>JBBBDQ010000329.1:530000-1130000 GCA_037127315.1 Ascarosepion bandense | reverse complement strand
CTTGAAGACACTTTACTGTGTTTATGATGAAAGTATCTTTTACATAAAATATCTGCTTGTGGGTTATTTTGTTGTTTTTTTTTTTTTGTTATCCCTTTATGGATAACGGAATCAAATGAGGTTACAAATAGAGCAGATTAAACAGATCTTTATATACCAGCAATTTTTTTAACTCAAGATATTATTCTCTTGTGAAAATATATTCTACTCAAATACTTAATGGTAATTTTTAAAAACAATATTTTTATTTTTTTATTTTTTTTAACTGAATTATTTCTATATGAAATCAAAGGAAGACAAGATATGGGTATATGTGTATGTATCTGTCTTCATAAAATCTGTCAGATTTCTACAAAAAAAGTGTGTGTGTGTGTGTGTGTATGAACATAAAAGAAGTCAATCCATTTTTGTTATTTTATTTTTCATAAAACAATTCAATTGTTAACCAAAGTATGTTTTTTAATCTTGAAAACAGGAAAAAATACATTGTTTTATGTTCAAGAAATGCTGAAGAATATACAAGCGTGTATAATTTAGTTTAAAAATTATTTAATTCTTGTCTTCTTTGGATCTAACAATAACTTTCTGTTTGTTTTTTTTTATTTAAGACTTCCATACAGATCAAAGAAAATGCTTTCAAATCTAACTTGGTTGTTTTCAATCCAATAGCACGTGATCAAGATTAATCTAGAATTTCTAGTAAGTAATGATCTCCAAAAGCTTCACTTGTAATTTTACATTTGTGTATATATTGCATTCAAACACGAAACAGTCTGTCTCTATGTGGTGTTGATTCCATGCCCACACTGCTTATAAGCTTTTATTTTTAGTTATGATGGAAAAATTTTGAGGGTAGAATTATCGTTATGTCAGTTAAGTCCCATATATGATACACGCTTAGGCGATCATGTCTCGAAAGAAACATGACTGACTGAGCAGAAGATTATCCTGCAGTATGTTGCCATTGCTTTCTGCAGTAGACTGGTTGCCAACCAAGGCTATAGAATCCAACCTGTCCTGTTATTTAACCTATAACTGGAGGGAAGAGACGGATTAATACCTTTCCCAAGGGTATTTGCACATAAGTGAATGCAATGAATTCAACTGGAATTTGAACTCAGCTCCCCGATTTCTCATTCCGAGCTGATATCCATTGCACCACAACATACATTGTTATGTACATTATCATTATTATTATGCCTTTCTGTTAAGGTTGATTATGTGGATGATAATGGATTGCAGCTTTGTATGAGGAATCAAAAAATAGTTCAAATTTCATTACTTTCACTTATATGCCAATATCCTTGGGCAAGCCATGAATCCATCTATTCTCCTCCAGTTATGGGGTAAATAGTTGGATTTTTATCTGGAAAAATCATTGTTATTCATAAAAAAATTGTTAACACAATATTCACTCACAAAAAAAAAAAAGCATTATTCTTAGAATCCAAAATATTTTCTGTCTTTAATTGATTCCCAAAGAGTTGATGAGACAAAAAAAAATAAATTCATTAAGACTAATATCTTTATCTTGGTTATTGTACTCACAGCATTTTAGCTGTTGTGTTCTCCTACCTTCCTCAGGTATTTTTCATACTTCATAATCGTCTTGGAATTTTGAATCCTTCACAGTGTTTCTTTGATTATCTAGATATCTTGCGACAGAACTGAAAAAATATGTTCAGATAATTCAAAATTCTGGGTAACTGAACACCCAAATTATCACAAAAAAATGAAAGACAAAATCATTTAATGAAAAAATTCAATTTCTACTATTTACATTGTTTAGACTGTTGTACTCATCTTTGTTGACATTTTGATAATGTTTCGGCCTTTATATGCTCCAGCTCTCTTCAGGTGATTGGAATTTCAAATCACACCCTTTATTTTGTCTACCAAAATAGACTGTCGTAGTTCCACATACCATGCCTCTTCCAGACATCATAGTTTAATTCATTTCTCTTTAGTAACTAAGCTCTTCCAGCTTTTTTGTCCACTGGTTGAAGTAATACAGAGACTTGACCCAAAGAGTTCAATACCTGGCTACAGCAGAGATGGACAATTTTTTTTTTTTTTTTTTTTTAATCATGTCACCTCAAGGAAAGCATGACTGCCACGAGTGCACAGAGGGTTACAGGTACAGGGGGTATTGAAGAAAGGATAAAAGATGAACAGGATTGAAGAAGATGGACAAAAATTGACATCGCAGTTAAATGTTTGGAGATTATAGCTATCATAGAAGAGAAAAGACTGGATATAGAAGGTGTTGAAGAAAGGATAAAAGATGAACAGGATTGAAGTAGATAGAAGATGGCAATTAACATTGCATTTAAATTTTTGGTGATTGTAACTATCAGGGAAGCAAGTAAATGGAAGGTATTTCTATAGGTGGGAAGTGTGAGAAAAGAAACTGTTGGAGTAGAAGTGAAGGTTACATTTAACTATTTAAATAGTAAAAGGGTGAGACTGAGATGCCAATCTTATAGCATGCATAGACTCATGTGGTTGGGTCACCAGAGAAAAAAGCTTGTCAGAAAATATTTGTAAAAAAAAAAAAATGATGGAGAGAAGCCACATCCCATTGGTGCGAAAGTGACTGAAGTCAAGATGTTAAATCAGGATCAATTACATTGCAGAACCTTCTTTGTATTTGGTAAAGCATGTGACAAAATATCGCAAAAGTATTCAATGCATGGACAAATAGTAGATTTATAAATGTGCAAGATGGATTCTAATGAATAAATCTTTATGGCGTGATACAGTGACCCAATTTTTCTAAAAGTAGATGCAGCTATTTATTTGATGTAGCCATTCCACCTCAAGTCACTTGAAAAATTAAGACGAATGAGATGCAGTACGTTGCTCTCCAGGAGCCTAGCATCAGCCCTGCTGAAAATTTATATAATGGTTAAAGGAGAGCCGTTTTGTTTTGGAGACATTAAAACTGCCAGGCCATTTCTTACCCCAGTTAACCATTTATTGGTGGTCCATTATAAGAGCAGCAGCCAGGTTTACTTTGTCAGCCTTGGCAGATTTACTATTGAGGCGGGTGTAAATGGTGGTGTCATCAGCATAGACGTCTGTTTGGAGACTGATGACATCAAGAAGATCATTGATGAAGATCAAAAACAGCTTAGAACCTAGGATAGAGCCTTGAGACGCATCCTGGAAGTTTGCTCATTCAAAAAGACCTTCATTTCTCAATTTTATAGGAATGATTTGATTAAGTCAAACAATCGTCCTGTAATACCATAGCCATGGAGCTTGGACAGAAAGCCAGCATGCCACATCCTGTCAAACATATTTAAGATATCTAGAGCTACAGCTCATGCTTTGCCATTATTCTCAAGAGCCTGATATTCAGGGATTAGCCATTAGCACATCAGGTAGACCTGGCAAAGCAGAAGCCTTATTGATGATAAAAAAATTAAATGAAATTAATGATAAATTCAATTATTTTTTTTTTTGTAATTGATTCACCCCAAGCAAGGCAGTACTGCCACTGGTGTGCAAGGGGTTCAAGAGAGAAGAGTAAAAAAAAAAAAAAATAAGGAACAAAATACAATGAGAAAGAAAAAGATGGAAAACAAGGGGATAAAAGGTGGCAATTGATATTGCACTTAAACTCTTGGAGATTGTAGATATTGGGGAAGCAAGTGTACAGAAGGGAATCCAAAAGAAAGGAAGTGCAAAAGAACAAACTGATAGAGTAGAAGAGGTGATTTCATTTGTTTTCACTGTAAAAGTGTGGGACTTAGTTACCAGACTAATAGCACAAGTAAATTCATGTAGAGGGGGGATACTGGGAAGATAAGCTTGTTAGAGCATAAGTCATGAAAATATTTGCAGAAAAGACAGAGGGAAGCCACATCCTGACAGTGAGAAAGTGACTGAAGTTGAGCTGCCAAGTCATGATCGATTATATTGCAGATTCTCTTTTGAATTTTGTCAAGCATCCTGAGATAAATAACCGGAACACCTGACCAGATATGGCAACTATATTCAATGCATGGACAAATGATAGATTTGTACATGTACAAGATGAATTCTGGTGAGTAAAACTTCCTGACCTGACACTATGAGTTGACCTTCCCAGCTGTAGCTATAGAAATTGATTTGCCGTCGTCATTCCACTTGAGGTTGGCTGTGAGAGGGAGGCTAAGGAGGATATAAATATAAAAATTTATATAAATAATTTCAAAATTTTGTTACTAAAAGAAGTTTAGAGCATCATTCATTATAATTCTTCAGGATGCGGTTGATCATGTCTCTCCACAACTTCCTTGTAGCTCTAAGCAAGTGTTTGAGTATTTGCCACCCCTCTTGTCCTAGTTCTGATATACCTTCATGCAAGTTTACTTACTGTTTTTTTCTGCCCAATCTTCGGTCAATACATCCTGTGCATATTATGTTTTTCAATTTCTTCATAATGTGGCTTACGGCCATATCACGTTGAATACACCAGTTCTCGCTCGATCACCAAAGTTAAGCAACATTGAGCCTGGTCAGTACTTAGATGAGTGACCACTTGGGAATACCAGGTGCTGTAAGCGTTTAGTGATGAATGTGCGTTGGGGTGCAGTGGATATCAGCTCGGAAAAGAAATCGGTGAGCTGAGTTTGAATTCCAGTTGAATACCCTGCATTCACTTAAGCACTGGTACCCTTGGGAAAGGTATTAATCCATCCCTTCCCTCCAGTTATGGGTTAAATAACAGGGTAGGACTTGGAGACCCTGCCCTTAAAAACAAAATCCCAATGAATCTTGATACTCGAAAAGAAAAACGTATTACTAGACACAAAACTTATATAAAAACAACAATAAATTGTTGAAAGAAAAAGGTATTACCAGGAATAAATAAATAAAAATTTAGTTGGCAATAAATGACCCGCCGAGGTTGATATGCCATCAAACAAAACAACAATCATCATAATGTGTTTCTGGAACTTCAACTTTTTTTTTCTTATTTTAAGTACAAGTGCCTTTTTTGTTCCCCTTTTCATTAGAAGTTGTTGCTCACATGTTCTGTCTATGGTATCTCTGTATATAAAAGGCAAGATGTTTGTGTGTCCGTCTGTCTGTCTGTCTGTATGTTCTTTACACAAATCCACCATTTTTAACCGATTCTCACCAAACTTCACAAAAATATTCTTTAGGCTTCTGGTCACATCATGAGCTACTTATTTTTTCTGCTCTCCCACTGATATTGGAAATCGATACCCCGATATCCTATCAGGTCTGACCAAGCTCAGGATTTCTGCCCTTTTATCATGATTCTTGCTGTAGAATTTGCTTTAACTTGATAAAATTATGGTTTTAATCTCAAACATTAGTAGATCTTCTCATGTTCCCCAATATCAAAAATCGATATCCCCGATATTCTATCAAATCTGATCAAAATCAATATTCAGTCATCCATATGACTCATTTTCTCCAATTTTACTCACGATGGGTGCGATAAATTTTCATGGACTCACTTAGGTTAGTTTATTCTTAGATGACTTATTTGACTCCGATATTGGAAATCGATACCCTGATATCCTATCAGGTCTGATCAAAATCAGGTTTTCAGCTCTTTTATTTTGGTTTTTGCTTCAGGTTTTGTTCTAAGTAGGTATAATTGTAGTTTTTAGTCTTAACAACCTACATTTTTTGTACCAATGTCTAAAGAGTCTGAGCTCCAGGACCATGGATTAGTTTTAAAGCTTTCGTTACACCCGAGCAACGCCGGGCTATTCTACTAGTTTTTAGTATTTGTCAGTAGAATCACATCTATGTTGGAATCCAGACTGCCCAGATTTTATTATGTTGTGAATATCAGGATTCCAAACATTTAACAACAATAACACATCTTTTAAATGGAACATAAAAAATGGCGATTTTCTGAAGGAAATGTAAAAGTGGAACATTAGTTGAAATAACATTTAAATATTCTTTTCAGAAATATACAATAGCAATAAAATGTTCAATTTTCTTTCCAGTGAAGTTTGCTTTATAAACTAGCAGTTTAGCCCGGTTTCACTCGGATAGTTTAAGGAATAATAAGAATAAAAAACATATGATGAATTTACTTACACAACATCCACCCTCATCACTTTTATAGATATAGATAAGAATATTGAATGTCTCTCTTGGATTAGGGTGGGAGGGGGGGGGGACAACATATATAGATAATATAAAGTGGGGTGATCGATTCTCTATTATAATAAATACATAAACTGATCCCTGACTTTGTGGAGTGATAATATATATTTTTCTACCTGCAATTTTGGCTTTCTGAAAAATTTCAAGGTGTCGTTAACGTTCTAAAATTTTTATCTACATCTGAGCACAACTCCTGTAGAACTAGACTGCAAAATGCAGACACTAAGTCAAATTTATCAAACAAACAAATACTTATACAACGTCCACCCTCGTCACTTTTATAGACAATTTATTAAGTGTTCATAGTATAAAACGTGCAGATCAAACCTTTCTAATTTTGGGTAAAAAAAAATTATTTAATTTTTATTTTATCAGATTTATTAACAGAAAGATATTAATAAAGAGGCATTTGTAAGTGGGTTCTTTCTTTATTTTTTTTATTTGTTTTTTTTTTTACTTGTTTTTTTTTTTTCTTTTACATTTTTCCAGACTCCCTTGGGGTGTGATTATGTCTGAAAACCTGCAAAACCGGATCTCTTCTTCTGAAGTTGAACATAAGATTACATCTCCCAAGCTACCTGAACAGCACAATATGGATGTCACTACACTGGTAATCTTTTCTTTTGTTAATCTAGTTTTTACCATGTATTCTTTTTTAATATATTTATAGGGCTAGACAAAAACAACCTCTCGTCACTTCCATCGGATTAAATTTATCACAAAATATCTTCTCTACTATAATGAAGTCCATTGTGTATTTATTTGTATCTGTGTGTGTGTGTGTGTGTGTGTATAGATATATATATATATATGTATGTAAAAACTAAGACAGACACATTATTTCATGGTTAAGTGGAAGTATAGGCCTATTTCAGGCAAACCATCTTCAGTTTCCATCTTTATTGTACAGAAGATTTTAAAATCTTGTGTACAATAAAAACGGAAGCTAAAGCGGGTTTACCTGAAATAGGCCTATACTTCCACGTCACCATGGAATAACATGTCTGTCTTAGTTTTTACATATATTTGCTCTATATGTATTTATATATGTATATATTTAGAGCTATCCTAGAAAGTTCTCCTACCACTTTAAATACGGGATACTCCTTTGTATTCTTCTATATCTACACCACACACACACACATATATATATATATATATATATATATCCTTCCCATTACGCTCATGGAGAGAGAGAGAGACAATAACGAGGTAGCATCGGCTCAGTTCATTCTCTTTACTACCAGTTATTAAGCTTTACTATCATTCATGAAAACTCTTGCTGCATGTTTTCTCCTTAACAGTGTTTAGTGAAGAAATATATATATATATATATATATATATATATATATATATATCGCCTTTGAGATTTGAAAAAGAAATCACTCGACCAGTGGTCAAGAGCAAGGGAAAATTTGCTCACCCCCAAATCATTTTACTCAACCGACTTCATTTTCTTAATAGTTGCTTTATGTAAACATAGCGTAAAGCGCTGATGGAAAACAAAAAAAAGAAATTTTAATTAAAATTTCGAACATGTTAGAAAGGATTTTAAAAATTTTAAAAAATAATAACAAAATTTGATCTGTCCTCTTAATAATAGCATAAACATTTTGATTATAAAACTTTGTTCTTATCAAGTTTGAGCCCTTTTAATATCATGATATGCTTCTTTTTTTTTTTTTTTTTTTTTTTTTGCAATTGAGTGGAGGTATCTAAATTCTCAACGATTTTCTATAAAATATTTCTTACTTGTATAATTTGTTTTTCGGTGCATGGTTGGAAGAAGTATCCGTATTTTTTTCTTTCTTTCAAATGTTTATTTTTACTTTTTGTAATCGAGGAGGAAATATGGGATAATATTTTTCCAAATGAGTTTCTAAAAATCTGTGAGCATCTTCAATCTCGGCGACTGAGACATTTTGGCTCTACTCTGGAAGCATTAATTAAATGAATGTTTACACTGACCAGGATGATAAAACAGTTCAATAATGTCATTGTAAGTAACTTGTGAATCTTTAATAGCATACTTTTGATTTGTAAAAGAATCAGATTTTCTTTTTCATTGCAAGGTTTTTAATTAGAAGCAATAAACTTTAATCATCTAATTAAGTTTTTTATCGACCGATTTGATCAGGTCGATAAAAAGGCTATATATATATATAAAGGCTATATATATATATATATAAAGGCTATATATATATATAAGAAAAATTTGTCTGTCTTAATTTTTCTTATATTTGCTCTATATGTTTTTATATGCATATATGTTTAGAGCTCTCGTAGAGAGTTATCCTACCATTATATATAAAGGATACTCCTTTGGATTCTTCTATCTATGCCCCACAAGGAGGCATGTTGATATATATATATATGTATATATGCACACACACACATATATTGATTGTTTAATTATTTTTTGGTCATAATAAAAATTAAACCAGTGCACATTTGTATTAAAAAGTGTTCAATACAATTATATTGTAGAACTTTTGAATATTTTCCATTTGTAAATGAGTTATTACACGACCTAGGTTTCTACCACGAGTGGAGTCTTCAGGCGATTTTCAATAACTTAAGAATGCTCAATTATAACTAAATGTAACCATACTAAAAAATACCTATTCGGTTCATACAACCATGGATGAAAACATCATAATTTCTTGTAATTTTAAAAATTGCGCATTCAAAAATTCCCTGCCACATGAGTGTTTGAAAAAAACACCATTACATGAGCGTTCTTAAAAAAAAAATGGTAAACGGTAAAATCAGTTATTGAAAATTGCCTGAAGACACCACTCACGGCAGAAACCTAGGTCACGTAATAACTCGTTTACAAATGGAAAATATATATACATTTATATTTTCCTCCTGCCATGCTCAAGGGGTTTGGTTTGTTTGTTTTTTTTGTTTCTTTTTTATATCTTAATGTAAAATACTCAGTATTAGGTATATCAATATATATGTTGCTGTCATTTCAGATGGTGTATTGATATAAATATTTTGCCATCATTTTTCATGGCATGAGACCACTTGTTTGTTAATAATTAACGTTGGTAAACGTTCACGTTTCTTCAAGAATACAACTGGAAAACCTAAAAGAAAAATAAGTTATGCTCATTTTGTTATATTCACAGCATTTTACTCTTTGGCTTTCTTAAGATGTTTTTCGTCATAGATAAATGAAAGAGACTGACAAGTGAGATGGGAGCAAACCGACTTAAGAGAATTAACTGAAAGAAAATAAGGATGGAAAGTGGAATTTGAACAATCCTCCCTAATTAATTGAATAAAGGGTTTGGCTAAAATTTGCAAGATTACTGTGTACATTTTGATACATGAATAAGTTTTGAAGGTGTTGAATGTAACAACCAAGATGAGAACTTTATTTCACATAGAAAGAAGTGGTTGGTGTAATGGATAGCATTTCACAGTTGGAAATCAGGAAATGGTGCTCAGTTTCAGTTAATTTCATTTACATTAAAATACTCTTGAAAAGGTATTCATCTCTTCTCCCCTAGCTATGGGTTAAATCGTAAGAGTTGTATCTGAAAAAAATCATTATCTCCACAAAATTCCTCACAAAAAAATATTTTTCTTACAATCGGACATGTTTCAGTTTTAAATAATCAATGTGTTAATAAACTGTAAAAACCAAATCAATTTATCATCTCAAATATTTTTGACATCAATTAGATAACTGAAGCTATTAAGTATATCAATGAAGATGAGAATGCTAGTTCAAATAAAAAGGAGTATATGATAATGATGATTCTTCATTTGTGACAGGCTTCCCAGGTGAGGTATCTGTGTTATGGCAACAACTACCTGGTGTAGAAAAGATGGACCTCTGTGAAATGATACCATCAGCAAGGCTCTTGTTCAGCCAAAGACTTTGGGAGCCCAGAACAGTGGCAGCGATTGCACAAAATGCAGAACCAAAAGAAAAAGGTCATGTAGAATTGTCACACCTTAAGTGCTATAGATTTTGGAGAATCGTACTTAATTACAAACTGCAAGGAGTCATTGAGATCAAAAGTAATGTGCTAAAATTGCAAGAGATTGAGGCATGTTGCAAGGTATTGCTCTCAGGCTCAGGGAAACAAGCACGGATTAGCTACCCCGTCAACAGAACAAAAGCACAGTACCAACCTCTACTAATCATAGAAGTGTTGTAGCGGATAAGAAATTAATTAAAATCAACCGTCTTCTTCACTTTTACAAAAATTCACAATGACGTGTGAAATCCTGGTTTTTCCCAAATAGAAAAAGAATTGACCATCTGCAGAAAAAGTCAAAACCAGATTTCGCAAGCAGGTGGTAAAATGATTTTTTATGAATGGGAGTGACTAGCAAGACCAAAAGGACTTCATGTAATTGCAAAAAAATGTGTAGATTACAATAGAAGGACTTCATCAACGTCAGTCAGTCAGAGTGTCCGATGGGAGCCGCGAGACGAAACATCTAAAATGTAACTTCAACTTCAAGCGACTCAGACATTGCCCTCTTTCTTCTTATCTCTTTCAACAATTACTACTACGAACATTTTCTACGAATCTTGATACCCTTAACTCAACTTTATCATTGATCACAAACTCTACCCTTAACTTCTTAATAATGTTTCTAATTGCACATTAACTCCTACAACTTATGTTAGATTTTCCCTTTAATAAATTTCTATTTTAAAATGTAAAATGATTATTTTCTTCTTATGCTATTCCACACAATTCCACGTATTCCATCCTGCCGACAACCAACCTTCTAATAATTCTAATGATGATAATTCTGCATAAAACTTGTAAGCTGTAGGGAGTTCAGTTAAGTCTGACACAAGGCCGAATTAAAGAAACGTTAACCATCTCCCTGTGTTTACAGTGTCAGTGCAGCAGTGCTGGCACCATAACCACTTTACTTAATCCCAAACCTGGGAGCGGATGGAGTGAGAGTGGCACTGTGAAAGTAGTCGATGGAAAAGAGGGTAAAATGTAAAGGAATCTAGCAGGTAGGGATAAAAGTAGGTGGAAAGAGAATAAAAACAGAGGCAGTTATTGATGAATGCATCATTGACGAGATCAAAATTGTTGTTGGAATAAATGTGATCATTAAGTTGGGAGAAGCGACTATAAAAAATGGTGAGGTGAAATTTGCAATGTGCCGCAGCTGCTCAAGTTCCAAACTTTTGCAAAATTAAAGACGCAGACATCGCAGCAGAGTTTGATGGAAAGAAATAGACTGTGGAATGGAATTGGATAGGAGATTCTCCAGTATTAAAAAAACAAGGGCGTGTACTACAAGAATTCCTTAAAAGAATAAAAACGTGTTTGAGAAGGAGGTTGAAAGATACAGAGAGTATTCTCTTGCCATGAAAGGGAGAAGTAAAAAGGGTGTTGCCATTGGTCCAAGGACCTGGGCATGACAGTAAACTGCATCCGACAGCAAGGCCTCTGATTGGGAGGTTGTGAGGAGCATGGCACCACCTCTTAATTGTTGTTGTTCCCAGGTCCACCCTGACCCGGAGTGGTAGCACCTGTTAGGGTCCCAGCTATGGGCAAATAGTTAACTAGGGTCAAAAATACTATGAAAGTATAAGAATACACTTTTGTAGAAAAACTAGCTGTACCCGGCCACATGTTACTGTGGCCCAGAGTGGTTGAATTGAAATATAATTCATTGAAAAAATGAATAGAAAACCTTTTTTTAAAAAAAGGGAAGGGATTTCTGTTGTTTACGCTCGCCAAAATAGAAATAATAATAAAAAAGGGCTTAGGTTTAAAAAAAAAAATAAAACAAGAAATTTATTTACTAAAACAACAAAATGGGAATTGTGAACTAAATTTGAGAATCGTGTATAATTATTTCTATAGATTGTGTGTGTGTATAAGTTTCATATTTGCTCACAGAAATTCTAGAATATGTAATTTTGTTTACCTTAAATTTTGTAAGTTTTCATGTTTTTTATAAAATAACAAAGTTGTCTGTAAAGGCATCCATATTGAAATGAAAGTTTTTTGCTTCAGCTTTCATCAGCTCTAATCGAGTTTACAAAATATTTTTTTAATATTGTAATATTTTTTTATATTAGGTACATAAAAACACGCTCGTATTGAATTAAAATCCTATAGTAAAATTTCAAAACTATTGGTGCAGCCATTTTTTAGATTAGTGGATAGTAACAAATGAACAAGTACATTTTTATTTACATAGATTTACATAAAAATAGACTGTTATAGAAAAATATTTATTTTTGAAGAAAAAATATAACCAACAATAAATTTTTGCAGAAAAAATTATCATAACACATTTTTTAAGGAAAAAATTATTCAGCAAAACATTTTTGAATATGGAACTAGAAGATATTTTAAGTTTTCTGAAATAAAATTGTTGGGACGCCCGCGCCTATTCGGCTATAATGGACTATTCCATTACTATGTAAAGTAATGGTGGCATCTACATAGGAGAATGTGCCGAGCAGCTGACCGACAAGTCAGTCGTAGACTTCCGGTGACGACCCGGAAGTACCCATTGCTCATACTACGTCTTACGACAGTTGAGACGATTAACCTTTATTCTTGTATTGGATACTAATAACCTTTGTAAATACTATTTTCACGGAATACAACAATTAACCTATTCCTGTTGTTGAGTTATTTATTCTTACTCACGACACAACAGTGTGGCGACGAAGATTGTCGAACACAACAAAAATAAAGAATAAAAACAAAATATTTTCATTAAAATCTGACTAAATCAACCTTCTCACTATAACCAAACATTAAAAAAAAATACCTTTAAACCGCACCTTTTTGGCGTTAAATAACCCACAGAGGTTGATATACCGTTAAACAAAACTCAAACCCAATGGTCCAAGTTATAAAAAGAAAAATTTAGACTAGTACTAGACTTTCAAGAGCTGAACTGTTATGCAGTGTTATACTTGAAACAACATAATCAGTGTCTATGATGAAAAGATAAGGCAATTGGTGGGAGGAACTATGACCGTGGACCTTAAGTCGGCCTACCTGCTGTTACACACTACTGAGAACTATGGCAGTGCTAACTACTGAGCTATAGGGGGAAAACTTACTGCTTGACTCGATGCTGCACCAAAGATTATGGCAGCAGTCCTAAAAACTAATACTAATAAAGGGCAATAATACAAAAGAAACCACTGATTTGTACATTGATGACATCATGATAAATGTAACGAAAGTATTAATGAAGGAAGTGATGGATCATCTTAAGAAGCTCAGAGTGACAGCAAAGCCATCAGAATCCTTAGAAGAAGGGGCAGTGCTGGGCCTTAAGCTGAAGAGAGGAAAAATAAGCGAGCTGGTGTTTGGAAGGGGCAACGAGGTCCAACAAGTGACAGGGAAAATGTAGCAGGCAGCAGTTGTTCTCAGTCTATGGAAATCTCTTTGGGCAATAACCCATTGCTGGATGGCATGCATCTTTGGAAAAAGAAGAGCAAGCGGGATAGACTGTGAATGTAAAGTCAGTGATGAAACTCACTGTAATGCAGGAGATCTTAGTTGAGGTAAAGAAAAAGAGCTCCATAACTGGAACTTAGCACATTCCTAAACGGGATAGTGTGGTGCAATGTTAGCAGTCTTGCTACAGGCGTAGTCATAGAGATTGGTGGTTTGGTTGGGAATGTTGCAGCATGACTGAGAAAAAAAAAACGACAATAACCTCATCAATTTGGCTGAATTAGATGCTGTGCTAAAACGCGTTAATTTTGCCTTTAAAGTCAGGGTTTTAGATAAGGGCTGATTCAGCTACAGTATTAAGTTGGGCGAATTCTACTTTAGAGAAGAACAAGTGGATATGAACAAAAGGTGCTGAAGAAGTTATCGTAAAGTGGAAATTAGGAATATTGAGAGAATTGATAACCATATTTGGATTACAAATGTGTTGTATCATTGAGGTGGTAAACAATATACAGATGATAAAATAATATCTTATTTGGTAGATGCAATATAATAGTCCTTAGTAGATCGCAACAATATGGGTGGTTGAGTTAGCAAGCAACATGCAGGTTAACAGTAGCTCTCAGCTCACACTAACTTCCTCCTTCATCCGACTCACTCATTCTACATACCAGGGTCATTCAATAAATAAGGTGAACTTCTAATACAGATAGAGGCTTACTTTTTTTTCCTTTTTTTTTCTTTTTTTCAACATAGTCTCCCAGCAGTGTCACACACTTTCCCATCTGTGCACAAGCTTCCGTATTTCTTCAGCATAAAAATCTTTGGACTGATGTCTCAGCCAATCGCTCACAGCACTTTAGACTTCATCATCGCTTTCAAACTTCATGCCTCTCATAAACGCTTTCAAGGGACCAAACAGGTGAAAGTCTGAAGGGGCAAGGTCTGGACTGTAAGGGGGATGAGGGAGCAGTTCCCAGCCCAGCTTGTTGATAGTCTGCACTGTTTGCGCTGCTGTGTCAGCTGACCTTCGAGTAGGCAAGGTCATAATTGACAATTTTACGAGCTGTTCCAACAGTTTGTTTAGTCTCAAAGTCTTTGCAATGTCATCCACTGTCACCCTTCTGTCAGACTGAATGAGATCATTGACTGATTCGATCACCTCAGGAGACCTCACTTCTGTCGGCTTCCCAGGCTTGTCTTCATCCTCAACACTGCTCCACCCTTCTTTAAACAATTTAGCCCACTTGTAGACATTTTTTTGGCTGAAACATGTGGCACCATACACAGTTGACATTCTCCTATGAATTTCAACTTGTTTGCACCCTTTAGTGACTAAAAACTTAAACTTGATAACTGACCTCTGTTCAATCCTGAAGCATGCTTCTTGGTTGGCCATCTTTGTTAATCTCCAAAACTCTCAAATTTTTTTTTCAATCTGCAAAAAAATTAAATCCCTTTGAAAAAGAAGTAAAGGAAAAAAATTTTTAGAAAAGTAATCTATCTGTATTAGAAGTCCTTATACCGAAAAATTCACCTTATTTATTGAATGACCCTCATATAAGTGAACCCGGTCACGTGACCAATCCACGTCACAACAAAATGAACGCAGTATTTGTACCTTCAGAAAAAAATAAGGCAGATACACTAAACTCAAGTAAACAAGAAGGAGTTGGTCGACAATGAGGAGGAAGAGACTCCTGTATGCTGTGTAGGGACACAAGACCTAGAAGTGTTGCCAGTAGACGTCATATTGGAGTGGACAGGACGCTATGTTTGGTACAAAAGCTAACCCACTCATAAAAAGAGAGGAACCCTTTTTATGAATGGGTTAATTTTATTAATACCTTTCACAAGGGTATTTGTACGTGAGTGAATGCAAGGAATTTCAGTTGAATTCACTTACACAAAAAATACCCTTGGGAAAGGTATTAATCCGTCTCTTCCCTCCAGTTATGGGTAAAATAACAAGACAGATTGGCTGGCGACCAGTCCACCGCAGAAAGCAATGGCAACCTACTGCGGGATAATCTTCTGCCCAGTCAGTCATGTCTAGAAAGAAACATGATCACCCAAAGCGTGTATCATGTATGGCACTTAACTGACTGACTAACATTATTAGGGTGGTCAGGAGTTGCATCAGATGTCAATTAATTGACTCTGCTGCAAATGTGCATGATCCTGGAGAGGTTGGGACAACAAACAATTGGAAGAGTTTAGCCGTCAATAAAACACATTATCTTGGGGGTGCATACTTGTCAATGACTGTGGACCTGGGCAACAGTGATATGGAGGGAACTGCATGAGAAAATAGTAGCTGTGGTTGCAGAAGAACTGGAGAAGGTGGTTTTTGAACAAGGTCCAGTAGAGGAGTTAATTGTGGGCAATGGCACAATTTTCTGTTCAGAACTTCTCCAAACAATGAACAGTGAAAATTAAGGTACTATAAAACATCATACAGGCCAGGGGGAAATGGAATAATGAAGCAATGCCATCAGACCATGAAAGCAATAGCCAAAACAGGGAGGGATGTGCCTGTACAAGCAACATTTTGATACAAAATGGTGACTAAGATTGCACAGAAAGGAATCAGTGCTGCAAAGGTCAATTTTTCACCTGTAAGTGGAGTTACCCAAAAGATATATCCTCAAATACTGATGAGGAAGTACCAGCCAGAATCCAAATAGGAAAAGGGGTTTGAATGAAGCCACCAAATGCGCAGTGCCTAACACAAGGAGGGAAGAGATGTGGTGACTGGAGTGCAATCATTTAACAACTTAACGATTGATAGTATGCCATGGCGTTTCTTGGATTTAAGGAGGAGTGGTTCTTGCAGAAGATTATGGAAATGCTGAACATAGAGCAGATAGAAATGAAACAGTACCAACTCAAAGACTGCAGAGATAGCGCCAACCTGGGCACAAGACTATGTTATATAAAATTATCATTTAGGATCATAATGTCACATGCTTCATGATGGGGAAGAAGAAGCCAGGTTGAAAGGTTGTAAGAGAAGGAGATTTAAGAGTAAAAATAAAAGGACAATAGAGATCATGGGAGAATTTTTTATTTTTTTTTAGTTGTAAATCGGAAGAGAGTTCGACAGACAGAAAGTACAAGAAAAAAATTATTAGAAAATAGCATATGGTGAGACCTATTTGCCAATATAGTCAGTCAGTTAAGTGCCATACGTGATACATGCTTGGGCGATCATGTCTCAAAAGAGACATGACTGACTGGGCAGAAGATTATCCCGCAGTAGGTTGCCATTGTTTTCTGCGGTAGACTGGTTGCCGACCAAGGCTATAGAACCCAGTCTGTCCTGCTATTTAACCCATAACTGGAAGGAAGAGACGGATTAATACCTTTCCCAAGGGTATTTGCGCGTAAATGAATACAATGGATTCAACTGGAATTCGAACTCAGCTCCCCGGTTTCTCGTTCCGAGCTGATATCCACTGTACCACAACGCACATATCATTATGGACCTTTATTTTCAAAAAGTGTTTATTGCAGTTTCAGTGGTCAGAAAGACTCACCCTGCAATATGGCAATTCATGGTTTCACTTAATAAAACCAACTGAAGAGAAAGAAATCCATGAGGCTGCAAAGTTTTACCTCATTCTCAATACCCTCCAAATATATCACTTGCTTCAATTATATGAACATTTTTGTAATGTAATAACAAGATGTTCAGAAATAAGAGACATCCGTTCAATTCTTTTAATTTTCTTTCATTCAAAATCTGCTGAATTTTGTCTATAAAATGGAAATATCGCCTTTATATTGGGCAAAACGTAATTGCTAATGGCAGCCATTATGTCACTTAATAAAATTCAACTTAATTACATTTGTACCCATCTCCTCCTTTCTAAACAATTTTAATAATAGTAACACTATCTTAAATTTAATTATGCAAAAGCATTGTCAAGCATTTTTAATTTTTGACTAGTATTGTGATGCAATGAATATCAAAACTGAACGAGATATCGAGGTGCCGAGTTCGAATTCCAGTTGAATTCCTTGCATTTGCTTACGCACAAATACCCTTGGGAAAGGTATTAATCCATCTCTTCCCTCCAGTTATGGGTTAAATAATAGGATAGATAGCATTCTATAGCCTTGGCTGGCAACCAGTCTACCGCAGAAAGCAATGGCAACCTACTGTTGGATAATCTTCTGCCCAGTCAGTCATGTCTCTTTCGAGACATGATCTCCCAAAACATGTATCACGTATGGCACTTAACTGGCAGGCTGAATATAATAGTTGGAAACATTATTAAGACTTCTACTGGGCATAAAGTGGGGGATCGGTTTTATGTTGTTATGAACTAATAAACCGATCCCATACTAATTACTACTTAATAATATAATACATCTCTTCTCCCCCTCTAGCTATGAGTCAAATAACAGGACCGATTAAGTTCTTTCGCCTTGGCTGGCAACCAGTCTATTACAGAAAGCAATGGCAACCTACTGCAGGATAATCTTCTGCCTAGCCAGTCATGTCACTTTTAAGACATGATCGCCCAAAGCGTGTATCATGTATGGCACTCAACTGACTGACTGTAGGACTCAGTCTTTGAAAAATCTGTCTTTTCAGTAGAAATTAGAACAAAATATGACAAGGTTATTGTACTTATGGCTCTTATTTTATTTTTATTAGTTTTACACTTATTTTGTTGTTTTTTTTGTTTATATGCCTTAAGAACATAATTGATCATGACCCTCCACATCTTCCTGTCTCTCATTGCTCTTAATACATTTTGTCTTGTTGTTTCTTCCAAACCCTGCTCGGCCATCCATTTGTTTAGGTCCATCAAGTATGTCAGATGCTGTTTTCCCACGTTTCTTTTTCCCCTCTATCGACCATGTGAGTATCAGATTCGCCAAACCCTCTTTCCAAAAAACTTCAGCTATCTCCTCCTGAATAATTTTTAGCTTCTGTTTTTGCTGCAGTCAAACACAACATTTTATCTCATCTCTCACAATTATCATTTTTTCCTTTTTAGTGTTCTCTATCAGGGTAGATTTTGATTAACTTTGGTGATTAAATGAAAACCAATGTTTCAGCATGATATGGCTATAAAGCTGTGTGTGTGTGTGTGTGTCAACAACAAATGTGCAGAAGTAGAGAGACTGAGCAGGAACAACAAAGCAGAAATGCATAAAGAGATAAGAGAACTGACAGGACAAAAAACCTGTTCCTCAACAGGATGCATAAAATCCAAGGAAGGGACAATCATAGTAGAGAAAGAGGAAATACTCCAGTGATGGGAAGAATACATAAAGGATCTCTTTGGCGACAAGAGAGAACAACCGAGAATACACAAGGAGATGGATGGACCGGAAATACTAAAATCCAAAGTGGAAGCGGCAATGGCCAAAATGAACAGAAATAAAGCACCTGGCCCAGATGGCATAGTGATAGAGCTGCTGACAGCCTTAGAAGAGTATGGCATAGAAAAGATTACCGACATAATAAACGAAATTTATAGCAGCGGAATAATACCAGACGACCTATGCAAGTCGATATTTATAGCACTGCCGAAGAAACCAGGTGCAAACGAGTGTGAACTACACAGAACTATCAGCTTAATGAGTCACATTACAAAACTGATTGTCAGAATCCTGATGAATAGAGCGAGAAGCAGAATCAGGCCAGAGATAGGACAGGAACAGTGCGGGTTCGTCAAAGACACTGGAACAAGGAACGCCATATTCATGATTAGGATGCTCTCTGAAAGGGCATTACAAATGAAGAAAGACTTGTACCTATGCTTCATTGATTACGCGAAAGCATTCGACAAAATACGACACAAAGAATTGATGGAAATGATAGGAAACCTCGACATTTTCGGCAAAGATATAAGAATAATCAAGAATCTCTACTGGCAGCAAACGGCCTGCATACGGACAGGTAACGACCTCAGTAGATACACAAAGATAGAAAAAGGTGTAAGACAAGGCTGTGTCTTTTCACCGGATTTGTTCAACCTATACAGCGAGAATATTTTGAGGACCCTAGATGACACACCAGGATTTATTATTGGAGGCCACAACCTGAACAACATAAGATACGCGGACGATACAGTACTGATTGCGGACACGGAAAGGAAACTGCAAGATCTCATACAGAAAGTAGCAGTGGAGAGTGACAAGAAGGGACTACAAATAAACTTTAAGAAAACTGAGTGCATGGTCATCAGCAAAAGATACAACCCAAAATGCCAAATGCAGGTGGGGGATAACAGAATCAAACAAGTCCAAGAATTTAAGTACCTAGGAAGTGTTCTAACAGGAGATGGAAAGTGCGACACGGAGATCCGAAGGCGAATTGGCATGGCAAAGGACGCGTTCCAGAAGATGAGCAAAATACTAACACACAGGAAGATCTCAATAGAAACGAAGAAAAGAGTGCTAGACTGCTACGTGATGTCAGTTCTTCAGTACGGCTGTGAATGCTGGACAATATCATCGAAAATGAGGACAAAACTGGAAGCGGCCGAAATGTGGTTCTACAGAAGGATGCTACGGATATCGTGGACTGAGCATACAAGCAACGACGAAGTGTTAGAAAGAATGGCAACAAAAAGGAAATTGATGCTGAGCATCAGGAAGAGACAGCTGAGGTTCCTGGGACATGCAATGAGGAAGGAAAGCCTGGAGAACCTGATACTGACTGGTCAGATAGAAGGAAGGAGAGACAGAGGAAGGCAGCGGATAACATATTTGCAGGGCCTGATCAGATGGATGACGGAACGGGGGTTGCCAGGAGCAACAGGAGCAAACATACTAAGAGCCACGAGGGATAGGGAGACGTGGAGATCCATGATCGCCTACGTCCTGAAGGGACAGGGCACATAGAAGAAGAAGAAGTGTGTGTGTGTGTGTGTGTATGCATGCATGCATATACACTACCGGCCATAATTATTAAGCCACCCCAGTGTTTTAAAAAAGTGATGTATTTCATACTACTTTTAGTATTTATTGCTAAGTGGATAATTCTAAATGAAAACAGAATGGTTCTTTTATTATTATTATTATTATTATTATTTTGCAAAATTTTACAAGGCAAATAGCGACAATTTACCTATCGCATCCTTTAGAATTTTTATATATATATATATATATATATATATATATATATATATACACACACACACACACTACTGGCCATAATTGTCAGGCCACCCCAGTTTTTTAGAAATGATGTATTTCATACTATATTTTAGTATTTATTGCCAAGTGAATAATTGTAAATGAAAATAGAATGGTTCTTTTGTTAATATTACACAATAACATGTGCATCAAATGAATTTATAAATATTTAATAATTGCAGTTTCATCAATGAAAGAATGAAGACAATTTAGGGTGATTCGGACGAGTTCATCTTTGCTTCCTTGTAAAATTTTGAAAAATAATAATAACAAAAGAACCATTCTATTTTCATTTGGCAATAAATACTAAACATAGCATGAAATACATCATTTCTTTTAAATAAAAACTGGGGTGACCTAATAATTATGGCCGGTAGTGTATATAACTTACATCTATAGCACAACTCAGAGTTTCATCCACTATGCAATCATCAGGTGCTTATTATAAACTGAGCATTCCGAGATATGAATATTTGGCTCTCCTGTTGTTTATGTTAGTTATATATTATAATGCTGGGATGATATTTTTTAATTGTATAATTTAATTTAATTTGATTTGAATTAAAATGTAAACATGAAATTTAAAAGTAAAATCTTATAAGTTTGTTGTGGAGTAGTTTTTGCTCTGAAAAGTTATAATCATTCTATAGCGGTTGCTAATTGACTTAACGCACCCAAATTGTTAGGAACTTGGTAATCTTTCACTGTAATCTAACTCCTTAGTATTCGGCTAACTGCCAACTGATATCAACTGCCTTAGTCCAACTATGTCCAAACTGAAACTAACTAATAGTTCTACTGAACTCCAATAGAACTCTAAAGAACTCTTTAGAACTTCTAAGAACTCCTATGAACTCCCCAAGAACTTCTCATTATTTATTGTATATAATACAATTGTGGGGAGGGGCATAACATAAATTCCCAAAACAAAAAAAATTTTTAAACAAAAAATACAAATAAAAATCATTATGTTAGTTGGACCCAACCAACCCACAAAACAAAGAGGCCGCTGTATTCTGCCCATAGAACAAAATCAAGAGGCACTCTTTCTACAGGGAGTGGAGAGGAGAAAATAAAATGGATGGGGAAAATATAATCTTGACCCAGACGAGATAAAACGGGACCAAAATAAAAACTGGAAAAAATAGGAATCTCTACTTGGATCATAACAAAAGACAATGCCGGGGACAAGCTAGAAATCACATTAACTAGGTACACAAAAAGGAACTACCATAACCAGGGGAGGCTTCCAAAGGAATCCACCCCGATGTGACTAGTAGATCTAAAATAGAAAATCATGGCTAGCCCCGTTAACTCTTATTAATATAGGAGGGAGAGTTCATTATCTGAGGAATAGGTGTGTTTCACAATTACAAAGTTAAATTAAAATTTGAATTAATAGGTATACTAGAGAAACTTTTCAACCTACCATCAGAATGGATGATGCTCGTCTCCAAAAGAGTAAGACACAGCACCTCCTTGGACTAATTCTCTCAACCAATCCGAAGTGGAATGGCTACATTGAATCTATCACTGCATCTACTACTAGGAAGGTTGGGTCACTGTAGTGGGCCAGAGTGTTTTTCTTGTCAGAATCTGTCTAGCACATTTATAAATCTACCTTCCATCAGTACATTGAATTCCGTTGCCATATCTGGTCGAGTGCTTCTGCTATTTACCTCAAACTTTTCAACAAAATCCAAGGAAGGATCGACAATATAATTGATCATAACTTGGCAGCTCACCTTCAGTCACTTTCTCACCATTGTGTTATGGCTTCCCTCTGCCTTTTCTACAAATATTTTCATGGCAACTGATCTGATGAGCTTCTCTCCCTGATGTCTCAACCACATGAATTTACACATGCTAAAAAATCCCACTCTGTTTCCCATTGAAATAGCTAAATGAAAGGCCCCCTTCTACTCTAACAGTTTTTATTCTGGCATTTTCCGTCTGTGAGACACCCTTCCATTTACTTGCTTCTCTAATAGCTAAAATCTTGAAAGTTTAAATGCAACATTAGTTGCCTTATTTTATCTCCTTGAATCCCATCCATATTCGACACACCTGTATCTTGCTTTTTTTCTCACACTGTACCCCTAACACACCAATGGTGGTCTTGCCTTGCTTGGGGGTAAAATTATCAAAATTTAGGGCAGGGTTTATCCATTTTATGCCTCTGATTCAAAGTGTCTACATGTTTATCATTTAAGACAAAACAAAAGACATTAAAATAAAAACAAGTAATTCCTCTTGACCCAGAGTTACAAAATAAATAATGTCTGCACCAAAAATAATCTATTAATTTAAATCTTAAATATTAACTTACAACATTTTACCTTCCAATTTCAGGTTTAAGGTTTAATCCAAATCAAATCAAATTATGCAATTAAAAAAATAGCATCCCAGTATTATAATATACTAGGAGTATAGCCTGGCGTTGCTCAGGTGTAATGAGAGCTTTAAAACTAATCCATGGTCCTGGAGCTCAGACTCTTTGGACATTGGCACAAAAGACTAAAAAGCAATAATTGTTTCCAGTCAAAGCGAAACTGTAGATTGAAAGAAAAATGAATGGATGCAAGTCAAATTTTGATTTTCAGTATCGATGTCAAATAAGTTTTCCGTCGCCAACTGAATTTTAAAGGCTAAATAAGTCCTCAGAATAAATGGTATCATGGCTGAGACTAAGAACTACAATTATACCTACTTAGAGCAAAACCTGAAGCAAAACCAAAATAAAAGTGCTGAAATCCTGATTTTGATCTGACCTGATTGGACATCGGGGTATTGATTTCCGATATCGGAGTGAAATAAGTCATCCAAGAATAAACTAACCTAAGTAAGTCCATGAAAACTTGTCATACCCATCAAAAGCAAAATTGGAAAAAATGAGCCATATTGATGGCTGAATATCAGTTTTTGATCAGATTCATTAGAATTTTGGGTGTATCGAGGAAAATGAGTCATATGAGAAGATCTACTAATGTTTGGGACTAAAAACTATAATTTTGCCAAGTTAGAGCAAATTCTACACCAAGAACCACAATAAAGTGACTGAAATCCTTATCTTGATCAGACCTGATTTGATATCGAGGTATTGATATCCAGTATCGGGTGTGGGGATCAGAAAAATAAGTAGCCTATGACCTGACTGGAAAACTAAAGAATATTTCTGTGAAGTTTGGTGAGAATCAGATAAAAATTGTGGATTTGTATAAAGGCCATACAGAGAGACACAGATAGACACACACACAAACATATTGCCTTTTATATAGATAATTAGCATGAACAACACAAGAACCAAAAAGTCAATCCCCAAAGTGGTCAGTTCATAATAAGCACATGATGATTGCAGAGTGCCTGAGATTCTGAGTCGTGCTATAGTTGTGAAATAATATATATATATATATATATATATATATTTTTTTTTTAATATATACTTAATAGCTGTTTTATATTACATCAAGCACTGTTTTATTAACACCAGAAAAATACTTATATATATGCATGTATATGCATATTTATTGATATCCACACACACACTCACACACGTGTATATATATATATATATATATATATTACATATAGAAAAATTCAAATATTTCAAAACCATATGTCAAAAAGTGAATCAAACACTCATATCATTGGCGACTGTATAAATCAATGTGGTAAAATACAATTATTTGTTTGTGTATGTGCACATGTCAAGAAAATGGAAGTAAGGGTAGTGAAAAAGAAAAGAAAGAAAAATGAGGGAAGAAGAAGAAGATAAAAGGACGGAAAAACCATGTCAGATTAGCTAACAGGAGAAAAAACATCAAATCAGAATAGATTAAAATAAATTAAAGAAATATATATATATATATAGCAAAGAAAGGTGTCATTTCAACTAAAAAACGGGGCCCAAATAATGTTAATATCAAAATAAATTACGTTAGAAATTTAATTTAAGAATAAAAAGAGATAATGGGTGTTTAATCTGTAATGAAATTAAATTACATGACTAATTAGAAGAAAAACAACTATTTTAATGAATTTTAAATTTAGATTAATTGTAGCAAATTAAATTAGGAATAGATCCAAAGAGGGCATCAATTCTTAAGTAATATTTCTGATATAAACAAATATAAAATTGGATGAAATAAAAGAAATTATTTTATTATATATATATAATCTCATGTTATATTACTGATAAAAAGGAATAAAGTAATCTAAATTAATATTATTAGGAAATTAAATGAAATTTAAGACTAAGATTACATTAATACTAAAGCCAATAGGCTAATTCTCATTTACGTTAAAATAAAAAAAAATATAGAACCAGAATGAAAAAGCCTAGAACTAGAATAAAAAGGGATATAAAAACAGGAAGTATTACTATAAATATTCTAAAGTGTAGGGTTAATACAAGGAAATACCAAATATTTTAGGGGGATTACATTTTAGATCACTTAAATTTAAAATTTATGCATCCACATATAGCATATGATTAGAGGAAGTATAGATCATAAAAAGGTTAACATATAATTAATTATACTGTTAATAACAAGAAAGAAAAGAAAACAACTATTTAACGGAAATTTGAATTTGGGTTAATATTTAGGGAGTTTATATCTAAATTTAAATTTATGACGACATTTGCTTATAAATTCTTTTCTGAAGTTAAAAAGCAAATTTACTTAGGATATTTTATTATTTTAATTTTTTCGACTAAATATAGATTGCATCTATCATAAAGATTATTCAAGGTGTGGGCCAAACCTATTAGTCTCCAATTGGGTTGAATCTCTACTCTTTCATTTCTCAAAATCTTCAGGAAAGAGAAGTCTGGAATTTGAGACTGGGGTTGGAAAAAGTGTTTTTATGGGAGGTGTAATGTTGTTTAAATTCTTCCGCCAAAATTTCAATGTAAACTTGATAATTATTTTTGTTATTTATTGGGGAGATGTTGGCTTAGTAGATTACTTGGGTAGACTTACATTTGCCTTTGGACAATTATTGATGGTAAAATACCAGTTTTAACATTAGTATTATCTAAATTCTTTAAAATCTCTCTATTGTGGGAATTATATATATACTAGCGAAACCCGTGGAATTTCCACGGAAGGATAATTATGATTTCCTGGAAAAATTTTACTTTGTCATGCTACAAATGATAGTAATGTCTTCAAACATAAAGGTATTGGATAATAAAATAACGATAACACAGAGTGTAATTTTATTAAAATATTTATAAAAGTAATGTCTATAGAAGCTACTTTACTGTAATCTTATATTAAGCAGCGTATGCACAGACCATAACCAAAATACTGTACGCTATTTTGTGAGTGATTTTGAAAGAGAAAATGTTTTTTATTACTGAAAAATCATGGCTCCTGTGTCCATTGTAAACAGAAAAGACCAACTGAGTAATGACCAAGGGTGTAGAGGCCAGAAATTTCATTATTAGGTCACGAGATATGACAATAAAACTACCTATTTTTACTATATTGTACAGTATACACACACATATATACACACACACAATTACTACTACAACCACCAGTTTAAGCTGCTACTGCTACAGTAATTTTATAGGCTCTCTCCTCCTACTCTCTCACTCTTTACTACCTCTCCATTTGGTAAAGGTGAGAGAAAGGCTGAGGAGATTAAAAAGATAGAGGGGAAGGAAAAGCTTGTGTAGAAAGTAAATGTGTTATTTTTCTTCAGTGTTTAACGGACAGAGGAACTAAGTAACTAACTAAGGAAGAAACAAGCAGAATTATTATATGATGATACACGTATAGTTTTAAGGTATGCAACATTTATAAGTGCTCAGTATCAGGGATAGAGTAGATGTGTAAATATAAACGGAGACATTGAGATCAACGGCAACCAATGACAGTCTGTTTCATGCTTGAATGCAATTTTCAGTCAATCTAATTATGAAAGTTGAGCAGCATCAAGCCTGGTCAGTATCTATATGAGTAACCATTTGAGAATAACAGCTGCAGGTTGGATGTGCAGGTGATGCAACAATGGCTTGGAATGAGAAATTAGTGAGCTGATTTCCAATTCCAGTCAAGTTTATTTTATTCACTTACATACAATGCGTTTTTCCCACCTTTTCTCCCTCAGCTATGAGTTAAATATTAGGACTTATGCCATAAAATCATTATTATCTTGCAAATACTTCTTACAATCCAAAAATATTTACTGGCTTTAAATAACCTGCAAAAGGTTGATAAGCGTCAAAAACAAATCAATGATATGTACATGCACACTTCTTACAAGTATTTTCATGATAATGCTCAAAATAAATTCTCTCTGAGTACTTTTAGGCGTCAAGAATTGGGTGTATGTTTACAAATTTCTTTGTAAGAATATTCTGGATATACAGATAGACAAAATGAAATTACTTCCTTTTTCGGCTTATGGCCATATCATATTGAATACATCGGTTCTTGCTCGATCACCAAAGTTAAGCAACGTTGAGCCTGGTCAGTACTTAGATGGGTGACCGCTTGGGAATACCAGGTGCTGTAAGCATTTATTGCTTACGGTCATATCACATTGAATACACCAGTTCTCGCTTGATTATCTCGCTTGATTAGGAATACCAGAAAAAAAATTTAGTTGACAATAAATGACCCGCCGAGGTTGATATGCCATAAAAACAAAACCAATCAACCAACCAACAACTTCCTTTTTCATTTGCTATTTATTGTCTGTACATGTAGTTTTCAGGTTTAATTTCATGCATTTTTTTTCTTATTTTCTCAAGTCTAGCTGACTAATTATAATATTCTTACTTTCTTTTTTAATTCTGCAAGACATATCTACCAAGTGATTCTGCAGATGACCACACCTGTATACCGATGTATACTCACTCTCTTATGGCCGACCTGAATATGGACAAATTATCTGACTGGAAAAAATACCAACTTCAGATTAAACAGCTTCGCCAGGATTTAGAATCAGAACGAGGTGAGTCATTTACATGCAAACAACTTTGCAATTATATATATGTTTTTAAAGTCTGCTATATTTATGGGTTAAAGTGCTCAATATCAGGGATTGTCTGTGAATATAAAAGTGGACATTGAAGTCAACACCCATAGGCAGCAGTCTATTTCATGCTAAACCCAATCATCAGGCAATATGTGTTGTGTTTTGCTCATCTTTCTAGATATGCATGTCAGTGATGCATTATGGGTAGTCTGTTGTATTGGGGATACTCTATTGTATTATTCTAATGATTATTTTTGTGGGAAGAGTTTGTTAATTTGTTTATTATTTCCTTAGTTTATTTACTTAATTTTAATTATTTATTTTCATTTACTTCTTATTCATTTCAGCTTTCAATTTATAAATCGCATAGAAAGAGTTCTTTTCGTGTTTACATTTTATGTATATGTGTGTGTGTGTGTGTGTGTGTGTGTGTGTGTGTGTGTGTATATATATGTGTGTGTGTGTGTATATATATATGTGTGTTTGTGTGTGTGTATATATATATATATGTGTGTGTTTGTGTGTATGTGTATATATATGTGTGTGTGTGTATATATATGTGTGTGTGTGTATATATATGTGTGTGTGTATGTGTGTGTGTGTGTATATGTATGTGTGTGTGTATATATATATGTGTGTGTGTGTATGTGTGTATATATATATATATTTGCCTGATGAAGAGAAGCTATCTCGAAACATAGAAATTTGCGTGTCTCAATCAGCAATTAATTCATAATTATCTGATTATATTAAGCTCTATAATATTATATTGAGCACTGTTTATAATAAAATAAATGCCGGGTAGCAAAAATAATGAAACCTTGGGTTCTCTTCACGTGGATTTATATATATATACTGAGTGAATAAGGAATGAAGAAAAAATTTTTTTACAATGTCCAAAATATTAATTTTATATATAAATTTTGATATAGATATATAAAATTTTGTACATTCTAAAATATAATTTATAATAAAAAAAAAAAAAAAAATATATATATATATATACACACACAGAAACTTACAAAATGGTATTAACTGACATATTTATTTCCATTTATTTGTTTGAACATTATTTTTAATGGATACTCATATTTGAGTAACCCTAACCCTACTCATATTTAAATCGTAACTCTGTTTTTCTATAATTAACCAGCACTATTATATAAATCCACCAGCCCAAATATTCGAGAAATCTTGTTCGGAAAATCTCCATCTTCCAGCAGAATTTGAACCTGCAACTCTCATATAACATGGAAATGCCACCATTAGATCTGACATGTCTCACCACTCGACCACAAATGGTCTCATGGTAAACAAAGTGGGATAAAACCACATAAATATGCATTTGCCTGATTTCTTTAGGACATTCATTTCTGCTCTGGTCCGTATTCTGACGTAAACAAACATAACCGAAGACCATATTAGAAATTTTATGGAAACTTACAAAATGGTATTAACTGACAAATTTATTTAAACTTGTTTGAAATATATCAAACACGGAGACCTACCAAACACTATTTACAAGACACTGCATGGAATCAGTCAGTCAATTAAGTGCCATACGTGAAACACACTTGGGCGATCATGTCTCGAAAGAAACATGACTGACTGGGTAGAAGGTTATCCTGCAGTAGGTTTCCATTGCTTTCTGTGGGAGACTGGTTGCCAGCCAAGGCTATAGAACCCAATCTGTCCTGTTATTTAATCCATAACTGTAAGGAAGAGACAGATTAATACCTTTCCCAAGGGTATTTGCACATAAGTGAATGCAATGAATTCAACTGGAATTCGAACTTGGCTCCCCGATTTCTCATTCCGAGTCAATATCCACTGCACCACAACGCACATCCTGCATGGTCAGTGTTCTCAACAAGCTCGAAAGGAAAATCTGTCACATGATTAGTCTTGACCTGGCAGCCCGACTCCAGCCACTTTCTCATCGGTAGGGTGTGGCTTCCCTCTGTCTCTTCTGTAAGTATTTTCATGGCTTCTGCTCTGACGAACTTAGGTCACTGGTGCTCCCTCCACAAGAATTTACTCAGGCAACAAGGTCCCACCCTTTTACAGTTAGATCAACCAAATGCAGGTGACAATTCTACTCCAGCAGCTTCTTTTCTCGCACTTCCCACCTGTGGAACTCCCTTCCATATACTTGCTTTCCTGACAGCTATAACTTCCAAGAGTATAAATGGAAAGTCAAAAAAAAGAAACTTGTCAATAACAAATATCTTCACATCATCCATATGCAAACATAGGCTAAAAATAATGAAGCATTATTAGTAAAAAAGAAAAACTCCAACACTTAATAATATCAACTATGAACATGGTAACAATATGCTTACCGTATTCGGAATATAAAACATACACATGACTCGACACACATACATAAACACTACACATATTGAGTCACACGTAAAATAAAATCCATTCCCAATAATGGCTAAAGTTATAGGTGAAAGCTCTCGGAAAAACAAGACGTTTGGACAATTTTTATTTTATTTACACTACCGGCCGTAATTATTAGGCCACCCCAGTTTAAAAACAAAATGATGTACTTCATACTATTTTTATTATTTATTGCCAAGTGGATAAATCTAAATGAAAATAGAATGGTTCTTTTGTTATTATTACTTTAAAAAGCAAATAGCGACAATTTACCCATCGCACCCTTTATGTGTGTGTGTGTGTGTGTGTATATATATATATATATATATATATATATATATATATATATACACTATCTGCCATAATTATTAAGCCACTCCAGTTTTTAAAGAAAAAAGGATGTATTTCATACTATTTTTAATATTTATTGCCAAGTGGATAATCTAAATCTAAACTTATTTATAAATATAACTTTGTCTGTGTGTGTGTGTATGTGTGAGTGTATTTGTTTATCTGCCTGTATGTCTGTATTTTTTTCAGCCCTTTTAATTTAGTTTTTGCTTCAGGTTTGACTCTAAGTAGGTATAATTGTAGTTCTTAGTCTCAGCCATAATACCATTTACTCAGAGGACTTATTTAGCCTTCAAAATTCAGTTTACGATGAAAAAACCTTATTTGATATCGATACCAGGAAATCAAAATTTGACTTACATCCATTCATTTTTCTTTCAGTCTACGGTTTCGCTTTAACTGGAAACAACTATTGCTTTTTAGTCTTTCGTGCCAACGTCCAAAGAGTCTGAGCTCAGGACCATGGATTAGTTTAAAAGCTTTCATTACACCCGAGCAACGCCAGGCTATACTGCTAGTGTGTGTGTGTGTATATATATATATATATATATATGGACAGTTCCTATATAATTTGAGTTCGGAAAAGTAAAACATCATAAGAACACACAAAAACTTATATAAAAAACATAATGACTATACCTTGTAAGCCCCTTTCAGTGAAACCTGCATAAAAGAGAGTTTGCTTCCCAAATATTCTTTTTTTTTTTTTTAATCATATCACCTCGAGCAAGGCGGTAATGCCACTAATGTGCAAGGGGCTACATAAGAGTGAAAAGATTGGAAAAGAGAAAGAAAGCCGGAAACCACATCCTAAACAGGAAACAAGGGATGAGCCTCTTCACCCGTTCAATAGACGTGGGTGGAGTGTGAATATATATAAATATATATAAATATCAATATATATAAATAAAATGTACAGTTGTCTGGAGAAAAAAAGGGAAGTATCCAGCATGCAAATTACGAAAATGAAGGAAATACAAAAATTTAAATGTCTGGGAAGTGCTTTAATGGAGGATGCATTGGGAAAGCAAGATTTGCTTTTCAAAAGCTAAGCAAAGGATAAAGAAACAGAAAAATTTCATTAGAATCAAAGAAAAGAGTACAATACTGTTATATTACATTAGTCCTCGCATATGACAGTGAATGTTGGACAATCTTCAAACAAATAAAGTAATTAGGGTTGCTGAGGATATCTTAAAATGGACATGTTAGCAACTAAGAAGTTTTGAGGAAAATGACATCCTGCAAAAGGTCAACTGACAAACAGGACGATGCCATCCATCCGAAAGCCCCGACCGACAAGCATGACAATGCCTTCCATTCGAAGGCCGACCGACCAAGCATGACGATGCCTTCCATCCAAAGACCGCCTGACCAAGCATGATGATGCCTTCCATCCAAAGACCGCCCGACCAAGCATGACGATGCCTTCCATCCGAAGACCGCCCGACCAAGCATGACGATGCCTTCCATCCGAAGGCCAACCGACAAGCATGACGATGACATCCAGCCAAACACCAAATGACAAGCATGGTACCATTCTGTCAAATCTATAAAGAGACGATGAAATCTTTACGGCAATCTTACATTGAAACACTAGTTCCCATATGATCACTGAAATTAAGCAACATTGAGCTTGGTCGGTATCTACATAAGCGATCAGTTGAGAATACCAGGTGCTGTAAGCTTGGATGTGCAGATGATGTAATGGATAATTTTTAAAGAGAGAGCCAAGTTCCAGTTCCATTTGAGTTTGTTATAGTCACTTAATACAAATACATTTGGGAAAGGCATGAATCCACCACTTTTTCCACTAGCTAAGAGTAAATTAGTAAAATTTTGATCACTAAACCATTGTTATCTCAAACAAAAATTAAATAAAATTGCATATTTAGATTTCAGCATTAAATAATCCACATAAGTGTCGATATGTTACTAAACAACCAACCAAAAATCAAATTCTGCTGAATACTAACTCACAAGCATGATACCATCCAGTCAAAGTTCCAATACAATGTGATGTTTTCTTTTGCATGTCATCTTACACCATTTCAAATGCTGTTTATGTGTAATTTCTTTTCTGCTTTTCAAACTAAATCCATTCACTTTGTGGCAATAAAAAATAAGCATATCTCATCTCCCTGCGTTACAATAAAATAAATATTTTTCAGTTCTAAAGCAGAATTTATCAAATAAAGCTTCATCAGTTTCTACTTGGAGTTCTTGCTATATTCTTCTTCTATGTGTCGTGTCCCTTCGGGATGTAGGCAATCATGGCTCTTCATATCCCCCCTATCACTTATAGCTCGTAACACCTTTTCTTGTGTTATTTCCCTCAAGCCCTGCTCTCCTATCAAATATGCCGCACATTGCTTTCTGTTGTCACTCTTTCCATCTATTTATCCCATGAGCATTATATTCTCCAAGCTTTCCTTCTTCATGACGTGACCAAGAAACTTCAGTTGTCTCTTCTTCGTGTTAAGTATGTTTCTTTTTTGCTTCCATCTTCTCAGAGACCTTGTCATTGCTTGTATGTTTGTTCCATGTAATCCTTCTGTAGAACCATATTTTGGTTGCTTCAAGTCTTTTCTTTATCTTTGATGAGATTGTTCAACATTTGCTGCCATATAGGAGGACAAATATCACATAAAAATTCTTTGTTTCCGACAAAATTTTCCTATCTCTTGATACTCAGCTTAGCATTTGTAATGTATCTTTGACCAAGCCAATACCTTTCGTGTTGCACTTCTGTCCTCTATTAAAACACTTTCCAGATGTTTAAATTTCTGCACCTGCTTGATTTTAGTTTCCCCAACCTGTTAACCATGCATTTAGTTTGTGTTTAGTCATTTCTTCTCACTTTTCATTCTCTGACAGTAAAATTTTTTTGTATTTTCTTTTTTTCAGAATTAGCCAGCCAAAGTCGCAAAAAAATAAACACTGTTGAAATTGAAAAATTAGAACTTTCCAGCAAGATGAATTCTGAGGTAAGAAGAATTGGCAAACATCAAATCTCTCTCCATCTCTCTCACCCCCCCCCCACACCAACTCACGCAGTAAGTAACTGAAGAATGTTTGTTTTGTAGGTTTATGAGTCATTTTATGTTCTTGGGAGATTTGAAATAATAATTATGTCATTCTGCTTTCACACTTGAATACATGGTAAATGACACCCAGCTTTTGCACATATTTATTTGTATAATAATTTAACTCCAAGCATATTTGGATTACCACTGATGCACAGGGAGATACAGGGGATTTTGAAGAAAGGATAAGTGAAGGATGGGAATCAAGGAAATAGAAGATGACAATTGATGGTGCATTTAAACTTTTGGAGGTTATAGCTATCAAAGAAGCAAGCAAACGAAAGGAAGTTCCACAAATAGGAAGTGCAAGAAAAGGAACTGTTAGAGTAGAAGAGGCAATTACATTTTATTACTATTTTGATAGTAAATGGGTAGAAGCTTGATGCCAATCTAGTAGCATATACACTACCGGCCATAATTAATAGGCCACCCCTGTGTTTTAAAAAAATGATGTATTTCATTCTATTTTTTAGTATTTATTGCCAAGTGAATAATTGTAAATGAAAATAGACAGGTTCTTTTATAATTACTTTGCAGAATTTTACAAGGTAAATAGCGATAATTTACCCATCGCACCCTATAGATTATATATATATAGGAAAGAATATTAATAAAAAGTTGATATCTTCCTACCACCTGAGCACCACTAGTCACTTACAGACCTTAATACCATTTAATTCTTCTTCGTTAAATGCCACATCCTTTCAGGATGTAGGCAATCATGGATTTCCACTTGCCTCTATCCCTTGTCAAAATTCAATAATGCATTGGAATAGCAAAAGATGCCTTTCAAGAACTAAGCAAAACATTAAGAAACAAGAAAATTTTGTTAAAATCCAAGAAAAAGTGTTGAATTTCTATGTAATTAATTCTCTTCATGCTGGACAATATTTTCACAGTCAAAGATGAGACATGAAGCAACAAAACTTTAGTTCTATATAAGATGGGCAAAGCATGTAAGAATAATTTAGTTTAGTTGTTTGTTTTGGGTCATATCTACCCTTTTGGGTCATTTAATGCTGAAGAATTTGTTTGGTTTTTGTTTACTGCCTGTTGATTTTTTGTAAGTCTATTGCTGTCGGGATATAAGTAGAGGTGTTGTGATTTGATGTGTGATGGTTATATGCTATCTTTTTTTTGCAACTATATTTTGTTATATAATTTTGTTGCTTTTAGAAATTCTAAAAGGTCATTTGGGTCAGCTTTGTTGAAGATGTCTTTCAGATTGTTTTCTTGATAGTATCTTAATCACATTTGTTCAAGATCTATGCAGCTTGTTAGTATATGTTTCACTGTGTAGTGCTCCTGACATGGAATGCAAATTGGTGTCTCCTCACCTTTTAGTAGGTGTGAATGGCTGACAGCAGTGTGGTCTATTTGAAGTCTAGTCATTACTACTTCTTCTCTTCTTGACATTTTCCTTTTGGAAATTTTATGAAAATAAAAACAAAAGAGAGAATCCTACGTTATAAAATAAGAAAAAGAATTAATATTTCTAGGACAAATGAGAAAAAAGGTTTGGAAAATCTGGTAGTCATTGGTTGGTTGGTTGGTTGGTTTTTATGGCAAATCAACCTTGGCGGGTTGCCAACTAAATTTTTATTTATTTATTGCTAGTAATACCTTTTTTTCTTTCAACAATTTATTGTTGTTTTTATATAAGTTTTGTGTCCAGTAATACTTTTTTCTTTTCAAGTATCAAGATTCATTTGGGTTTGTTTTTTAAGGGTAGGGTCCCCAAGTCCTACCCTTGTTATTTAACCCATAACTGGAGGGAAGGGACAGATTAATACCTTTCCCAAGGGTACTGGTGCTTAAGTGAATACAGGGTATTCAACTGGAATTTGAACTTGGCTCACTGATTTCTCTTTCCGAGCTGATATCCACTGCACCACAATGCACATCCGTCACTAAACGCATACAGCACCTAGTATTCCCAAGCGGTAACCCATCTAAGTACTGACCAGGTTCAACGTTGCTTAACTTTAGTGATCGAGCAAGAACAGGTGTATTCAACGTGATATGGTCGTAAGCATGCACATCCGTCACTAAACGCTTACAGCACAAGTGGTCACCCATCTAAGTACTGACCAGGCTCAACGTTGCTTAACTTTAGTGATCCAGCGAGAACAGGTGTATTCAACTTGATATGGCCGTAAGCATGCACATCTGTCACTAAACGCTTACAGCACCTGGTATTCCCAAGTGGTCACCCATCTAAGTACTGACCAGGCTCAACGTTGCTTAACTTTAGTGATCAAGCGAGAACCGGTGTATTCAACATGATATGGCCATAAGCACACACATCTGTCACTATACGCTTACAGCACCTGGTATTCCCAAGCGGTCACCCATCTAAGTACTGACCAGGCTCAACGTTGCTTAACGTTCGAGCGAGATAGGCCGTAAGCCCTGGCAGTCGTAAGATGAGGGACAAAAGAAAGTAGTGAATAATCTACCAAAAATCTTTTGCAAGTGGATGGCAGAAAAAAAAAACTTCCTCTGAAATCACAAAAAATGAAGATATAGTCAAAGAAAATCATATAAAATTTATTCACCCAGACAATAACTTTTTTCATTTCATTCGTTTTTTTTTCTTTATCTTTCATTTTGCAGTTAATTTCCCGAGATGGCGAAATTGCTCGTTTACGTTCACTCCTTGAGAAAAGTGAAGCCACCCACCAGAATCTGGAATATGAATTGCTACGGGCCCGTCAAGACCTGAAGCAGATCTCGGAACGATTTTCAGAATGCAAAATAACACTGGAAGCCGAGAATCAGAAATTGAAAGGTAAACACACTTAATTGCTCTTCCATGTCTGATAATTTGATGCCGATCATTAAATTAAATCCTTGTTGGGAATAAACTGCCCTTGGCCAGAACTGCCTACATATTTTACTTCAAGGATAATTTCTTAATGTAAGTCTTTGTTACACTGAACATACAGTTTACACAGGCCATGAAAAGCCTTTACTCTGATACATATGAGACATTAAATGTATATTTTCTTCATTACTTAATTATTTTGTTGTCAATTGTCGAGGAAAAAAAAATGTGTCAATCTAGTTTCATATGATAGGTAATTTTCTAAATGTTGCTTAGATGTGGCACAAGTATGGGACACCCAGTGAGAATCAAACTCACTACTCAGTTGTAACTGGTTCTAGCAAGTCAAGCTTGCTAACCATTGCACCACGCCGAGGTGCCCAAGTTCTGTATGATAGAATAAAGTAAAGAGCAAAGTAGGAAATGTATCTCAATCTAACATGTTTCACTTTTATTAAAGCTTCTTCAGAGATTGAGAGAGAAATGAAAGAATTACAAATGAGTTGGATATATGGATTGAAATCTGACAAAATGGTAGAATAAATTAAAGAACAAAGTAAAAAAAGCATCTCAATCTAACGTTTCACTTTTATTAAAGCTTCTTCAGAGATCAAGTTCACATGAAGAATTATCAATTTTTCATAGACATTTATGTTGTTTGAACTGTTGTCCTCATTATTATTGCCAGGTTTCCAATGTTTCAGTTGTCGTACACTCCAGCCTTCTTCAGGTGCTAGAAATTTTGAACCGAACTCTTTATTTTGATCACTGGGATATATCATACTCCTGCTGTGATTTCAATACCTGGCTACAGTAGTGGTTAACAAATAACTTAGAGAGCTGAGTTAAAGGGAGATAATTTACATGGCATCCAGAAGTGGCATCACACATGGAATAAGAATGATATACCTCAGTGTAAATAATACCTCATTTCAGAAGTACAGACAAATCTAAATCTAAACTTATTTATAAATCGAACTGTGTGTGTCCATTACCTATAGACTCCAAAACAGCTGAGTCAAATTTCCTGAAAATTTACACAGTTGTATTATAAGCGTTTGCAAGTGTTCTTAGATAGGTTTTGTGTCGAGGTACCCCCGATAAATATCGATAATCGAAAAAATTGGGTTATAGAAGGAGTGGTCCGATTTTAATCAAATTTCATACACTCATAGACAAAGACATAAGAAATGATATTCAGAAGTTTCAAGGTTGCAGTTCTTACAATAGTGCAGAAAATTGATAATATATATATATATATATATATATATATATATATATATATATATATACTAGGTGCGATTGGTAAATTGTCGCATCTATTTTGTTATTTCAAATATTCTTTAGACTGAGTCTGAGCTCCAGGACCATGGATTAGTTTTAAAGCTTTCATTACACCTGAGCAACGCCAGGCTATACTGCTAGTTTTTCATAAATTGAGTAAAATAACAGTTTTTTTACAAAGAGACAGGATACTGGGCTATTGTGATTTGGTCAGTTATGTGTCATGTGTATTAAAGCAGTAAATAATTATTAAATGTCGCTCCTGCCACCCATTAGCATGGATCAGGCTAGTCTCCTTGAAATTAAAACACTGCGCCTCCTCAGGTTAACTCTCACAGCAGATCTCAAGTGAAATGTCTACATAGAATCCATAGTTGAATCCACTACTAAGAAGGTCGGTTCTCTGTGCAAGGCCAGGAAGTTTTTCCCAGCAGAAACAATCATCCACATATATAAATCTACCATCCGCCCATGCATTGAATACTGCTGCCATATCTGGTCCAATGCTCCTGATATCCACCTAGGGGTCCTTGACAAAATTCAACGAAGAATCTGCAATGTGATCGATCCCGACTTGCCAGCTCAGATACAGTCACTTTCTCACTGGCATAGTGTGGCTTCCCTGTGTCTCTTCTACAAGTACTTTCACAACTTCCGCTCTGATGAACTTAGCTCACTGGTGTCTCCTGTATACGAATTTACTTGAGCCACAAGATTGGCAACTAGGTCCCACCCTTTTACAACCAATAAGATGTAAACACAAATTCTATTCCAGCAGCTTCTTTTCTCGCATTTCCCGCCTATGGATTCCCTTCCATTTACTTGCTTCCCCAACAGCTACAATCTCCAAGTATTTAAATGTAAAGTCACTAGTCATCTCCTATCTCACTAACTTGTATCCTCTCTCTCATACTCCTTTCTCCATCCACTCCACTCTCATCAGTATTCTCATCCTTCTCCTACCCACTTCCTGACACTCCCTATAACCTGACACTCTTTCTCGTAACTTTCCTCCTATGTAACCTGCTGCAAAACAGTGGCAGTAAAATGCCTTGTTTGGGGCGATACGATTATAAAAAAAATATTTTATGTGTGTGTGTGTGTGTGTGTGTGTGTATAGAAATATTTGTCTGTTTACATTTAAGTGTGCATATTAATACACGTGTCAAATGTATTAAAACAATAAACTATTTTCTAAAAATATATGTATAAGAAATCTTTTGGATCATAAGGTTATGAATGTGTGTTTATGTTGTTTAGTAACATTAGTTAATATAAGTTTATATGTGTATATGTAGCCAACGATTTTGAATGATTCAGTCATAAATATAAATGTCTATATATATCTCATATATATATACATATTAAAATGTAGACAACACACACATTTATATATATATATATGTACACACACGCACACACACAGAAATGTGTTGTCTAAATTTTGAACGATTCAATCAGAATGTATATAAACATTTCATACATATACATTTATATATTTTGAATGATGCTATATATATATATATGTACACACACACACACGCACACACAGACATGTGTTGTCTAGATTTTGAACGATTCAATCAGAATGTATATAAATATTTTATACGTATACATTTATATATTTTGAATGATTCTATATATATATATATATATATATATATATATATATATATATAGTCATCCGCAGACAGATCCGTTTCACTGTATCAGAGCTCATCAGTACAGTTAGACTCCGATTGCTTTTTAACCCAGGATTGAAACCCGGCCGAATTTACATCAGTCAGCGATTCTACCTCTGAGCTATGGGTGCTCGGTAATATTTTTGTTATAAGTTTATAATCAAAACAGTTCACGGCAACACAAGAGCCATTGTGTTTCGGTATTATCTTATTAGCATCTCGTCAGGCTTGGAAATATTTTTTCTGTTACGGATCATTATATATAGAAGCTTAAAAACAGCACAATTTTTATCCAGACAATTAAGGTGGGTATTTTTGGAGGGTTTGTCTCAATGAACTAATAGAAAGTTGTAGCAGTGACTTGCCTCAACAACCTAAATGGGCCAGAGTCGGGTGTATGTTTTGTAAGGGAGTGTGGTGACGGCGAATTGGTGAGCGTTGGTCAGATGGGGAATCGGACAGCACTTTGTGGTTAACAGAATTAGTGTTGCTTGTAGCTGTTTATATTTACTGTGCTTAGCGTGCATTGGCTGAGTGGTAGCCAGGTCAAGTGGATAAAACGTGGTATGCTCATTTTTAGGAGGGTTGTCGTTGTTATTCAAGCCTTTGTTCATGTGAGAATAGCGTTTCAAAGATTAAGGCAAGACGTGTGAATTTGATTTGCTTGTTTGAAATACTTTCCTGTGGTTGCTTCCTACCAATACATATTTTTTTTTCTTTTTTTGCATCAAGAGTCAGGTCATGATGAATAGGAGAAATTTGATTGTAAGAGTAAAGTGGGTGTAGAGACTTGAAATGACTTCAGACCCAGACGTTTTCTATGTCAATGATGAAATTAAATACTGCTCTACTAAGTATCGAGCACTCTTAATGAAGTAAATCATCACAGTGGACTGCCAGCCCATTAGTTTATACTACTTCCAATATATACACATATGAATAGAATAAGAGCAGGTAGGAAAAAAAGTGTCTTTAATGCATTATTTTCACATACATAGATTGACATTTAAAATAAACATCTATTGCTTTTATTACATGTGAAACACACATATAAACAGGCAGAAGATTTTTCTACAATTAAAAATTATCATCTAAACTGGTTGGTGTTAGCAAAAGTATATCGCTGTACAACTCAATCCAGTATTTCATGACAGTTCAATAAAAGAGCTATCAAAAAACGCAATTCAACCCATGCTTGCATGGAAATGGACATTAAATGATGATGATGATGATATTGTTTTATTACACGTGACACATATCTATCCAATGAAATATTGTCTCTTGAAAATTTCTTAAAAATTAAAAACAAATATTTTTAAATGTTTTGTCATTAAAAAAAAAAAGATGGGCGGCTCAATATGCCAAATACAGGTCGGGGATACTTAAATCAAGCAGGTACAAAAATTCAAATACCTGGGAAGCCATCTAACAAAAGACAGAAAGTGCGACACAGGGATCCAAAGGCGAATTGGCATTCCAGAAGTTGAGTAAAGTATTAAGAAACAGGACAATTTCACTAGAAACAAAGAAGAGAGTACTGGATCACTATGTGATGTCAGTTCCTCAATATGGCAGTGAATGCTGGACAATATCATCAAAAATGAAGGAAAAACATGAAGCAACTGAAATGTGGTTCTGCAGAAGGATGCTGCGAATATCATGGATTGAGCATGTGAGCAATGATGGAGTTTTAGAAAGGATGAAAACGAAAAGGAAATTAATACTGAGCATCAGAAAGAGACAGCTGAAGTTCCTGGGACATGCAAAGAGGAAGGAGGGCTTGGAGAACTTGATACTAACAGGCCAGATAGAGGGGAAAAGACAGTGGAAAGCAACAGATAACATATTTGAAAGACCTAATCAGGTGGATGATGGAATGAGGTTTGCATGGTGTTATAGGAGAAGGTGTGCTGAGAGCCATGATTGCCTATGTCCTGAAGGGACAGGGCACATAGAAGAAGAATAATAAATATCATTAAAAGTGACAATTGAAGACAATGAATATGCCATGTTATTTAGTTATTTAATGGAAATTTCATTGCCTTATTTGTAGGCTAAACAACCACTTTCTTTCCATTCTACAAATCAAGTCAGTAAAAAAGAAAAGAAATCAAAGGAAGTTAGTTTTGAACAGGAGTAGAGGTTTATCCCTCATTTCTCCATTTAGGATTGGATTTCTGGTTCCTTCTAAATTCTACTTCATACTTTTAATGCCTCCAACTATGCTCTGAAATTTTATTCACTGATTATTTTTTTCTTTTCTTTCAGTAGAAGTAGATAGGTTTGCCTTGTGTCCAGTTCCTTCTTCTCCCTGATCTTTTGAACAGGAGAAATTTATTCCTTATTTTCTGCTTAAGATATGGTTTCCAGTTCCTTTTAAAGTCTACTTATAACGTCCCTGACTTAACTCAGAATCTTTTTTTTTATAATCATATCGCCCCAAGAAAGGCAGTTTACTCCAACTGGTGTGCAGGGGGTTACATAGGAGGAAAATTATGAGAAGAAGTAGCAGGTTATTGGGGGTGTCAGGAAATGGGTAAGAGAAGGATGAGAATACTGATAAGAGTGGAATGGATAGAGAAAAGAACATGAGGGAGGATGCAGGTTAGTGAGATAGGAGATGACTATTGACTTTACATTTCAATTTTTGGAGATTGTAGCTGTCAGGAAAGCAGGTAAACTGAAGGGAATTCCACAAGCGGAAAGTGTGAGAAAAGAAGCTGCTGGAGTAGAATTTGCATTTACATTTTATTGGTTTCATTGTAAAAAGGTGGGATCTAGTTGCTAATCTTGTGGCTCGAGTAAATTCATATATAGTGAGCACCAGAGAGCTAAGTTCATCAGAGCAGAATCCGTAAAAGTATTTGTAAAAGAGACACAGGGAAGCCACATTGCACCGGTGAGAAAGTGACTGTATCTGAGGTGCCAAGTCAGGATCGATCACATTAGAAATTCTCTGTTGGATATTGTCAAGGATCCCTAGGTGGATAGCAAGGGCACCAAACCAGATATGGCAGCAGTATTCAATGCACGGGCGGATGTTAGATTTATATATGTGTAGGATGGTTTCAGACAGGAAAAACGTCCTGGCCCTACACAGAGAACCAACCTTCTTAACAGTGGATTTAGCTATGGATTTGATATAGTCATTCCACTTGAGGTCTGTTATGGGAGTTAACCTGAGGAGGTGCAGTGTTTTGCGTTCAGGGAGACTAGACTGATCCATGCTAATGGTGGGTAGGAGCGATTGTCTGTGATGGTTAATAGATAGCAGCTTCGTTTTGGAAGCATTAAAATTCATGACCCATTTGTTACCCCAGTCTACCACAGATTGGAGGTCCTTTACAAGCTCAGCATTGAGGTTCGTTTTGTCAGCCTCTGCAGATTTTTGATCGAGGCGAGAGTAAACAGTAGTGTCGTCAGAGTATATGCCTACTTGGGTTCTTATTACATCAGGGAGATCGTTAATGAAGATCAGGAAAAGCGTAGGAGCTAGAATAGAGCCTTGAGGGTGTCGGAAATTTACAGATGTAACGGGTCTCCTGATTGGCTGATTTAACCCGAACCTCATTTTGAACTTTAGGCGGGCTTTACCTGAGTTTTTATGTTTTTTTTACACGATGGTTTTGTTCACTCCTTTTTTCAGCTAGCACGAACAGTATCGGACGTATTTGTGCCGCTCCGGATTTTTGTTGCAGCAGGGCCTAAATTGGCGCCCACTTGTCTCGCTATATCGAGACCATCTTACCAATTCTTTGTAATCTTTTAGGCTAATGCCACAACTTTGTAACAGAGAAAATCTCTTGTTACCCTTCTTACCTTAAAAAGGATACCCTATGGGCAAAGCCTTGCCTTCCTAGAGAAAAATTCTCTAAGCACTATCATCTTATACCAAGATAAGAAACTGTGAAAGAAGCTGACCCAGAAGAAAGTTCCTGTACGTCGCGGATCGCAGTTCCTTGTGTCTTTTTCATCCCACTCCTAGACGGAGGATACTATACCAAGCTAAGCAGAGAAAAGAGACTATACCAAGCTACACTGTAGCAGCAAAATTCAGCATATTTTTGCAAGACAAATAAATTGTTTTTTCTATACCAGGTATGTCTTGTTATGTTTGATAATTTCCTTTCACTGCTTAAGCGCTAAGCTATGTGAATATATTTCTCACAAGGGACACCCATGTTCATATGGTAGTATTGGGAGGCATGTCTATAATGTTATTCACTCATTAAATCTCGACTGATTCAAGTCTAAAGTTAGCTGTTATCCCTCCTGCATAACCCAAAGAACTTTACGTTTTGTCATTTCTTATGCTCATACAACACCACAAAGTAACCCTCTACCTTGAATTGCTCTTGAGCATTGTGTTGGGTGAACATGAGTGAAAAAATCTATCTAATCTAATCTTATCTAAATCTAATCTAAACTTATTTATAAATGGAACTTTGTCTATGTGTGTGTGTGTGTGTGTGTGTGTCTGTTACCTATAGACTCCGAAACGGCTGAGTCAGTTTTCTTGAAAATTTACACAGTTGTATTATAAGCATCTGCGAGTGTTCTTAGATAGGTTTTGTGTCGAGGTACCCCCAATAAAAATCAATAATAAAAAAAATCGGGTTATAGAAGGAGTGGTCCAATTTTAATCAAATATGATACACTCATAGACAAAGACATGAGAAACGATATTCAGAACTTTCAAGGTTGCAGTTCTTACAATAGTGCAGAAAATTGATTATATATATATATATAAAAGGCAAGATGTTTGTGTGTGTGTCTGTTTATCTGCCTGTATGTCTGTATTGTTTTTAGCCCTTTTATTTTAGTTTTTGCTTCGAGTTTGGCTCTAAGTAGGCATAATTGTAGTTCTTAGTCTCAGCCATGATACCATTTACTCAGATGACTTAGTTAGCCTTCAAAATTCAGTTTACGATGAAAAAAACTTATTTGATATCGATACCAGGAAATGAAAATTTGACTTACATTCATTCATTTTTCTTTCGGTCTACGGTTTTGCTTTAACTGGAAACAATTATTACTTTTTAGTCTTTCGTGCCAACGTCCAAAGAGTCTGAGCTCCAGGACCATGGATTAGTTTTAAATCTTTCATTACACCCAAGCAACACCGGGCTATAATGCTAGTAGTAAATAAAAAAGTCATAAAGAAAAGTTTATCACTTTCAGATAAATTTAGAATTGAAAGCTCAAATAAAGGGAAATAATAAATATGAAGAAAAGTGATAAATGAAGTCAACAAATATGGCCTATCCATCATATTGTTTCAATGACTTTTATTTAGTTACATTATGGAAATTTCATTGATCTATCAGTAGGCTAAACAGTCATTTACTTTGCACTCTACAAATCAGTTCAGTACCATCTGTCAGTGTGTACCAATAAATTATTATTTGCAACAAAGAAATGAATATTGAAAACTTTACTACTTAATGAATGATCATGAACAGGTCTTTCACAGCTTCTCAAGCAGGCATCCTGCAATATTTGTTGGTTTCAGAAGATTTATGCTAATTTGTTTGAAAAGAGAGTAAAACAGAAGATGTAGACCATGTGTGTCAAGATAAAGGGCCAGATCAGAAAGATATTTATCACTATTAGGGGTGGAAAAAATGATTGATCTGCTTCCCGACAGAGCAAAAATGTAATTTTTGTGTAGATCACTGCTACGTATGCTTTATTTAATGTACTGTGTTTCTATGTACACTTTATTTTATCAATCTTTCTCCAGTTTGGACTTCTCTCTTTTAAGATGTGTTCACAAATATCTGAGTGGATATCGACTCAGAACGATAAATCGGGGTGCCGTGTTCGAATTCCAGTTGAATTCCTTGCATTCACTTATGCACAAGTACCCTTAAGGAAAGGTATTACTCCATCTCTTCCCTCCAGTTATGGGTTAAATAATAAAACAGATTAGGTTCTATAGTCTTGGCTGGCAACCAGTCTACCACAGAAATCAATGGCAACCTAATGCAGGATAATAATATGCCCAGTTAGAGACATGATCGCCCAAAGCATCTATCACGTATGGCACTTAACTAAATGACTGAATGTAATAGTTGGAAACATGATTAAGGCTTTTACTGGGCATAAAGTGGGGGATCAGTTTTATATTGTTATGTAGTATTAAAGTGATCCCCCACTAATTACTAATATAGTACATCTCTTCCTCCTCTAGCTATGAGTCAAATAATAGGACAGATTGGATTCTATAGCCTTGATTGGCGACTAGTCTACTGCTATGAGTCATGGCAACCTACTGCAGGATATGAAGTAATAAACTGATCTCCTACTTACTACTACTTAATAATATAATACTTTTCTTCTCTCTCTGGCTATGAGTCAAATAATAGGACACATTGGGTTCTATAGCCTTGGCAGGCAACCAGTCTACCGCAGAAAGCAATGGCAACCTACTGCGGGATAATCTTCTGCCCAGTCAGTTATGTTTTTTTCAAGACATGATCACCCAATACGTGTATCACATATGGCACTTAACTGACTGACTGTGCAAATTCTGTGTGTTTATACTTCATATTTATAAATATACACATAAGCACATTTATATATATATACAGATAGAAGGTATGTACAGGTGGCATGTATATGTATATCCATTTGACAAATATAGTACGATCATTCACTTTATTGTTTTCAGATCATCTATATCAATAAAAGTGACGAGGGTGAACGTTGTGTAAGTATTTGTTTGAAAGATTGGACTTAGCGTCTGCATTTTACAGTCTAGCTCGACGGTAGTTGCATTCAGATGTAGACAAAATTTCAGAATGCTAACGGCACCTTGAAATTTTTCAGAAAGTCAAAATTAGGGGTAGAAAAATATATATTATCACCCCACAAAGTCAGGGATCAGTTTATGTATTGATTATAATATAGAATCGATCACCCCACTTTACATTATCTATATATGTTACCCCTCCCTCTCCCACCCTAATCCAATAGAGATATTCTACATTGTTATCTAAAAAAGTGATAAGGGTAGACATTGTGTAAGGAATAGCTATGTAAATTCATCAAATGTTTTTTATTCTTATTATTCCTTAAACTACCCGAATAAAACCGGGTTAATCTATATCTATAAAAGTGATGAGTGTGGATGTTGTGTAAATATTTGCTATGTAAATTCATCATATGCTTTTTATTCTTATTCCTTAAACTACCCGAGTGAAACTGGGCTCAACTGCTAGTTGATATATGAGAATAGAGATTAGTAAAATTACGACAATGACAAATCAAGTTTATATGTTAACGTTCCAGTATAGATGGGTCAAGTAATAAAGACAATTATGCAATATTTAATGGATCCAGTTTCAGTCATTTATAATAACTAGTTTCTTGAAAAGGTAAAGGAGTAAAAAACGTAATAAAAAGCTTAGGCAGATCTATACAGCTCAGTCCCAATAATGAATTCTTGCTGCCTAATTATCTCTCAATCTAAATCTAAATTTATTTATAAATGGAACTTTCTGTATGTGTGTGTGTGTGTGTGTCCGTTACCTATAGACTCCTTAACGGCGAAGTCAATTTTCTTGAAAATTTACACAGTTGTATTATAAGTGTCTGCAAGTGTTTTTAGCTAGGTTTTGTGTCAAGGTACCCCCAATAAAAATCAATACTCAAAAAAATCAGATTATAGAAGGAGTGGTCCAATTTTAATCAAATTTGATACACTCATAGACAAAGACATAAGAAACGATATTCAAAAGTTTCAAGGTTGCAGTTCTTACAATAGTGCAGAAAATCGATAATATATATATATATATATATATATAAGGCAAGATGTTTGTGTGTGTGTCTGTTTATCTGTCTGTATGTTTTTATACAAATCCACAATTTTTATCCGATTGTCACCAAACTTCACACAAATATTCTTTAGGCTGAGTCTGAGCTCCAGGACCATGGATTAGTTTTAAAGCTTTCATTACACCCGAGCAATATACTACACTGCTAGTATATCCCTAAATGCATGTTGTGGTGCAATAAATATTGGCTTGGATTGAGAAATTAGAGAGCCAAGTTCAAATTCCAGTTGAATTCGGTGCATTCACTTATGTGCAAATACCCTTGGAAAAGGTATTAATCCATCACTTCTTCCTCCCACTATGGATTAATAGTAGGACAAATTGGGTTCTGCAGATTTAGTTGGAAATGAGTCTACTGCAAAAAGAAATGGGAACATACTGCGGGAAAATCTTCTGCCTAATCAGTCATGGAGCGAAAGTGTATCCCATATAGCACTGTTAACTCCTTCAGAGGGTGAACGGGTTTGCAGTGATATGACCTCAAAAAAGAAAGTTATATTTAATATACTGAGAAATTCCTTGTGAAAAGATTGATGCAATAAATGGATTAGATGATCCTGATTAGCAGCGGTAACAGGCTTGTCTAACAGGTTTCGTTTCTTTTGTTCTCATTTTTCCCCATATTCTTTTGCTTCTAAATGTTGTGTCCTTTCAGAACATAGTTGATCATGGCTCTCCTCAACTTCTTATCTCATTTGCCTCTTAGCATTTTGTTTACATTCGCTAAGACCTCCTGCCTCCCATCGATTCAAAAAGTTCATCAGATAAATGGCTTGCTGCCTTCCCCTCCCGTCTCTCTTGCCCTCAATATGCTCCCACTAGGGTTAAGCTTCGCAAGCCCTTTTTCTACCTGTCCAAGAAATTTCACTGTCTTTTCCTGATTCTGAGTATAATTTTGCTTTGGACACATCTTGAAGGCATTTGACAGTGTTTGGCATACTGGCTTTCTTCACTGGTTATGTCTGGACAAATGTTTGAACTGATTCAGTTTTTATTAAATCGCAAAATGGAAGTTGTCTTGAATGGTCTCTCTTCTAGATCTTTTTTCATTAATGCAGGTGTTTCCCAGGCTTTATCCTTGGACCTACAGTGTTTTTTGATTTTCATAAATGACCTTCCTGATGTCATTAGTTCTCACTTTTGGTATCTATACTGATGACACAACTATTTACTACTGTCTTAAGAGTAAATCTGATGGTTTCGATAAAATCAAATTAGCAGCTAATCTAAAAAATGACCTACAATCTCTTATTAAATAGGGCAAGGAGTGATTTGTTAATTTTAACACCTCAAAAATGAAAATGCTTTTTTTAATCATCTAAGAGAACCCTTTTTAACTTCCATCCACATGGCTGATGCTAACCCACGAGAGTGACTCTTGGACTCCCATTTTCAGCGGACATCAAGTGAAAAGATTGCATTGAATCATTTGCTAAGACAGCAGCTAAGAAAGTTACTTTACTATGTCATGCTAGACAATATTTCTTACCAGAATCTATCTTACATATTTCGAAGTGTACCATTTGTCCTTGCTTTGAATATTACTGCTACATCCGGTCTTCTGCTCTTACTATATATTTCATTGATTCTTGATAAAATCCAAAGAATAATCTGCAATGTTATTGATCCTGGCATCTCAGCTTCAGTCTTTTTTCCACTTCCAAAATGTAGCTTCTCTACGCCCCTTTTCTCTAAATACTTTCATGGTGATTGTTCTGATGAACTTTCTTCTCTGGCACCTTAACTTTATGACTTTAAGCACAGTACTAAATAAAACCATATCTTCCCTCCAGTTATGGGTTAAATAACAGGACAGATTGGGTTTTATAGCCTCGGCTGGCAATCAGTCTACTGCAAAAAATAATGACAACCTACTGTGGGATAATTTTCTACCCAGTCAGTCATGTCTCTTTCAAGACATGATCGCTCAAAGCATGTATGAAGTAAAAAAAAAGATAAATGATGATGATGGGGGGGGGGTCCAAAAAGTGCAATGCAACCCAGCTCTTTTTCTTTTTTTCTTTCTTTCTTTGATGCCTCAAGGAAATGGATTTCAGGTTTCCCTTTCTCAGCCCATTACAAAGGGCAATTGTGAAACAGATACCAACTAAGCCACTCCTACTTCCTCTTTGTCAGTCTGTCAATCTACAACTAAGCATGCAATACACTGAAAAATCCTCTTGTCCCAGAGCAGCGCTGGCACTTGCTTCTTATGCCATTCCAAGATGGCCAAAATTTACATGTGTGCAAATATCGTAGTTTTGAATGAGATAGGAATGCATAAATTGTGTCTTCAATATTGGGCCACAGTCATTAAAAAATTGTGAACAACATAATGAGTGATGTCCATTCTTAACCTCTGACAGTTCCTGTTCACCTCTAGCTTTCTCTTTTCTCAGTGGATTGGTGCTGGGTCTATGGACTGGCATTCTTTGCACATCCATATGGCTGTCTTAACAGCTGCTCTTGTTGTCAACTGGGTAGACTCTACTGAAAAAACAAGTAGTGCATTGCATTTCCAGGTGTCTATTGCTTCTATGGATAGACATAATTTGGTTCTCATCCATGTGGACAGTGCTGGTCAGCGGCTTGAATTTGTTGTCCTTCTTCTTGATCACCTTAAACCACTGCTGTAGCACCCGTGCCAGTCAGTTGGCTACATTCTAAGTTGATGGAACCAACATCACATCCACAACCAGCTCATACTCCTACACCGTGCATGTACTTCCTCACTTACCAGGTTCCAACCCAATGAACAATCCTAACACCTATAAACCGTCTTCTAACAGTTTGGGATCCTTGCACTCCAGCCCAAACTTCAAAGTTCAGTGGAGATGGTGTCAAGGAACCCTGTTCTGAAAATCAGTTTATTGAGCTTTTTCAGTTCACTAAATTTGTATGTCATTGGAAATATTATTTTAAGAAACTGCAAGATTTTGAGTTTTATTTAATATAAGGGTTGGACGAAAAGTATATAGGCTGATTATGAAGGAATGATGCTAGAACCATAAAACTTTGCATGCATTAATTTTAACTTTTATTAATAACTGCATTGTTTATTTCCAGGTACAGGGGCAAGCCAAAAAGTTAATCAATAGGAAAAGTTGAAATTAACGCATGCAAGATTTCACAGCTCTAGCATATCTCCTTCATAGTCAGCTTATGAACTTTTCAGCTCATCCTCATAAGCATCTTAAAGTGCAAGAATCTATTTGTCTGTCTAATAATGATTCCTGAAGCTCAGAGTTTTAACGTTTTCCTGTGGATGGCTTTCTTTTTCAAATCTTTTCCTCGAAACCAAAACTATAGCATGAATTCTTTTCCAATTAAAAGAAAAAAAAATTTTCAAATTCTTATTTAGTTTTTAGAAAGCTTACTTTTTCAGTTCTATAAATCTCATGATTTTTTATCACTAATTCATCAGATGTAATAATGGTTGCCTCCTCATTTCTAAGCATACCTAAAAGGGCATCAGGCCAGTCCTCATTACAAACATCTGCACAGGCACATCTATGTTTATTCAACATCCATATAGCCCACCTTTTGGTTTATGCAGTAAATATGCTAAGCATGCCTTCTTGTCGTTACCTGGAGAGTGTGCTTCATCTGGCATGATCAACTGTTTGAACTAGGCCAGTACATTAACACCCTCTGTTATGATAACTTGTGCCTTCACACTAGCAGCTTACGGCCTATCACATTGAATACACCGGTTCTCGCTCAATCACCAAAGTTAAGCAACATTGAGCCTGGTCAGTACTTAGATGGGCAATCGCTTGGGAATACCAGGTACTGTAAGCGTATAGTGACAGATGTGTATTGTGGTGCAGTGGATATCAGTTCGGAATGAGAAATCAGTGAGCCGAGTTCGAATTCCAGTTGAATACCCTGCATTCAATTAAGCACTGGTACCCTTGGAAAAGGTATTAATCCATCCCTTCCCTCCAGTTATGGGTTAAATAACAAGGGTAGGACTTGGGGACCCTACTCTTAAAAACAAATCCCAATGAATCTTGATACTCGAAAAGAAAATGTAAAAATAAAATAACCTTACCCAAAATCATTGGTTATGACCTTAAATAGTCCCATAAGGATTGATAGGTCATTAAACCTCGAAACAAACAAACAAAAAGCCATACTAGCACAACCATTGTCAACTTCTAACCTTCATCTCTCTGCATTATCAATATTACTTTGCCTTCTACTACATCCTTTTATAAGGCCTCTCAGTTGCTGTATCCTTATTGTTAATTTCACTCAAAGTTGTTTTCTGTTGCCATAGCAGGATATGATAACACATTTATAAAAATCAAATATGCTATTGTTCATGGAACAGTCACCTTCAATGGCAGAATTAACTTTTTGTACAACAAATTGTCAGTGATAAAGGTTAATATCCATCCACTCAATTCCACTCACAAGGCTTTAGTCAACCAGTGGGATGTTGTCTTCAGGCCCCTTTTCAAAGTGCCATATGTTGGGATCCTCTCCTCATGCAATAACATTTAAAAAAAAATGACCTTCCTAAGAAATCAACCTTGCTGATATTTGAGCCAGACACTATGGTTAGGAGGCAATTGTTTTAACCAGTTAGCCACACACCTGTATCTGTCACATATCTAAACTTATTTATAAATGGAACTTTGTGTGTGTATCCGTTACCTATAGACCCCGAAACAGTTGAAACGATCTTCTTGAAAATTTACACAGTTGTACTCTAAGCGTCTGCAAGTGTTCTCAGCTAGGTTTTGTGTCGAGATACCCCCAATAAATATCAAAAATCGATAATCGACAAAATCGTGTTATAGAAGAGTAGTCTAATTTTAATCAAATTTGATACACTCATAGACAAAGTCATAAGAAACGATATTGAGAAGTTTCAAGGTTGCAGTTCTTACAATAGTGCAGAAAATCGATATGTATTTATAAAAGGCTAGATGTTTGTGCGTGTTTGTCTGTTTATCTACCTGTATGTCTGTATTTTTTTTCAGCCCTTTTATTTTAGTTTTTGCTTTGGGTTTGGCTCTAAGTAGGTATAATTGTAGTTCTTAGTCTCAGCCATGATATCATTTACTCAGAGGACCTATTTAGCCTTCAAAATTCAGTTTACAACAAAAAAAATTTATTTGATATCGATACCAGGAAATGAAAATTTGACTTACATCCATTCATTTTTCTTTCAGTCTACGGTTTCGCTTTAACTGGAAACAACTATTGCTTTTTAGTCTTTCGTGTTAACGTCCAAAGAGTCTGAACTCCGGGACCATGGATTAGTTTTAAAGCTTTCATTACACCCGAGCAATGCCGGGCTATACTGCTTGTGCATACATATAAAAACAAAATCATCACAGGAACACATTTTTTTTTGTCATAACTTTTATTTTATTTCTGTATATCGAATCTCTATATTTACATTATATTTTAACCTATTTTCTATGTTACAATCTCTTCAATTTGTTTACAGATATTTATTTCTAAATTTTATTTAAATTTTTTAAATGGACCACAGTATTTTTAAGTAGCAACGTTGCCATGGTAACAGTTTTCCTTAGTTTTTTTCCAGTTGTTTTGAGAATTCATCTAATGAGCAAAACGTTGAGAAAATTTGTAAAAAGTCAAACATCCAGTTGGATTTCCTCTGTCTTTTCTACAAACATTTCCATTTGCTCTTACGAACATTTTTTTCCCTGTCCACATGGATTTAAGCTTGCTACTAGATTGGCTTCTAGGTCCTACCCTTTTACTCTTGAAGTAGTTAAATGTAACCACTTCTTCTACTCCAACAGTTTCTTTTCTCGCACTTACCATTTGTGGAACTCACTTCCATTTATTTGCTTTTCTGATACCTACAATCTCCAAAATGTTAAATGCATCGTCAATTGCCATCTTCTCTTTTCTTGAATCACATTCATTTTTTATCCTTTCTTCAATACCCTCTGTACCCAGTCTTTTCTTTTCCATGATAGCTACAATCTCCAAAAATTTAAATGCAATATCAATTGCCATCTTCTATCTTCCTGAATTCCATCGATCTCTTATCCTTTCCTCTACACCCACTGCACCCTTTTTCCTTTCTCTCTTTGTAACCCCCTGTGCACTTAGTGGCAGTTCTGCCTTGATATGATTAAGAAAAATGTTTTTTTAATTTCATCATATATCAGTCAGTGAAGTGCCATACATAATACATGCTTAAGCCTGACCAGTCAAAAGATTTCCCCACAGTGGGTTGCCAAGGGTGTAGAACCCAGTCTGTTCTGCTATTTAACCTATAGCTGGAGGGAGAAGCAATGGATTAATACCTTTCCAAAGGGTGTCTGTGCTTGAGTGAACATAATGAATTCAACTGGAATACAAACTCGGCTCTCCGTTATCTCGTTTTGAGTAGATATCCACTACACTACAATACTGTTTCATTTTCTATTCTAAATTAGATACTAATTAATATAAACGATTGCTAGTTGCGCAATTCTTAATTGATTTTCTTTTTCTCTGATTTCAGAGGATGTTTCTAGACTAAGTGGCCAACTCGGAGAAACACAAGATAAATTAACATCCTGTGAACAGAATGAAAAAGTCTCTACCTTTAAATACAAGACATCAATCTCAGAGAAGGTTTGTCATCTTAACTGTTCTTAAAAAAATATGCCTGCTGTATACTTTAGTAACATTCTGACTAATATCCTTTTCTTTGTTGTTTTTATTACAACCTTTCAATCGTTTTGCACTTCATTCTTCTTAAAGTATCTGCCAATTCAGATCTCTTTTAGATAATTTTCAAACTGAACTCTTTATTTAATCACCCTGTCGGATTTGGAGGCCTTTTTTTTTTCTTCACATTATACTGTTTTCTGATACTAACAGGCCAGATAGAGGGAAAAAGAGACAGTGGAAAGCAGTGGATAACATAAAAAAAAAATTAATCTGTCAAAATGTTTGTTATTAAAAGAAAAGATCAAAGTAATTTTTCATTATTAAAAAAGAAAATCAATCCTTTCTAACACGTTCGAAATTTTGGTAAAATATCTTGTTTTGTCTCATCAGCCGGTGACCAAATTTTTATCAGTTTTACTAACAAAACTCAGTTTATTATTATTATTATTATTATTTTATTGGAGGGGATGTTTTTCCAATGAAAAACACATTAATTGAAAAATTCTTGTAATAGTCAAATAACTGTTGGATTTTAATGAAATTTTCCATGTGTATTCAAAATGGAAAGAAAATTTTGGTAAAAATATTTCTTTTCATCTGTTCCCACCCTCTCCACATACTTTCATGAAATTTCAAGAAATTAAATTCCGTTTCAAAGATTTTTGTATTAGTCAAATGCAGGACTCCTTGTAATTAAGTAAATCATCTAATTTTTTTTTTTTTTCATTTAATCTTTTTTCCTAAAATCTGCTCCAAATAGTAAAATAAAAAAAATAAAACATTTTTTTAAAATTTGTCACAGCTTTGTTGGGGTTAGGTTATTAAGTTTTTAAATGAAGACTATATTTACTAATAAAAAATTGAAGTGTTTACAAGTTTTCAAGCGAAACGAGTTTTTAAATAATTTCAATTTTTGTGTGTGTAGGAAGGTTGATTTTTGTAAGTATAGTAATTCGTGTGTGACATTAAAAGGTCACACGTTTCACAGTTTCTTCTGTTTTGCAAGAAAAAATTTGGACAATTATGTTAATTCTGGCTAATCATACTTAGCTTATCAACACATCTGTTAAAATAGACGAAAAAAATAACTTTTTTAAAACTCTCAAATGGTTGCCATTCCAATCAATATAATTTTACAAATTATATTGATTGAAATCTCAACTATTTGAAAACATTTTACTTACTGGAAATAACAAATTTGCTTTCAATTAAAGCTAAAATGAAACACTTCAAGAAAGCTTTTGTTATTTTTATTTACTTTAAAACTTAAGTATCGAAAATAAGTGGAGGTACCTACTTTGAAAAAGAAAATGGTTTAACTTTATTGTATTACAAAAAGTTTTTTTTTATTTCAAATCAAATTTTTTACATGACTTTCATTGATATCAACACTTTCAATAATTAAAATTAATTTGTTGAGTTTTATTGTTTATCAGAATTTATGAGTGCACATTCTGAATACCTATGTGTATGGTATGAAGCTGTTCAAGTTGGTTTAATAAATCATAGATGTGTATTATACTTTAAACGAGAAACCGCTAATTCCAACGAACTGGTTTTAGTTTAAAGGGAGGTGACTCTATTTGCTTCACGTATTTATTGTACCAAGGGAGGTAACACGTTTCTTATTTTTTTCTTCCTAAGTTTTTTTTCTTCCTTTTCATTTTATTTATCTTTTTCATTATTTATTGAATTTTTATCCAATTTTTGTTGTTTTTCTTCAAATTTCCTATTTAGAATTCCTCTTTTATCAATTTTTTTTTTTCAATTTCTCAATTCTTTATTTCAATGTTCTTGATTTGAATTGTTTCCTCTTGCATTCATTTTTTTATTCATTTTGTTTTCTTTCCCCTTTTATTTTTTCCTTTTCGTTTGCTTGATCTTTCACATATTTTTTCATGTATGGTTTTTCATATAATTTGTTTTGACATCTTTCCACTTCTTTCATAATCTCATTTATCTAATTCTTTTTCGGTAAATTTTTGTTTTGTTCCCCGAAGGTCTTAAACCCGTCAAATTTTTCCTAAACTTCCTTCCGTGCAAAGTGTATATGCTGAAATCAAATTGATAATTATTTATTGAAGAAACCTACCATTTGTCCTGTTTTCGACCACAAAAAAGTCGGACTATATGTCACCCCTTACTTACCATTTTCATATCTGATTCACCGCTGAATGACTTGGGGCGCACGATACTTCTTACAGCCCGTGTACTTCTTTTGAACGATTAGTCTGCGATTTGTTTGAGTTTGGAACTCAATTTCTGCACATGAATAGCAAAAACGGAGGCAAATTGGTTGAAAAATCGCCAATCTATGTGTGAAGTCATTCAGCAGTGAATAACATGTTTTGAACCGAGGTTATGGGGTGAGATAAACAGCCAAAAGAAGTTCAATATTTTTCTGGTTGTAAAATTGAAAAAAGTTAGGTTTCGTCAATAACCAATTTGAATTCAGCATTTACCTTTTGTACGGAAATAAGGATGTTTTTGAAAGATTTGCAAGGGGTAAAGGCCTTCGGGGAAGAAAACAAAAATTTACCTCTTTTTTTACGTATCTCATGTTCTCTCTTTTTTTCTCTCTCTCATACATATGTTTTAATTTTTCTTTCTTTTTCTTTCTTTCTTTTTCTTTCTTTCTTTTTCTTTCTTTCTTTTTCTTCTTCAATGGTAGAGAAACACCAAATGGGTAGGGTAGAGAAAATTAAAACAAGAAAAGAAAAAGAAGCAACCTGTAAAATTCAGAAAAAAAAAGAAGGTAAAAAATCGCAGAAAAGCAATAAAAGTGTAGTTGGGCTGGCTAACTGATTAAAATTACAAATAGAAAAAAAACATGAAAAAAGGAAAAAAAGATGCAATGGAAAAATAACAAATAAATTAACAGAAATAGGTGAAGAGGCAGAGTGGAGAAAATTTAAAATAAAAGGTTTTAAGAAACCCATATGCCCATTTTAAATTTTAAGCATTACGACTTCTGCATTATTGCTAATACATTTTCGTAGTCTATCTATTAATATTAGCACAGCTGTTATAAGAAATACCTTATCCTCCCTCTTTTTATACAATTTTTACGCTTAAAGCCTGAAAAATTTTCTCAGATTTAAACTAAATTCCAGAACTTTTTTATTTATTTAATGGGATAGCAATATATACTTTTTGTATTTAATGGGATAGCGATATATATACTTTTTTTATTTAATGGGATAGCAATATATACTTCATTTATTTAATGAGATAGTGATATATACTTTTTTATTTAATGGGATAACAATATATACTTTTATTTAATGGGATAGCAATATATACTTCTTTTATTTAATGGGATAGCAATATATGGTTTTTTTTTAATTTAATGGGATAGCTATATATACTTTTTTATTTAATGAGACAGCAATATATACTTTTTTTTATTTAATGGGATAGCAATATATACTTCTTTTTTTTAATGGGATAGCGATATATACTTTTTTTATTTAATGGAATAACAGTATATACATTTTTCTATGTCAAGGAGAATAAATATGACAAAGTGGAAAAGACTTTATGTGATGCATTTTGTCCTTTTTTATTTAATCAGACTAGGTTTACATTTACATTGATGAGACTACACATATGTATGAATGCCATACACTGGGAATTTAAAATTTAGAAATAAAAATTATTTTTTATGTGATTTGTATGTGCGTTGTGGAGCAATGGATATCGACTCGGAACGACAAGTCGAAGAGCTGAGTATGAATTCCAGTTGAATTCCTTGCATTCACTTATGCACAAATACCCGTGGGAAAGGTATTAATCTGTCTCTTCCCTCCAGATAGATAATAGGACAGACTGGGTTCTATAGCCTTGGCTAGCAACCAGTCTACCGCAGAAAGCAATGGCAACCTACTGCAGGATAATCTTCTGCCCAGTCAGTCATGTTTCTTTCGAGACATGATCACCCAAAGCGTGTATCACACTTAACTGACTGAATATAATAGTTGGAAACATGATTAAGGCTTCTACTGGGCATAAAGTGGGGGCTCAGTTTTATATTGTTATGAAGTAATAAACTGATCCCCCCACTAATTACAACAATAATATAATACATTTCTCCCCCTCTAGCTATGAGTCAAATAACAGGACAGATTGGGTTCAGTATCCTTGACCGGCAACCAGTCTGCCGCAGAGAGCAATGGCAAACTACTGCAGGATAATCTTCTGCCCAGTCAGTCATGTCTGTTTCGAGACATGATCGCCCAAAGCATGTATCTTTTTCTATTTGTTTATATTTCCATCAGTTTTGTTATTTTCCAACATTGTGATAATTGAAGATCTTCTAAGAATGGTGCAAATACTTTTATTTCATATTCACCACAGTTTGTGGGAAGAAGCTGTTTGAGTGGAACTTACTCCTTACAAATGGAATACAAAGAGAAGGGGGTTGGTTTGCTACAATGGGCGTGGCATGGAAAGCCTTAACTGTGAAGGTTAGAACTGTTGGAACTAATGAATGTAGTTTGTCTGAACCCTTTTCATGGAATTAGCTATGAAGTAGTGTGAGGCTTGCAACATTTTGTCTGTGGAGAAAGAGGCTGTAGGGTTGAAAATAATTGCACACAAAATGTATATGCAAAACATAAAAAATAAATGAAGAAATAAAAGAATTCAATCATTTTATAAATCATCATTCCAACTGTTTTGCATTCATTTTTAAAAAACCTATAAGACAAGATTCAAATACATTTCTTGAATTTAAATCTTTGTCTTAATTGAGCTTTACATAGATTTTGGGAGACAATCACCAGAGTTACTTGAGTTTTTTTTAATGTATCGGATAAAAATCTTATATTTTACAGCAAATATTTGTTGGTTGGTTGTTTTGTTTTATGGCATATCAACCTCGACGGGTCATTTATTGCCAACTAAATTTTATTTAATTGCTGGTAATAACATTTTCTTTCAATTATTTATTGTTGCTTTTTTATATAAGTTTCGTGTCTAGTAATACTTTTTCTTTTCGAGTGTCAAGATTCATTGGGATTTGTTTTTAAGGGCAGGGTCCCCAAGTCCTACCCTTGTTATTTAACCCATAACTGGAATGAAGGGACGGATTAATGCCTTTCCTAAGGGTACCAGTGCTTAAGTGAATGCAGGGTATTCAACTGGAATTCAAACTCGGCTCACCTATTTCTCTTTCCGGGCCGATATCCACTGCACCACAACGCATATCCAATACTAAATGCTTACAGCACCTGGTATTCCCAAGCAGTCACCAATAAAAAAAAAAAAAAAAAGGATTGACTCCATACTGAAGAAAAAAAGATGAAGACAAATTTTGCAAGCCTCTGTGAAAAAATTTTCTGGCCAGTGAAAAGGGAGCAATTTACAAAACTTGACATACATTCACTCTTCCTCTCCTTCTCACATGTTATTTTTTCTTTATCTTTTCTTCTTCATCCTAAAATTCTTGCCGTCCACAAAAAGAAAGAAAGGTACAAAGACTTCACTTCTCTGTTAAAATACACTCAAAGAGACACTTTTTGTTCTGTACACATATTGTTGTATACCAATAAACAGACAAACACGGGTGTATATAAAAATATGACTTGTGTTTTTATTAATGACGATGGACCGTGTCGCCTAGGAACAGAGAGTTGAGGGAGCGCGCCTCTAAAGGTTGACGTGGGGTTCGACGTGGTGACGGGGGGTTCGACGGGAGTGTAACCTCTCTGCTTAGCTCGTCTAGCTTCTTCTTCGACTTCTGGTCTTGTCTGTCGAGACTAACTCCTGTCGAGGCTGACTGGGACTCTTCTGTTTTCGACTTCTCTTCTCTTCTTCGACTTCTCTTCTACTGTCGACTTCTGTGTTTCGAGGTCTTTATATATCTTCCAAAACCGGAACTCGTTTTCTTCCAGGTTTTGCCTCTATCCGCGACGCCTACTCGACGCCCACGTAATTCTCAGAGTCACCTGTCTGTTTGCTCTGAGCTATTTCCGCTCTGCCGGAAATAGGGTCAAAATGACATCCGCTGCTTTCAATGACCGAAAACACCCACGCTTCATTAGCTTTCTTGGGTGGGGCCAGATTATTATATTACAATATTTCACTACACCAACAAACTCTGGATTTTGTGGTGCGTGGTTATCATCTCTGAGTTGTATCTATGTCCTCAAGGAAAAACCTGCAATTGGGAAAAATTATACTGTGAGGTACCTGGTCGCGAAGAACAGTGTCACAAGGCCATGCCAACCCGTTGCACAACAAGGGTGGACCAGTGGTTGCCACCGAAGCCAGTGCAACCAGTGTTTGGACAATTTTTGGTGCTTGCCCATGCGCATATGTTCAGGCTCCTCATATTAAACCTTGACCTTGTGTAGCATCTTGCTCTAGTGGAGCAGCTGATGAATATTAATTTAACTATTTACTACATTATTTTTCTCAGATCATTTCATACCTACAATTTGAGGTTATGAAGTTTGATAAATAGATACGTTCAGGTTCCCCACTTATACCCATAAACTGTGCCTCTTACTCTATAAATCACTATCTTGAGTGACTCTTGGGGCCTGTACAGGGTGAATATTATTGTGGGAAAGAAAAACAAGCATCAAAATTGCTTCTTATTTTGTAAACCTATCAAGCATAATACCATACAGATTCAGGGTGTACATGAAAAACTTCATTATGTCAGATTTTATGTTAATTTTAACAGATTTTAAGATTTTTTGACTATAGGGATAATTAGATATGCAAATAAATTTGTAAATCCTTGTCAGGAAATTAATTTCATAATTTAGTAAAGAAGCACTTTAAATGCAATAATCCTCTACTGCCTTTGTTGTATTTCTCCTCCAATATTTCCCCTTCATACATTAAACAGGCAGATGCTCAACCTTTAAATTTTGACCTCTGACCTATCTAGATGTTAATTTCAACCCCCTGGCCTGACTAGATGTTAATTTCAACCCACTGGCCTGTCTAGATGTTAATTTTGACCCACTGGCCAGTCTAGATGTTAATTTTGACCCACTGGCCTGTCTAGATGTTAATTTTGACCCACTGGCCAGTCTAGATGTTAATTTTGACCCACTGGCCTGTCTAGATGTTAATTTTGACCCACTGGCCTGTCTAGATGTTAATTTTGACCCACTGGCCTGTCTAGATGTTAATTTTGACCCACTGGCCAGTCTAGATGTTAATTTTGACCCACTGACCTGTCTAGATGTTAATTTTGACCCACTGCCCCAGCTAGATGTTCACTTCCGCCCACTGGCCCGGCTAGATGTTCATTGCAGCTCACTGGCTTGGCTAGATGTTAATTTTGACCCACTTGCCAAGCTAGATGTTCATTTCAGCCCACTGGCTCAGTTAGATTTTCATTTCAGCCGCAAACCTGTGGAGATATTAACTTAGTGATTTCATTTAACGTTTTATTGTTTTTACTCTTCTTTTTATCATTATTATTTTCAATCATCCCATATTGGCAGTAATTTTGGGAGGAAAGGTCATAGGTTGCATGTTCCTGGATTCAAATTTCTCTGATTTTTTGGTTTTCATTTACTGATAAAAATTTTATTGTCTGAATACATTTGTCTGCAGCTAATTTCATTTTTTTTTCTTTTGCATATAAAAATCTTTTTTTAAATAAAACCTATATTTTTCTTTATATTTTTGACTTTATAAAAAAAACTCTGTTTTCTAATAATTAAAAAAATAATGCTACAAAAAATAGATTAAATGAATATTTTTCAAGCATCCAATACTTTATACCCACACAGTATAGAAATGTGCATTCCATTCTAAGTTTAGGTGTAAATATCAATAGAGCAAATATTTTTGCACAAATATATTAGACTCAAGACCATCATATAGTCAACAGAATTATTTTAGGGGTTACAAAAAAAAAAAATAAAACTGAAAAAGAGAAGAAAATAAGTCTATATCAATCAGAGCTTGAATAACTTTCTCCGTCAACTTCAAGAGCCAGTGATATTTATTTCTGAAGGGCATTAAAATATGATGAAGATATAACCTTACCCTAGCATTGTATAGAAGTATGTGACACAAAAGTCTTAAAATCTTCCACTTATCTGTTAACTTCAGGAGCCAGTGACATTCACTCCTGAAGGGCATTAAAATATGATGAAGATATAAAGTTTCCCTAGCATTGTATGTGAAACAAAACTTTTAAAATCATCCACTTAGCTGTCAACTTCAGGAGCCAGTGACATTCACTCCTGAAGGGCATTAAAATATGATGAAGATATAACCTTCCCCTAGCATTGTATAGAAGTATGTGAAACAAAAGTCTTAATATCTTCCACTGATCTATCATCTTCTGGAGCCAGTGACATTCATTTATGAAGGGCATTAAAATATAATGAAGATATAACCTTTCCCTAGCATTGTATAGAAGTATGTGAAACAAAAGTCTTAATATCTTCCACTGATCTATCATCTGGGACCAGTGACATTCATTTCTGAAGGGCATTAAAATATGAAGAAGATATAACCTTACCCTAGCATTGTGTGAAACTATATGAAACAGAAGTCTTAAATTCCTTCACTTATTTACCAAACTAAGTATTAATAACACCAATAAGAGTCATTCTTCAAATTCTGATTGTAACTAGGAAAGTTTCATGTCACACCTGAGATCTGAAAATGAAAGTCTTAAAACAGAAAAGGATCAACTACAGATTTCAATCAGCCATCATCAGACGTAAGTATAAAATCAATTTTGTCAATTTTTCTTTTACAGTCCTAATATTATAGAAAAAGGATTACACAAAACCCTGTTGTCTTAAGGTAAAGAAGAGAGTGGCTAGTAATGGTCACCAATATACGAGACAATGGATTGCTATTTAATATGATAAGTCAAAAGAAAAAAAGATTAAAGCAATGCAGTCAAATACTTTTCAAATGAATAAAAATTAACAATTTTGGGCTAACAAATTAATCCTTGTACAACAGAAATGTGGTTCTACAGAAGGATGCTGGGAATTCGATGGGCCAAACATTTGAGCAATGACAAAGTTTTAGAGAATATGGGAAAAAAAAGACACTCTTACTTATAATATGAAGGAGAGAGTTCATATTTTGAGGGAATATAACGAGGAAAGAGGACTTGAAAATGTGATACTCACAAGGCGGATTAAAGGCAGTAGGGATAAAAGAAGACAGTGCATAATCTACCTAACGAGCATGAGTAATTGGATGGCAGAACAGGGATTAGGAGAGATAACAAAATGACAAAATTTATGAAGAGCTACAAATAACAGGAAATTGTGGAGAGTCATGATTGTGAAAAACCTGAAGGGACACGGCACATAGAAGATAAAGCTTTTTAAAGTAGGTCTTCGAACATCAGTGTTCATAATATATTCAAAGTTTTTTTTTTTATTTAATCTTTTAGGGATAAAATTTGCATTAATCCGATAGTGATGGTAAAATCTCCAGGATTCACTTTTATAACAAATATACCATTCCTGTTCATACTATACATTTTTCTTAAAAAAAAGAAGAAAACCTAATAATTTCTACCCAAGCAAGATAATAAAGCCACTAAGATGCAAAGTGTTACTGGGATTGAAAGTGAATGATAAGATTTTAGTAAAGAGAAAGAACAATAAAAGACCAGGGTTCAGGAAGACAGAAGATGGTGATGTTGCATTTAAATTTTTGAAGATCGTAGTTGGCAGAGGAGCAAGAAACTAGAAGGAGTTACCCAGGCAAGAAAAGAAATTAGAATAAAACTTACTGTTACATCTAGCAATCTGCAATGTTATTGGTCCTCACCCTGCATCTTGGTTTTATTCACCACTGTAAGGTAGCTTCCCTGTGCATTTTCTATTGATACTTACATGATAATTCTTCTGATGAGCTTTCCTTTATGGTACCTAGAGTTTATGAATTGAAACACAATACTAGATTGGCAGCAAGGTTTCATCATTTTACAGTTGAAATGGCTAAATGTAACAGTAAGTTCTATGCTAACAGTTTCTTCTATTGCACTTTTTGTGTGTGAAAGTCTCTTCAGGTTTTTTGCTTAAATATGGATGATTTTACCAAGTCTATAGAACCTGGTCTATTCTGCTATTTAACCCATAAGTGTGGGAGAAGAGATGGATTCATAACTTTCCCAACATTACAGAAGTGACTGCAACAAGCTTGGCTCAAACTTTTTTTGTTGTTGAATTTTGCTCTGATGAGAGAAAACTGGTAAACCAATTCAGTGATAACCAGCAGAGTGACCAGTCTTAGAGGTCATTTAGTGCTGAGTAGGGCTAATAGCAATCATTGCTTGAAAGTTTTGGAATCAGTGTACATTAAGACCTACCAACCATCTCTCTGTAAGCAAAAGGAGTGATTGGTGGGCTTAAAGGTAATTAGCCTTTAATATATTTTTTTGTTGTTTGCATATAACATTCGTCTGAAGTTGTATACCTTTTAGGTTCTATGAAAAAAAAAATGTTTTTCACCTTTATTTCTGTTCTGATGAGAGAGAATTAATAAACTCGTTTAGTGATAACTGATCATTAAATTAAAATCAATAAGTCCATTATCCAATGAAGAAAAAATATAATTTATTTTACACAACAAATATTTATTTTTAGATTAAATTTAATTTCTTGTCAATACACTTCATTCAATGGTGAATATTGGTTACACAGATCAAATAGAAACGGAAGTTTTCATATAATTCAGATAATATTTCATATACGAGGGTCATTCAATAAGTAAGGTGAATTTTTCAGTATAAGTACTTCTACGAGGGTCATTCAATAAATAAGGTGAATTTTTTGGTATAAGGACTTCTACGAGGGTCATTCAATAAATAAGGTGAATTTTCGGTATAAGGACTTCTACGAGGGTCATTCAATAAATAAGGTGAATTTTTTGGTATAAGGACTTCTACGAGGGTCATTCAATAAATAAGGTGAATTTTTCAGTATAAGTACTTCTACGAGGGTCATTCAATAAATAAGGTGAATTTTTTGGTATAAGGACTTCTACGAGGGTCATTCAATAAATAAGGTGAATTTTCGGTATAAGGACTTCTACGAGGGTCATTCAATAAATAAGGTGAATTTTTTGGTATAAGGACTTCTACGAGGGTCATTCAATAAATAAGGTGAATTTTTCAGTATAAGTACTTCTACGAGGGTCATTCAATAAATAAGGTGAATTTTTTGGTATAAGGACTTCTACAAGGGTCATTCAATAAATAAGGTAATTTTTTTGGTATAAGGACTTCTAATACAGATAGAAGCTTACTTTTTTGTTAATTTTTTTCATTTACTTCTTTTTCAAAGGAATTTAATTTAATTTAATTTTTTTAGATTGAAAAAAATCTTTGAGAGTTTTGGAGATTAACAATAATGGTGGACCAAGAAGCATTCTCCAGGATTGAACAGAGGTCAGTTATCAAGTTTTTGGTTGCTGAAGGGTGCAAACCAGTTGAAATTCATAGGAGAATGTCAACTGTGTATGGTGCCACATATTCCAAACAAAAAAATTTCTACAAGTGGGCTAAAAAGTTTAAAGAAGGATGGAGCAGTGTTGAGGATGAAGACAGGCCTGGGAGGCCTACAGAAGTGAGGTCTCCTGAGGTGATAGAATCAATCAATGATCTCATTCAGTCTGACAAAAGGGTGACAGTGGATGACATTGCAAGGACTTTGAGCCTATAATTTGAACAAACGCAGGGGTTATCAGTCACATGGAGTCGTCTTGCAACAAGACAACACAAAACCTCACACAGCATCCCAAACGATGCAAACCATCAACAAGCTGGGCTGGGAACTGCTCCCTCATTCCCCTTACAGTCCAGACCTTGCCCCTTCAGACTTTCACCTGTTTGGTCCCTCTAAAGCATTCACGAGAGGCATGAAGTTTGAAAGTGACGATGAAGTCAAAAGTGCTGTGAACAATTGGTTGAGACATCAGTCCAAAGATTTTTACGCTGAGGGAATATGGAATCTTATGCACAGATGGGAAAAGTGTGTGACACTGCTGGGAGACTATGTTGAAAAAAAAAAAGTAAGCTTCTATCTGTATTAGAAGTCCTTATACCAAAAAATTCACCTTATTTATTGAATGACCCTCGTAATAATTTGTCATCTATATTGAAACTTTAAAGAATTTGCTGTGTGCAATTTAGAAGCAATAACCTATGTTGAAAAATGAAATTTTCTTATTTGTTCATGAAACTTACAGGATAAGTTCCTTTGATTCGTCACTTTCTGATGAGAAAATAATTTACAGAAAGTCAACAGAAATTATTATCACCAAGTTTCAAATCTGTATCTTTGTCAAAAATTCATTGAAAGGAATATTTAGCAAAATGCAAAAAATGCTTTGAAATTTTGAGGTGCTCTGTTTTAAAACTATTATGAGCTAATATTTGAAATTTTAAAAATATAATGGTCCTGGGCATGAAGGTAAACTGCATCCGGCAGCAAGGCCTCTGATTGGGAAGTTATGAGGAGCATGGAACCACCTCTTAATTGCTCTTGTTCCCAGATCCACCGTGTCCCAGAGTGGTAGCACCTGTTAGGGTCCCAGCTATGGGCAAATAGTTAACCCCTAAACTAGGGTTAAAACAATGAAAGTATAAAAATAGACTTTTACAGAAATATATACATAAAAATAGACTTTTATAAAAAAAATATACATTTTTGAAAGAAAAATATTACAAATAATACATTTTTGAAAGAAAAATATTACAAATAACACATTTTTGAAAGAAAAATATTATTAATAATACATTTTTGAAAGAAAAATATTATTAATAATACATTTTTGAAAGAAAAATATTACCAATAATACATTTTTGTAGAAAATATTATTACCATAAAACATTTCTGAAGGAAAAAAATTATTTTCAGCAAAACAGTTTTGAATACAAAACTAAAAGATATTTTCAGTTTTCTAAAATAAAAAAGGATAAAAACAAAAAATTTTCATTAAAATCTGACTAAATCAACCTTCTCACTATAACCAAATATTAAAAAAATACCTTAAAACCCCACCTTTTTGGCATTAAATAACCTACAGAGGTTGATATGGCATTAAACAAAACACAAACTTAAACTTAAAATATAAATTTAATTGTGGAACATCTGTAAATTTTCCCAGATTTTCTGAGAGGCTCACCTGTGGCCATTTTGGTCGATTTGAGATAGAATAACAAATCATTTCTTTTTTACAAGTTACTTTCAGCATATCTCATATTTTTTTACATTATGCAAAAGTTTTGTACTGTTAAGGAATTATATAAATTGCAGCCTTTTCTAAGAAAGGAAATTGTTTCCAAACACCTTTAAAAAAAACAATCTCTTGACGTCTTCTCTTTAGTTTCAAACTTCATTTTGAACTCAAAAAAGCATTGAAAATACACTGTTGCTGTTTTAATTGATGCCTAAAAATTTATAGGAAAAAAAATCAATGTTGAAGTTTTCCCAAAAGCAAATATTGATCGAATGTTTTGTCTGCTTCATTCCATTTTGTCATGTGGAGCAAACATATTTCAATGAGATGAAACCTTGAACATGGGATCTTATTTATATCCAAGGAATTGCAAAGAGTTTTCAATAAACATGAATAAATCTTCCCGCAATGAGACATAGTGTCAAAAGAACTGGTTTCCACCATGACATCACTTTCTTAACTACGTTCACTCTTCAGCAATGTTTATTGTTTAAAAAAAAAATGATGATTAGAATTGGTATAAAACCTAAACATATGAACGTGAATTCATACATTTTTTTGTTTTTGAGAATTGACAATGAAAATATAAAATCCTCTTTATTAGATTGTTTATTTACAAAAATATTTTATATTTATATTGTAAAAACTAATAAAATTAGAATTAATGCAATATTTATCACTTACTAATTTTAAAGAAATAAATTTGAAAATAATTTTTTATTCATAGATCTATAAACGTTTGCTAAATCATTAAAATAAGTGAAAAACTATAAGAAAATCCTTATTTACCATTTTATAAAGTGTTTCATGTTAAGTGTAGCAAAAGAAAAAAAATGATTGACTGAAATTCAGAGTTAAATCGCATACATATATTTAATTTACGATAAACACAAAATGATATATATACAAAAAATGATATATATACAAAAAATGATATATATACAAAAAATGATATATATACAAAAAGTAAGATAGCAAAAACGTTTAAGTGCTATACTTTTAGGAAATCCTCAAACGTGTATATAAAGAATAATTATTAGTTTGATCAATGAAAGAGTCAAAAATATCTATTTACCCATATAGTTCCATGAGGTTCTCTTTCAGGTTTTAGTTGGTCAGCAACTTCTTAGAGATTCTTTTGGCTGGATAGAAATTCTTGAATCAAAGCCGGAGTTGATAATGTCAGCAAATCCTGTTAACAACTAACTGCTCTCTTCCCAAAACCTTTTTTATGGGGGCTAACACTTAATTTGAATATTCTAGAATCTTTTAGAATTCTCTCGATTTTACTGGAACATTCTGGAATCTTCCAAAATGTTCTAATTCTAATTTCTCTATTTTTACAACTACTTCATGAATTAAAACTTTTTTTGTAATAACAAGAAGGACTCAAATGAATCCCTTACTACAACTTTTAGACATTATTAATATTATTTATATATATATATAAATGCATCCTCATAGCATAAAGTTTGAATTGGTTGGCAATTAGCCAATGTTTTGCCAACCATTCGAATAAACAATCTAATAAATAGTGTTTGTTATTTTTTGTTGTTAATTCGCAAGAACAAAATAAAATGCATAAATCTACTTTCACATATTTAGGTTTTCTTCACAATTCTAATCATCGATTTAAAAAGAATAAACATTGCCGAGGAGTGAAGGTAGTTAAAAAACAGTGATGACATGGGGAAAAAAAATGTCCTTTTGACACGCCATCTTATTGCAGACATGTTTCTCTGTTTGATTAGATTCCGTCACTTAAATGCCATATGTGATACACCCATTGGCAATCATGTCTCTTTTGAGACATGACTGACTAGGCAAAAGATATTTCTGCGGTAGGTTGCCATTTCTTTCTGCAGTTGATTGGCTGCCAACCAAGGCTATAAAACCTAATCTGTCCTGTTATTCAACCCATAGCTGGAGGGAGAAGAGATGGATTCATACCTTTCCCAAGGGTATTTGTGCATAAATGAATGAAACAATTTTGACTTGAATTCATTACACCGCAATGCACATTTGAGTTTAATCGTCCCTGTTAATAAGAACCTCATGACTAAATTTATGTCAAGTGAGTTTGTGAAATCCTCAAACAGAACTCATTTTGACAAACATTTCTTGAGCTCTTGGGAAAAATCAAGTTAACTGCCAAGGACTTGTGAGATAAGCATCTTATCCAGTATACTGCTTGCCCTGTTGATGGGCATCTACAATATGTCAACTCTGTTCCTGCGCAGATGTGCATTGTGGTGCAGTGGATATTGACTCAGAACGACAAGTCGGAGTGCCGAGTTCAAATTCCAGCTGAATTCCTTGCATTCAATTATGCACAAATCCCCTTGGGAAAGGTATTAATCCATCTCTTTCCTCCAGTTATGGGTTAAATAATAGGGCAGATTGGGTTCTATGGCCTTGGCTGGCAACCAGTCTACCGCAGAAAGCAGTGGCAACCTACTGTGGGATAATCTTCTGCTTAGTCGGTCATGTCTCTTTCAAGACATGATCACCCAAAGCGTGTATCACATATGGCATTTAACTAACTGACTGAATAAAATTCTTGGAATCATAATTAAGGCTTCTACTGGGCATAAAGTGGGGAATCAGTTTTATATTGTTATGAAGTAATAAACTGATCCCCCACTAATTACTACTTAATAGTATAATGCATCTGACTAGATATAATAGTTAGAAACATGATTAAGGCTTCTATAGGTCATAAAGTAGGGGATCAGTTTTATATTGTTATGAAGTAATAAACTGATCCCCCACTAATTACTACTTAATAATATAATACATCTTTTCTCCCTCTACCTATGAGTCAAATAATAGGACAGATTCGGTCCTATAGCTTTGGCTGGCAGCTAGTATACCGCAGAAAGTAATGGCAACCTACTGCTGGATAATCTTCTGCCCAGTCAGTCATGTCTCTTTCGAGACATAACTGCCCAAAGCATGTATCACATATGGCACTTAATTGACTGACTGTTCCTGTGCAAATGGATACACCCCAACCAAAAAGTAAAAAAAAAAAAATGGAGCCAGCTTTTTTGTGAATTTAGTTCTACATTTTTGACTCTAGTGCAAACCAAATCAATGTCTATCATTTATCAAAACAAGAGATTTTATCTTTAAATAACCTTGGCATAAACTAAAAGCAGTAAGTTTCTTTTGTAAAAAGAAAGCTTATGAATTCTGTAAATGTTACACTTTGTAGAAACAAAAATCACATTGGTCATATGATAACTTGTGAATGTAGTCTCTCTGTTATTTAGTGTTATCTACAAAAGATTATGTCGACTGTTGGTTAATAAATTTGTTGAGATATTCAACCTTATTATCCAGATTAAGTACATAGATCAGTTGACATGAAAAACAAGATGGCCGAAACAGTCGCGACTCTAAAGTAAAACTAAATATAAATCAAGAAAAAAATAAAAACAGACTAAAAAATTGAATGCTAAAATCTTCTTCAGGGAATTATTTGCTACTAATTGCAACATTATGAGCCGATTTTTTTCTTTCTTTTTTTTTTACTTGAATCTAATAATTCAGTACTATTTTGACTTTCCTCTTAATTTTCAGTGACTTTTTCCTTGTAGCCTATTTTTTGTTCAAGATTTAGAATTTTCTTTTTTTTTTCTTCTTCACAGATCAATGCGAGATATGGCCAAAAAGCTGAAAGAAGTTGAAGGTAAGTAAAGCAAATACTTTTGGTTTGAAAAATAGAATATTTACACTTTTGATGGCATCTATCAGGTTGACTAGAAAGTTCTTGCGGTTTTTAACTTTTAAATTCAGATGAACATTTCTCGGCTCAAACAAAAATTTATTGATCGAAATAAGCACCGTCAGAATCAACACACTTTTGCCAATGCAAAACAAGTCTATTTATGCCAGTCACGTAAAAATCTTGCGTTCTGGTGGCGATGAAGTCGCCGAAGGCGTTTTTGATACCGCTTAGGTTTTTGAAACATTTCTCACGCATAAAGTTGTCAAGATGCTTGATAAAATGGTAGTCGGAAGGTGAGAGGTCTGGAGAGTATGGCAGATAAGGCAGAGTTTCGTAGCCCAATTGGTTCAACTTCTGTAGGGTCGGTTTAGCAACATGCAGTCGGGCATTGTCGGGAAGGAGAATTGGGCCTTTTCTGTTGACTAATGCTGGGTGTTGTTGTCAAAGTTTCTGATGCATTTCATCCATTTGTTGACAGTACTTCTCTGCCGTAATGGTTTGGCCTGCATTCAAAAAACTGGCTTCGGGAAGTGTCATGGAGCTTCGTCGGCATCTAACCACGTCACCAGTTGTCGTAAGGAACCCACTTTTCGTCGCAAGTCACAACCTGGTCGAGAAACGAGTCGTTCTTGTTGCATAAAAGAAGGGAAGATGACACTTCATGATGGTGTTTCTTTTGGTTGTTGTTCAATTCTTGAGGCACCCATTTATCAAGTTTTTTTGTCTTTCCAATCTCTCTCAAGTGGTTGGAAATCTTCGTATATGTTACGTCTAATTCAGAAGCAAGTTCTCAAACAGTTGTGCATGAACTGGCTCCAACTAAGTCTCTTAATTGATTGTTGTCAACATCCAATGGCCAACCACTACATTCATCATCTTCAAGACTCTCATCACCACCACAATATTTCTTAAACCACCATTGTGCTGTGTGTTCAGCAGTGGTTCCTGGGCCAAACTCTTCATTGATATCGCGAGCTGTTTCAGCAGCTTTTCAGCCTAGCTTGAATTGAAATAAGAAAATTGTGCAAATTTTCTTTTTTTCCATTTTGTATTCAACATTCTGAAAAGAAGACATAATTGTTTTAAAACGATTGTAATTTAAACGATTAGATAGCATGAAAAACGCTCTTTAAAATTATATATAAAGTAAAGGTATTATGATGAAAACTTATTTGAAAATACATCATTTGAAATCAAAATTTAAAATTCCGCAAGAACTTTCTTGTCAACCTAATAAATTTCTTCTTTGTTTTATGAAGATCAAAATAGATATTGGATACTGGCAGGAATGAATTCCTCTTTAGCATGTAGTTTACATCATTCTTGTGTAGAATGGAAACAATCATATTTTATCATTCACAAACCCTCATCCTCCTCACCCCCCTACTGGTTTGATAAGGAAAATTACAGTAGAGCAATTGTGGTTTAGGAAATAATCCTTTAAATTCTAGAAAAAAGACATCACAGACACAAACACACAGTGAGTTTTAATATTTAAATTGTTTTCATTGGTTGTGCAGATGTCATTTGTAAGTATTTGATTAAAAAATTATTAATGTATTTTAATGTGTAATAAAAAAAAAAAAGCTTTTGAAATTTGTAATATATATTAAATGCAGTAACAGTTCAAGAATCAAATGTGAATATGAATGCCATAACATGGACAGGTGATATCTCAATTAATCAAACTGAAACAATGTGTAATTTAAAAATCTAACATAACTACTTGTTAACTTTCAAAAGATTTCTGAAGAAGCTAAATTAAGTATCGAAACATTAAATTTATGAAGATTTTCCTATTTCTTTATTTAATCATTGTTAAATTTATTCTAAATTTTGTCAGATTTATCCCTAATTATCAACGAGAAATTATAAGTCCACTGTGAAAACGTCTGATTTTTGTTGAATTAGATGCTTTCCGATCAGCTTATGTATGTAAGAGAATTGTAAATTTGCTTCTAAAATGTTTTATTCCGTGCCTGATAATCAAATGTGTTTGATTTCATAGACTTTTTTGGTGTCCAGCAACGGTAAATTTTCGTTTCAGGTCCCGAAGGCTTTTCCCCACTTCAAATTTATCCAAAATAGCATCATTTCTGTGCAAATGTATATGCTGAACTCAAATCAACAATTAGTTATTGAAGAAATTTACCTTTATTGATCTGACCGACCAGAAAAATTCAAACTTCATCTCACACTTTTTGTCTCTCGTAACACTCACGAAGTCATGTAATTAAATGCAGAATGACTTTCAGCGTAGGCACAAATTTCAGCCTATTTACTTCCTTTACTGAAATTTCCACCTATTTACTTCCTGTAATGAAAGTAATATGCATAAAAAAAAAATCGCGTATTACTTTCATTACAGAAAGTAAATAGGTGGAAATTTCAGTAAAGGAAGTAAATAGGCCGAAAATAGGCCAAAATTTGTTGTCCTACGCCGAAAGTCATTCAGCAGTTAATTACATGACTGCGTTAGAGTTATGGGAGACAAAATGCAGTTTGATTTTTTTTTTCTGGACGTTCAGATCAATAAAGGTAGGTTTCTTCAATAACTAATTGTTGATTTGAGTTCAGCATATACATTTGCACAGAAATAACGCTATTTTGGATAAATTTGAAGGGGGTAAGCCTTCGAGACCTAAAACGAAAATTTACCACAGCAACTTGTGTATTAGGTGCTTTTCTGTAATTCAAATGCTGACAAGCTGACTAAAAGATTCCCTGAAAATACCAAATGGTTCCTTGTTTGTATCAGAAGAAAAACCATTCTTCTTTGATAATGTTGAGTGTGAGGTTGTTGATCAGTTTTGCTATCTTGGTGACATGTTAAGTGCAGGTGGAAGTGCATAAGAAAGTTCAATGTTCCGTGTAAGATCAGGTTAGAAAAAATTTAGGGAACTTTTGCCTCTTCTAACATCTTGAGTATTTTTGCATAGGTTGAAAGGAAAGTGATATACAGCTTGTTTTGTGGTGGAATATTCTGTCTTACCCAGGAATGGGTATGGCCCGGGTTATAAAAGACCAGGACTAGAACAAACTACAGAGTGTTCGTGACTATAGGAGAATCTTCGTCATTACACAAGAGTGATCGAGAGTCTTCGTCATTATATGAGAAAGATCGAGAACCATCGATCTTAGATGAGAGTTAGACGTCACTAGATGGAAGCCTTCTTCTCAAGACAGACGCATACATCCTATACACAGACATTGCCTTCTTAATTGTTATTCTTGTTAACTGTTCGTTGGTGTACTTGTATTTGGTTTATTGTACTGAGGTATAATAAATCTCTATTTATATATCCTCAGTGTTAAGAGTTATTTCTTGCACTATTCTTTTTCTCTTTACCCCCTCCCAGGATATAACAGCTTGCAAAAGAAGTGTTATTCTCTATGGTAATGAGGGAAAAAGTGACAGGGGAAAGCAACGGATAACATATTTGAAGGACCTAATCAGGTGGATGACGGAACGAGGATTGCATGGTGTAACAGGAGAAGGCGTGCTCAGAGTTACCAGGGATAGAGAAATGTGGAAAGTCACAATTGCCTACGTCCTGAAGGGATAGAGCACATAGAAGAAGTGAAACTGTATGGACATACAGTACTGTGCAAAAGTATCAGAACAAGAAGTATTTTATCTTTTATGAGGCATCAAAATAAAGTTTTAAATCACCCCTGTCCTAACACTTTCGCACACTACCGGTAGTGTGCAAAAGTATTAGGACAAAGGTGATTTTCCTAAAAACCTCACTGAAACTCAAATTCAGGGTGAAAAGCCAAGTAAATTACTAGTAAATTTTGATTAATCAAAACTAAGTGTAAAAGAAATGTATTAAAAAGAAGTTATATTTAATTTTTCCTATTTTCTATTAAACAAGTTATTTTGAAACTATTCATTATTCTATTATCCTTGGATATGACTGACTTTTTTCTTGTTCCCCCCTCTCAAATTGATAAATCTAATGTTACTTTGCAAGACACACTTTGGGAACAAATACAAGCTGCTTGGCAGGAGATACCATTAGATACATTAAAGAAGCTTGTGATGTCAGTGCCTGACAGAATGAAGGCTGTGATCAAAGCAAAAGTCTACTATAGTAAATATTAAATTTATTTTGTAACAAGTATTTTTTCTTGTTAAAGCATTTGTTGAGTAAATCAAATAAAATTACTTTAATTAAATTGTTTATTTTCTGTCAATATGCCTCATAAATGATAAAATAGTTCTTGTCCTAATACTTTTGCACAGTAAGAGATGACAGGTACACATTCCTATGGAAGCCAAATAATTAGTAAGAAGTATTGCTGGAAGTTGAGAAAATTGAAGAAAGCCGTGTAAGTCAGGTCATGTGGATTCTTTTGTGTAGCGAGGATAAGATTGGATTCCATCTTTGCACATAGAAAATATGGAATAGTCTCTATTAGACTTGTTGCTAAGATTGAAATAGCCTCTGTTATATTACTGAAATGGTTTACACTGATACTCACTGTATTTTCTCCAGGATTATGCATCTTTCTTTTTTCATTCTAATATACTTAAAGAACCATTTAAACCTCAAGAAGGTCCTGGGTATGACGGTAAACTGCAACCTGCAGCAAGGCCTCTGATTTCAAGGTTGCAAGGAGCATGGAACCACCTCTTAATTGCTGTTGTTCCCAGGTCCACCCTGACTCAGAGTTGTAGCACCTGTTAGGGTCCCAGCTATGGGCAAATAGTTAACCCTCTAAACAGGCGTCAAAACACTATGAAAGTATAAAAACAGACTTTTATGAAATATATACATAAAAAATTTTGAATGAAAAATATTACCAACAAGAATACATTTTTCAAGGAACTAATGCTTCAGCATTAAATGACCCTCAAGGGATTGATATGCCGTGAAACAAACCAAAATAAAAAAATAAACCACAATAAGAGCAAATTTAAAAAAGAGGTTAGAATAACTCAGAAATTATACTTGTAGCAAACCCGGTCACGTAAAAAGAAAGGAGTCTAAGGCAGAGACATGCCTTCTTACTGGCCTTATTTAACTCCCACAATGACACTGACTGAACTAGAAGTCCTACCAGGATTTATTACTGAGGAACACAATCTTGACATAAGATATGCAGATGAGAGAACGTTGACAGCTGATGCAGAAAGGTAACTGCAGGAGAATTCCTAGAGAAGGTTTCAAAGGAAAGTGAGAAGAAAGAACTAAGCATCAACTATAAGAAGACAGAATTTATGGTTGTTAGCAAAAGGAACAGCCTAAAATGCAAACTACAAATTAAAGATGCCAAAATCAAACCAGTCTGGAAATTTAAATATCTGGAAATCGTTTTAACAGATGATGGAAAATGTAACACCAAAATCTAAAGGCTCATTGAAAAATACAAAAGGTGCCTTCCAAATGCTAAGAAAGGTATCAAAAAACAGGAAAATTTCATTAGAAAGAAAATCAAGAGTGCTAAACTGCAAGGTAATATCATCCACCCTATATGCTAGAGAATGAAGAAAAGACTTGAAACAGAGATTTGGTTCTACAGAAGGATGCTGAGGATATCTTTGTTGTGTAGAAAGATACCTTCTTTACACTAATTGTTGAACATGAACTCCTCCATTCACTATAAGTAGAATGTCTGCTCATAGGAAGTTGTGGAGAGTCATGATCAACCTACCTCACAAGCTTATGTAAATAGATGGCAGAACAGGGACTGGAAAAGATGGTGAAAAGAAAAACCTTACTAAGAGTTGCAAAGGATAAGAAGTTGTGGAGAGCCATGATCAACCTATTTAACAAGCTTTTCGAAATAAATGGCAAAACAAAGCAGGAAAGTTGATGAAAAGACAAACCTTACTAACAGCTGCAAAGGATAGGAAATTGTGGAGAGCCAGGATCAATTTACCTAATAAGCTTTTGTAAATATATGACAGAACAGGGAGTGAGAAGGATAGCAAAAATAAATTAGTAAGAACTGCAAACGATAGGAAGTTGTGGAGAGCCGTTGAAGGCACAGAGTACATAGAAGACTTGAAATGAAACAGCCATGACAGCTTCTTTATTGAAGTCATTACAACACAGTAACTGTAAGGTCTTTGATAATTAATCCTATTTTTCTGAAGAGGCCTTTTCTACTTTTAATTCATTAATCATTTCAATGATTTTTCTCTTGCATAAATTTCTTCATTTCTCTGGTTCCTCTAAAGACTAAATGCCGAGCCAAGCTTAACATTTACAGATTATCACAAAATGGAGTTATTTTTACTTTTCAACCAGATGCAGTGCCATATTAGAATAGCCAAGAATATCTTTAATCTGGATTTTATTTATTTAAAAATCTCTTTTATATGTTGCATTCATAAACGTATTATGACCTTACAAACTGACCATATAGATAAAGAATGCTGTTTTCACTTGGGCCTATTTGAAATATAGATTCTTCTTCTATGTGCCTTGTCCCTTCAGGATGTAGGCGATCATGGCCTTCCACGTTTCCCTATCCCCGGTGGCTCTTAGCACACCTTCTCCTGTTACACCACCCAAACCCCGCTCTGTCATCCACTAGCTCAAGCCCATAAATCTAGAACATAAATGTATAGAAACTAGCATGGCCACAAAATGAGGGATCAGTTTATATATTGATTATAATATAGATTTGATCCCCCATTTTATATCCACATCATAATTTCTTATAAACAGTTGGCATATATATTCTTCTTCTGTGTGCCTTGTCCCTTCAGGACGTAGGCGATCATGGCCTTCCACGTTTCCCTGTCCCTGGTGGCTCTAAGCACGCCTTCTTCTATTACACCATGCAATCCTCGTTCCGTCATCTACCTGATTAGGTTCTTCAAATATGTTATCCGCTGCTTTCCCCTGTCTCTTTTTCCCTCTATCTGGCCTGCTAGTATCAGGTTCTCCAAGCCCTCCTTCCTCATTGTGTGTCCCAGGAACTTCAGCTGTCTTTTCCTGATGCTCAGTATTAATTTCCTTTTTGTTCCCATCCTTTCCAAAACCTCATCATTGCTCACATGCTCGGTCCATATCCGCAGCATCCTTCTGTAGAACCACATTTCAGTTGCTTCAAGTTTTTCCTTCATCTTTGATGATATTGTCCAGCATTCACTGCCATATTGAAGGACGGACAGCACGTAGCAATCTGGTACTCTCTTCCTAGTTTATAGCGAAATTGTCTTGTTTCTTAATACTTTACTCAACTTCTGGAATGCTTCCTTCGTCATGCCAATTTGCCTTCGGATCTCTGTGTCGCACTTTCTGTCTTCTGTTATAACACTTCCCAGGTATTTAAATTTTTGTACCTGCTTGATTCTGGTATCCTCGACCTGTATTTGGTATTTCGGGCTGCCCTTTTTACTGATGACTATGCATTCGGTTTTCATGCAGTTTATTTCTAGTCCTTTCTTGTTACTTTCTTCTGCTACCTTCTGTAGGAGGTCTTGTAGTTTCGTTTCTGTGTCTGCTATCAGCACTGTATCATCTGCGTACCTTAGGTTGTTTAAATTGTGGCCTCCGATTACGAATCCAGGCATAACTTCTAGGGTCCTCAAAATATTCTCGCTGTACAAGTTGAACAGATCCGGTGAAAAGACACATCCCTGTCTTACGCCCCTTTCTATCTTAATTTATCCAAAAATAATTTAATATTTTAGAATACTGAGTTTCTTCTGGTGGTAATTTACTACTATATTTAGTCTCTGTTGGCAACACTGGAAGAATGATTCTTCCATTCTATTCATGTTTCATGAAATAATGATATTGAATTTCTGTTCCCACAAAAAATGATGTATCAAAAGACATTTATTCCCTTTGGCAACATTTGTTGTTTTAAAAATTGATGATTAGAATTTCAATAAAATGTAAACATATGAAAGTGGACTTACACATTTTCTTTGTTCTTGAGAATTGACACCAAATATATCAAACATTATTTATTTATTAGTTTGCTTATTTACAAGATTATAAAAGTATGTGAACGAACTATAATGAAATATCTATTATTTACCGTTGTATAAACAAATATGAAAAGAACTTTTGTTTTTTATTCATGAATTTAAAAAAAATTTCTGCAAACAAAAAAATTCAAATAATGACATAGCAAGTAACTAATTATAATTTTTTTAAAAATGCATTTTCAAGATATTTTTCATTTGCTCTTACCGTATAAATTCCATAAAATAGGTTAAGAGCATCTCCTCCTCTTTCCCCTGAACCAAAAATTCTTTTAATTTATGTTTTTCATATACTTATTCAATTTTTTTTTCTACAGTTATTTATAAAATGGTAAATAATAAATGTTGCAGTGTAATTGGCTTACATATTTCAATAATGTGCTTATAACCATAACACATTGAAACACTAGTTTCTGTACAATCACCAAAGTTAAGCAACGTTGAGCTTGGTCAATACCTAAATGGATGACCCCTTAGTAATAACAGGTGCTCTAAGCTTGGACGTGCAGGTGATGTAATGTATAATGATGCAAGATTAGAAATCAGAGAGTCGAGTTCTAATTTCACTTGGGTTCATTATATTCATCTACACACAAATTCCCTTGGGAATGGAATGAATCAACCTTTTCTCTTCCCCAAGCTATAGGTTAATTAGTAAAACTTTTATCCCCAAATCACTATCTCCAAAAACATTCTTAAAATCTAAAAAATATGTTCTGGTTTTTAATGACCAGCAAAAGTTTAATAAGCCGTAGAAAACAAACCAGTCAAAAAATCAATTGAGTATTTTGATAATTTTGTAATTTTTTTTTTTTTTTATAAATTTTTGAATTAAAGTATTTCTTTTCAGATTTACTTCTTTATAAAAGTAAATAATATTGCATTTTATTTGGTTCAGATATTTTGATAATCTTGTAAATAAATATTGTCGAAAATATCGCCCGGTTCACACTCCACCCACGTCTATTGAACAGATGAAGAGGCTCATCACTTGTTTCCTGTTTAGGATGTGGTTTCCGGTTTTCTCTTTTCCAGTCTTTTCACTATTTTCTTTATTTTTTTTTCAATTGGAGTAGATAGACTAAACTATCGCTCGGTTCACACTCCATCCACGTCTATTGAACAGGTGAAGAGGCTCATCTCTTGTTCCCTGTTTAGGATGTGGTTTCCGGCTTTCTCTTTTCCATTCTTCTTACCCTTACGTAGCCCCCTGTGTATCAGTGGCGTTATCGCCTTGCTTGGGGTGATATGATTAAAAAAAAAAAAAAAAGGAGTCAAAAATGTATGCAATAATAGCAGTGTCAAGAGTCTGGCCATTAGATAAAATAACTTTCTTTCTTTTGTTAACTGGTCATAAGCATGTGTGTAGGCGTTGGTTAGACTTTTTGAAATTTTAGTAAGTCATGATTTTGTATTTATTTCTGCTTAATTTTATGTTTTTTTATTTTTTATTTTGCTGTCCTTTTTTTCTATTTCTTTGATTGGACTTTAACTAAGTTAAAACTTAGTTAAACTTACCATTCTGAACATTTTTTTTTTTTCGTAACAGATAGACTTGACTATCGCCCGGTTAACACTCCACCCATGACTATTGAACAGGTGAAGTGGCTCATCCCTTGTCCCTGTTTAGGATGTTGTTTCCGGCTTTCCACCCACATCTATTGAACAGGTGTAGAGGCTCATCCCTTGTTGCCTGTTTAGGATGTGGTTCCCGGCTTTCTCTTTTCCCAACCTTTTCATTCTTACGTAGCCCCCTGTGCTTCATTGGCATTACCACCTTGCTTGGAGTGATATGATTAAAAAAAAAAAAAAACATTTTGTTGACACACTGTTTTTTATGGACATAAAGCAATATAGCTTTACTTTTCTCTTCATTCTAAAGGCGAAGTTAAAGGAAAGATAATCTGACGATATCATTATTAACAATGTACCTTGTTAACTGCAAATAAATCAAAAAAATGTTTTGCTTGCTTGTAGATCTGAAAACAAATTTTGAGGAGCAACTGTCACAGATGCAACAGGATCTGAACCTTCGTCAAGACCAAGAGGCAACTTTGAAGAGAGATCTTCATGTAAGTCCAAAAAATATGGAATATATATTCGGAAACTCAGAAAATACTCAGTTAGGCAAGATATAAATCTATATATATAAAAGGCAATCCGTGAGTCTGTGTGTGATTGTTCCCTATGCATACCTAAATTTTTTAAGCTACGCCATTCAAACTTTCTAGGGACACTTATCTATAGGGAAGCCAGGTCGACACATACTTTTTGAGTTTAAGTTTAGCAATTTTCCCTTTCGCACTTTTTGGCCAATGGACATGATTGTTTACATTTGCTCCATAAAACATCTAAGATCTAAGATGGTTGCTGAATTCAGTCAGTTAAGTGCCATACGTGATACACGCTTGGGCGATCATGTCTCGGAAGAGACATGACTGACTGGGCAGAAGATTATCTCGCAGTAGGTTGCCATTGCTTTCTGCGGTAGACTGGTTGCCGACCAAGGCTATAGAACCCAATCTGTCCTGTTCAGAAATCAAATCACATATGTCAAACACGACTAAAATATTTTTTTATTAATAAAAAGTAAAAAATAAGCCTTTATATTTAATTTTTATTCCAATGTTTTAAAAATTCATTTGGTCAACAAAAAAATGTGAATATTTTTCCCTGTAATTTTAAAACAAAAGAAATATTTATTAAAAAAAAAAGTGTTTTTTCAAACAAAAACAAAATATGTAAAATAAAAGTGGCATCTTCTCGACTAAATGTTCTGAGTTGCACGAGCAACGCCGGGTTATGATGCTAGTAATTTCTAAAACAAAATTTAAAATTTATATAAGGAAATATTTAACATTACTGATGCAGAATCTTTTCCATCTTTTTTTTTCCATAAATGCCTAAAACCAAAACATAGAATCTTTTTATCTAATTTTTGAAAAGTGTAAAATTTCCCATTAAAATAGGGATGTGCAGATGGTGAAGTGGAGCTCAGAATGAGAAATCAAAGAGCAAAGTTTGAATTTGTCGGGATCGTAACATTCACTTAAATGAAAATACACCCAGGGAAAAGTATTAATCTATTCTACCCTCAGTTATGGGTTAAATAACAGAACTTTGATCTCGAAAAAGTCATTGTTGTTCTCAAAAAAATGTTCATGAACTATTCTCTCAAAAAAAAACAAAAAAATGATTATTTTTAGAATCCAAGATATATTTTGGATTTAAATAACCAGAAAAGGGTTAACAAGCCATAAAAAGCAATTCAATCATACAATCCAGTTAAAACAGATTATTGGTAATGATTGATTTTCATTTTTTTTTTTCTCATATTCAATTCTGAGCTATTGTTCCTTACCCCACCTGCACATCCAAGCTTTCAGCTCCTTATATTCCCAAGCAGTCACTCATTTATGTACTGACCAGGTTCAATGTTGCTTCACTTCATTTGAGTACCAGTGTTTCAGCATGATGTGGCCATAAGTTTTCAGTAAAAATGTCATTCTCTCCACAGATTATATCATCATTTTCTTTTTCTTGTGTTTGGAAATAATTTTTTTTGTGTTTGGAAATAATTTTTTTTGTGGTAATAATTTTTTTTGTGTTTGGTAATAATTTTTTTTGTGTTTGGTAATAATGAAATTGTTGGGGATCACCCCTTTTTGGATACAAGAATGGACTCATCTGATGTGTACATATAATCCTGTCTATAGAGAGAATGAGAGAGTTTAGTAAGGAGTCAGTTGGTCTGTAAGTTGATGCATAATAAGTTGGAGCTATTTTGGATATAGACTCATTACCTGGACATACTTCTTCCCTACAAGACTATGTATATTGATTCTACTAACAGTATTCCTAAATTGACTAACCCGTGTTCCAGGGTGTATATATGGCCCAGTGGATAAAAGCATTAAATCCAGTAACTTGACCCAAAGAGTTGTGAGTTCAATACCTAGCTACAGCAGAGGTGAACAAATAACTTAAAGAGTTGAGTTAAAGGGAGATAACTACATGACATCTGGAAGTGGCATGGCACATGGAATGAGAATGATATACACCAGTGATCAAAATAAAGGGTTCTGTTTGAAATTCCTAGCACCTGAAGAAGGCTGGAGCATACAACAGCCAAAATATCGTAAACATGGCAATAAAGATGAGAACAACAGTCCGAACAATGCAAATACTACCTCATCTCAGAAGTATAGACAGATGTTTCTATGTGTCGCTTTTATACTTAACAATTATCCAGAATGTTAGTTGTTGATAAAATATTGTCACACATGATTGAATCAGGCGTTCTACTTAAGATTTTTCTTTTCAACTATTATATTAATGGTCTGATATTCTGTGCACATGGTCATGCTTATAAATCAAGTTATAAATTAATTATAATCTTAGCCTAATATTTTGGTGTCCTGGGTATGATGATAAACTACATCCAGCAGCAAGGTTTCGATTAGTGTTGAACTACCTCTTAATTGCTGGAGTGGTAGCACCTGTTAGGGTCCCAGCTATTGGCAAATAGTTAACCACCCCAAACTGTGGTCAAAACACTATGAAAGTATAAAAATTGATTTTTATAGTAAAATTACCAGCAAAATGTTTTAAAAAAAAACACCAGCAATCCATTTAACTCTCAATAAAACCCATTTTACAAAAATACGTCAATGGAACCCAATCTACAAATTGATTTCTTAGAAAGAATACGTACTCTATTCATACAGACCTATCCTAAAAATCTTATCAGCATTAGATAAGCCATTGAGGTTTTGAAAGTTGTAAAACAAAATAAAAATAGTTAAACCAAGTATTTGGATTTGTTTCTATTTGATATGAACTGTTGTTTTTTGAATTGGGATCACTTTCACATAATTTAGTCCATGGGACTCATAACAAAAATTTTTTGTTATAACTTTTGACAGCACACTCAAAACTTACTCTCAAAATACAATCTTAAATTTTACTCATTCTATTCATTTTTTTTATATTTTATGCAAAACAAATTCCTGACAATATGAAATTTTAATATCAATTCTTTCTTAAAAAGAAAAATATTTCTTAGCTGAGTTTATTGAAACTTTTGCCTCATTAGAAAACTGTTCAAAATGATTAGAGAATTATAAAACCCAAAAGATAAAAGTAACTCTAAAAAATATACCTGTATATAATCAATATTCGTTTAGCATATTAATTTAATTTTAATTCACCTGAAAATAAAGCCAAAATACGATGTTTAGAACGGCTCATGGTTAAACATAATAGACATTCATTGTCTCTTATATTTAACAGTCTATGTTTAGAAAATTATCTGCTGCCTTGATATACACACACACACACACACACACACACACACACACACACACACACATATATATATATATATATATAAAATGTGTGTATGTGTATATACAAGGGTCATTCAATAAATAAGGTGAATGTTTTGGTATAAGAACTTCTAATACAGATAGAAGCTTACTTTTTTTAAATCTTTTCCTTTACTTTAAAACATGTGCAAACAAACTGTAGTCTGTTTGCATTTGTTCTAAAGTAATAATTAATGATAAATGTTCATTGCTCTATTTTTATATTGAGCACTGTTTTAAATTAATGTTTTAAACATTGCAATTATTTTCTTCATTTGGAGATATATATACCAGAGTTCAATTAAACAACATTTCTTAGAAAAACATAGCCATGTAGATAATGTTAGACAGATTTTAGTCAATAATGCAATAATACTCACACATATGCACAGTAAGAAGAATTTTCAGATATTGGAGGCCATCTATATTAAGTCAAAACAACCCACACTTAATAAAATCACTTTTTAATCTGGTCACAACACATTACATTGCATTTAGACAGGTGGTTCTGTTAACATTTCGGTCTCTCACGCGGTGTGACGTCATAGAACCGCATTACAAATTTAGGAACTGTGTCTGCTATTTGGAGACTGTTATCGTCACATAGCAATGTTTTATGTCAACACAAGATTATATCATCTTTGATGGTGAATGTCTTTATCTTAATGTCCCTCTCACCTCTCTGAAGATGGCTCCTGTGAGCCAAAGTTTAGAACCAGCTTAATAAAAAAATATCCAAATGTTGGACAATTTTCGTCTTTATTTTCACCTGAAATTAAAACCAAAATAGGATGTTTAGAACAGATCATGATAAAACATGATAGACATTCATTGTCTGTTATTTTTAACCATATATGTTTGGAAAAAAAAAAATATATATATAGGTTAGGTATGGATGGGATAAAATTCTGTATCCAAAAAACACTATTCTTAAAAAGTGTTCAATACAAAGTAGAGCGAATAATATTTATTTAGAATTTATGACATAAATATGTTATAATATCAATACAAGATTAGCTATTTTGTTTCAACACTACTCATGTCTTATCAAGTGATGGTGCTGATTTCAAGTTGAAGAGTTTCAAGAGGTTAAAAACTAGCCAAACCCCCCTCAATCAGGGAGACATAGTCTGTGGTGACCAATCAAAATACAAATAATTTCTATGGTTAGGTCTTGAAGGCTGTCACAATGCATTTAGTAAAATAAAGGAAGGTAAAGAAGTTTTGGGGCATTACCTATTTATGATATATTAATATTTCGAGATCAAAATCTCATCTTCAGAATGGCAAAGAAGCGTGTGTCTGTCTGAGTGAGTCCGTGCCTTTCAAAGAATGGTCATTCCTAGCTGCTGACACAGGGGCCACGCTCGTTTTCAGACTTTTAAACCATTCATTTAAGAACCATCACATCACTTGAAAAGACACAAAAGTGTTGAAACAAAATGGCTACTTTTGTAGTGATATTGTAACATATCCATGTTATAATTTATGAATAAATAATATTATTAGCTCTACTTTTGTATTGAGCACTTTCTTAAAAATAGTGTTTCTTTTGACAAGGAATATTATTCCAACAATACTTGGATATATATATATATATATATATATATATATATATTCTTTTTCTAATAAAAATATACAAATATATATAGTATCCTTTACCCCAAAAGTCAAATCTCTGGTGCTGAAATGATTTGCCACAAATGGAAAATTTCAGAAAGCCCACCTTGGCAGCAGTTTTTGTTAACAATTGTCACAGCAACGCCATTTGTGGATTACTTACCAGGTGTTTCATAGTCAGTAAAGATATTAATCAAAATATCAAAAAGTTTTGCATTTATATATTTTTTGAAAGTAGTGATCATGTTTTTTTTTTTGTATGCATGCAGAAAGTTAAAAAAAATATTTTTTAAATGAAATCTTAATTTTACCACTTAAAAGTTCCTTTTGAGCATCATTACCTGTATCTGTCTGTACAACAAAATTATTTAATCTTATATAAAACTACTTTCAGGGAACATGTATAAGCTGTGTTATGAAATGTAAAGGAATATCATATTTATACTTGGGTTCTATTCCCAAGCTGCCCCATTTATAGACAAATTAAAAAACCTGTATTCAAAAATCTGAAAACTACAGCACTTCTGGTCCTAAGAATTTTAGATAAAGGATTCTCAACCTGTAATATATATATATATATAAATATAAATTAAGAATTAATCAACATGTACCTTTGAAAATATGAGTAGGCAAAATAGGCAGCATGTGTTGTCTTCCCCCTACCAATATGGAATTGGCTATTGCTCAACACCTTGTAAAGAATATAACTTGTGCTAAGTTGTATAAGAAAGAGGGTTTCAAAATTTTACAAGTAGCTGATTCCAATAATCAATTAAAGATTTTAGAATCAGTCTGCATATCTTTACGAAAGTCTTCTCTTTGCCAGCAGAAGGATTTTGTTAAGTCTCTTTATTTGTTGGGGGATATTTTATTTTAACTGTTCCTCAATAATTATTTACACGCAATTATTTGCCGACACTTTTTTATGTTTGTTTAATTTTTATTGCTCATTTCCATATTTATTTATAATTTTTTTTCAATTTTCTTTTAATTAGTTTCTTCTTCTGTCATTATTTCTCCCTTGTTTGTATATCTATTAATTTATTTCTTTAATTGGAGTAGATAGACTAAACTATCGCCCGGTTCACACTCCACTCACGTCAATTGAACAGGTGAAGAGGCTCATCCCTTGTTTCTTGGTTAGGATGTGGTTTCTGGCTTTCTCTTTTCCAATCTTTTTACTCTTGCGTAGCCTCCTGCGCATCAGTGGCGTTATCGCCTTGCTTGAGGTGATATGATTAAAAAAAAAAATTTCTCCTCGCCTCGTTATAAATATATATTTATATGTATATTTATTTCAGCGTTCCCCACCTTTTTTGCTCTTCATTTTCGTTGCTGTTTATTTGTTTAATTTGTGATTCTAACAATTTTCTCCTGATGAGATGTTGGACAAAAGAGCTCTTGAGACTTTTAATAAATCCCTTGTTTCTAAAGTAATATATATATATATATATATATATATATATATATATATATACCAATATCATTTTTTAACTTTATGAACAAAAGTGATTTATCTTTGTTTATTTATAAGAGTTAAATGCATACAAATAAATTGTAAAGAAATAAAATCTACAAAGAAGCAGTGGGTTAGTCTTATACAGAGTATAGCAGAAATACCTCCCACATTAGGAAATTAGCTAAATGTAGACATATTTGCCACGAATGTCTTGAGTATTTATGTCACACAATATAATATTGTATAATTATAATTAATAAAGGACACACTTGTCAAAATATCCTGCAGATAACTTAAAATAAACATGAAAATATTTGCCAAAATATGTGTTGTGCAGCAATCATCCCATTAGTAGGCAGATTAGGCTTATAGCTCCAAATTCTACATTTAGGATTGTTCCACAAGACAATAGACTAGTTGATTTAAGAATTGGTTTTGGAATTTAGTAGGCCTCCATCAGTCAAGTTTGACCATGAGTAGCATCCTAGTTGTCTTCTTGGCTGGAGCATCAGTGTCTGTGACTGTCCCTCCTGCATCAGTTTCTACAGTCTTGTTGCAGAGGCTGCATTTATGCTTCTGGGAATTTAATGACTTAGTAATTGTGAGTTTCATCTTTGGGCTGGACAAAGTGAACTTGAACTCAGTGGAAACAAAGAGAACAATCACTGATTAGTAGCAAATAAGTATGAGACATAAGATCCCTAGACAGTGTCAAGAGAATGAAAAGAATCTACCCCTCCACTAGATTGAATAAAGTGTTCGATTTGAAATTTGATGAAGGTTACCCAGATTGGCAAGCACCTGATAAAGGCTGGAGATCACAACAGCCAAAATATTGTAACAATAACAACAAAGATGAAGACAATAGTGTCTAAATCCGTATTTCCCAACCTTTTTTTGGCCATGGCTCACTTCATACCTCTAAAACCCTAATGCCCACTCCCCAGCAACATATAATTTTTATTATTCAAAAAATTGAATTCCTATTCACATTAACTTAACTTTTCTTAATAACTTGAGACTGCATACATGCCATAGTATTATCGTTTAAATTTATAATTTTAGAATATTTATAAAAATATTTATAAAAATTTTGTGTTAGCCCTGACGAATGTGACCATCATAACAGTGTCCTCACAAAACTTTGAAGTTGGCAGGAACCTGCTCAGTAAAGACAACAAACTTTTTATGCTTATCTCCACCTCGCTATCAAGCAATTTACAATAAAAAACCTGCTTGCCAAAATACATTTTATGCATAAAATCACAGAAAAACAGTAACCTTGATGCTAAACTTTATCACAACTCGACGCTATACATGTGTGTGCGTGGAATAATAAAATGGCTGAACACATGTACGCAATGATTCTCATCTACAGTACTGGTTAGCCAATCTCTGTTGTAGACAACTGTAGTTCGAAATAATACAAGAATAATTTTTTAATGGCTTTTTTATTTTTCTAGAGACGACGAGAAGAATAAATTTAACCATATTTTGTATTTTGATCGATAAATATTGCCGCATTTTTTAAGATTACTTTCATTTTATAAGATTGCATTTTATTTACATTCTTAATTTTTGTATTATCTTTCACCAGACAGCATTTGGACGGATCAAATCCCTTGAAGGAACAATTGAAGCAGAACGAGCCTCTCATCTAGAAACTAAATTTAATTCTGAAGTCATTCAGGTTAGTAATGAAATATTTTTACGAAATACACCTGTTTGATTCTTTGGCACAAATCACTAGTGATTGTTTAGCCAATGTTTTTGGGGGGTCTTGGGACTTTCAGCATCATATTCACTTTCTACAGTAACCCAGCCAATACACATTGGATATCAACTTGTGCCATTCATTGTTGTTGTGATTCTACATTTATTAGAAAAGAATCCTATGTTGAATCTAATTTTTCTATGAGAGATTAATGACTTGAGAGTTCATTAATCCTGAATAGCATTTTAATTTTAATAAAATTTAATGGGTTTAACAGTAAAATATTAAGTTCAGAAAATCTAGGTTACATTTTTTTTATTAAATTCATAATAATGCCCTAAAATATTTTAAATTCGTTTTGGAAATTTTCACAATGAGAAAAACGTTTTTCTGATTAGTAAGAGGATGTGCACTATGGTGTAGTGGATATCAGCTCAAGACGAGAAATCAGAGAGCCAAGTTCAAATTCCAATTGAATCCATTGCATTCACTTACATGCAAATACTCTTGGAAAAAGTAATTATGTCTTTCCCCCCAGCTATGAGTTAAATAGCAGGACAAATTGAGTTCTATAGCCTTTGGTTGGCAACCAGTCTACCACAGAAAGTAATGGCAACCTACTCCGAAAAAATTTTCTGCCCAGTTAGCCATGTCTCCTTTGAGATATGATTGCCCAAGCATAAATCACATATGGCACTTAACTGACTGACTGAAGAGTTGACACCTGAAATGTCTTAGACACAAAATGAGGACGAAAGGCTTGGAGAGCTTAACCCTCACAGTGCGTATTAAGAGCAGAAGAGATAGGGGAAGGCAGTGAGCCAACGAATGGCAGAATGACAGGAGGACACTTGGCAAAGGGAGAGACTGTTCAGAGCCGCAACGAATAGGAAATCTTGGAGAGCTGACATACAAATACAAGATTTCTCTGGGTAAGGCCTATGTATTTATTTTTTTCAAGCTTTAAGATTATGTCCATTCAGACTTCTAAAATCGTTTTGGCCAAACCCACTTTTTAAAATCAGTAATCTGATTTTTGCCCTTTGAAATACATGGGAACATGACATAATTGCACTGGTAACACATGCAAAATGTTTTATTTCTAAAGTTAGAATCATGTTGGACTAGCAGTATAGCCCGGCGTTGCTTGGATGTAATGAAAGCTTTAAAACTAGTCCATGTTCCTGGAGCTCAGACTCAGCCTAAAGAATATTTGTGTGAAGTTTGGTGAGAATCGGATAAAAATTATGGATTTGTATAAAGGACATACAGACAGATAAGCAAACACACACACAAACATCTTGCCTTTTATATATATATATATATATATATATATATTATCGGTTTTCTGCACTATTGTAAGAACTGCAACCTTGAAACTTCTGAATATCGTTTCTTATGTCTTTGTCTATGAGTGTATCAAATTCGTTTAAAATCGGACCACTCCTTCTATAACCCGATTTTTTTCGATTATCAATTTTCAATATTTATCGGGGGTACCTCAACACAAAACCTAGCTAAGAACACTCGCAGATGCTTATAGTACAACTGTGTAAATTTTCATGAAAATTGGTTCAGCTGTTTCGAAGTTTATAGGTAACGGACACACACACAGACACACTGACAAAGTTCCATTTATAAATAAGTTTAGATTAGATTTAGATATATATATATATATAAATTATCTTGTTTGAGAATGCTGTGGTTGTAAAATGACTACTTTCCCAACACACCTGAATATAAATAAAGTGAGCGATTTTGCGTATATTTCTGCAGTATTTCGAACTTCAAATTAAAACAGTGTCATACTCAGATGCAATATATGCAATTCAATTGGCAGGTGTGGAACTACCTTCGGCAAATCAGATTTGAACCATCCTTCTCACTAATTCAGTATTCAGAACACTAGAATTTGATCACTTCATGACAGTTTCGTTGCAGTCTTAGTAATAAAAGCAATCTGGACTCAAACAGCATTAAGATGATTCTCATCTATCTTAAGTGTTAATTAATTGTCCACTCAGATACTTTGAATGTTGGCCTCTTTATCAGCTAGAAGAGAGAATTAAGACATCTGAGGCCTTATTAGCCAGGTTAATGGTACTTGTTAACACACTCACTCAAGAAGGAAAGCTAATTTTATACTTTAGTTATAAGTAAGGACAAAATAATCTCCAACAATGTTTCTGTTTGAATTTTTAGGATGAGGAATTATCATTATTTACGTTCAAACTATTGTCCTCATTCTTGTTTTATCACATTTCAGCTTCTATACTCTCCAGCCTTCATCAGGTGTATATTGGTCTGGATATTGTATATTGGTTTTTCCCGTCTGAAAGAATCCTGCACATATATAAATCTACCAGTACCCTGTGCATTGAATACTGCTGCCATATCTGGTCGGGTGCTCCTGCTATCCACCTAGGTGTCCTTGACAAAATCCAACAGAGAATCTGTAATGTGATTGATCCCGATTTGGCAGCTCAAATACAGTCACTTTCTCACCAGTACAATGGGGCTTCCCTGTGTCTCTTCTACAAATATTTTAACGGCTTCTGCTTCGATGAACTTAGTTCTCTGGTGCCCCCTATATATGAATTTATTCGAGCCACAAGATTTCTGAAATGAACCCGTTATTTAACCTATGGTGGGGCAGGGGATAAATTGTTTTAATTCCATTGCTCATGTCTAGAGATATCTTGTTTAGTTCTAATTTTAGTACAGCTCAGTTATTGCTCGTCCACACTGTTTAACCCAGAAATTGAACTCACAAGTGGATATCAATCAGTGCCATATGTGATACACACTTGGGCAGTCATGTCTCAAAAGAGACATGACTGACTGGGCAGAAGTTTATCCTGCAGTAAGTTGCCATTGCTTTCTGCGGTAGACTGGTTGCTGACCAAGGCTATAGAACCCACTCTGTCCTATTATTTAACACATAACTGGAGGGAAGAGACTAATTAATACCTTTCCCAAGGGTGTTTGTGCGTAAGTGAATACAAGGAATTCAACTGGAATTTGAACTTAGCTCCCCGATTTGTCATTTTAAGCTGATATCCACTGCACCACAACGCACATCTTGGATATAAGTGTTGGTTCATGAATTTGATGACATATTAACTGTACCCTTTTGCTCTCATACTTTATCACACATCATTCATCATAACCATTTTAATAGTCACCCTCTACCTTGGTTGGCTTTCGAGCCTTGTATTGGTTGAACTTTAATATAAAACAAAATATACCATACAAGATCAGTTTGAGAACAGAAGTGTTTTATTTACACTATTAACAGTGAAACTATTATCTTAATCTTTGTTGTTGTTATTGTAATGATTCAGCAGTTGCACTCTCAGGCCTCCACCAGATGTCTATTGATCTGTGTATGCTTAATGAAGGCCGAAGGGTACAATAGCCAAAACATTCAGGTAACAACAACAACAAAGAGAAGGACAATTATCATTATTTACGTTCAGACTATTGTCCTCATTCTTGTTTTTATCACATTTCAGCTGCTGTATTCTCCAGCCTTCATCAGGTGTATATTGGTCTGGATAACCTCTAGGGATTTTTTGAACTGAACCCTTTATTTAATCTATGAAGGCAGGGTGGGGTGTGTTAAACAGTTTTAATTCCATTGCTCATGTCTAGGAATATCGTGTTTAGTTGTTATGTCAGAAGGAGTGTGATAGACGGGTAAGGATACTGAGGATGAGAGTTGGGTAGATGGGAAGAGCGTTTGAGAGAATGGATGCGAGTTAGTGTGTTAGGAGGTGTCTATTGACCTTACATTTAAACTCCTGGAGGTTGTAGCTGTTGGGGAAGCAAGTATGTGTTAGGGAATTCCACAGGCGGGAAGTGCAAGAAAAGAAGCTGTTGGAGTAGAAATTGTGGTTACATTTTATCTGTTTCTCTGTAAAAGGGTGGGACCTAGTTTCTAATCTAGTATCTCATGCAAATTCGTACCTAGGGGGCACCAGAAAACTAAGTTCATCGGAGCAGAAGTTGTGAAAGTATTTATAGAAGAGGCACAGGGAAGCCACTTCACACCGGTGAGCGAGTGACTGCAGTCAGTCTGCCAAGTTGGTATTGATCACATTACAGATTCTCCATTGTATTTTGTCAAGAACCCTGAGGGGAATAGCAGCGGCACCTGACCAGATGTGGATATAAAACAAAACATACCATACAAGATCAGTTTGAGAACAGAAGTGTTTTATTTACACTATTATTCAAGCTATTGTCTTTGTCGTTGTTATTGCAATGATTCAGCAGTTGCACTCTCAGGCCTCTATCAGGTGTCTATTGATCTGTGTACTCTTAATGAAAACTGAAGGGCACAATAGACAAAACATTCAGGTAACAACAACAACAACAACAAAAAGAAGGACAATAATCCAAGCGTAAATAGTGTCAGTAATGATAACTTTTCATCCCAGAAATTCGTACAGAAGAGTCCAAAGCTGTATGATTGTTTTTTTTTTGTTTTTCTTAATCATTTCACCCCAAGCAAGGCAATTTACTGCCACTGTTGTGCAGGGGGTTGCACAGGGGAAAGTGATGAGAAAGAGGGATTAGTTATAGGAAATGTCAGGAGGAGGGTAATAGATGGATGAGAATACCTGTGTAATGGGGGTGGAGTGGATGGAAAAAATGGCTTGAGAGAATGAATGCAAGTTAGTGGGATAGGAGATGTCTATTGACCTTACATTTAAATTCCTGGAAATTGTAGCTGTCGGGGAAGCAAGTATATGGAAGGGAATTCCACAGGTGGGAAGTGCGAGAAAAGAAGCTGTTAGAGTAAAAATTGCAGTTACATTTTATTGGTTTCACTGTAAAAGGGTGGGACCTAGTTGCTAGTCTAGTAGCTCATGTAAATCCATACCTAGGGGGCATTATTCCTAAATATTGCTACAGAATAAAATCAAATTTACTTTTACATTTTGGGTATGACAATAAACCTCATCCAGCAGCATTGCCTCTGATCGGAAGATTGGAGTTTTTTAATGTGGAAGTACCTCTTAATTGCTGTTGTTCCAAGGACCACCCCTACCCAGTATGGCAGCATCTGTTAGGGTCTCAGATATGAATAAATAGTGAACCCCCTCAAACAAAAATCAGAACATTAGCGAAATGTAAAATTCATTTTTATAGTAAAATATTTTTATTGTAGGAAAAAGTCACACATTTTTTTAAATAAAATTTTAAAAAATTACAAATAAAAAGTGACTAAAACAATTTTTATAATAAAATGACTAACATGTAGTAAAATGGAAGACGTAGCACACATTAAAAAAATGTAATTTGCTATGATTAATCTAATTTTTTGTTTGAGCAAACGTTTTTCACTCCTCCTTTGATTTTGTCAGATTATTTGGTAAAAAAAATTTAAAAAATGCATTTAAGTAATTATAATCTAATCTTGAAATAATGTCATTCTTTTGAAATAATTATAAATTTTGTTGTTTCATATTTAGATTTTGGCATTAAATAACCCATAGATGTTGATATGCCACTAAATAACCAATCAGTCATATATTTATTGATATTACTGTTCTCAATCACAGATACATTTTCTTTATAAATCAAAAATTATTATACTCACTAACAAAGAAAAGGGGACCATTTTGTCGACAGTCGTTTTTTGTTTTGTTTTTTTTTTAATTTTATTAATGAGACTATGTTGAGAGGATTTCTGACGAGAAGTGTGGCAATCATATTTTTCCTTCATGGTCTCAACTGAACACCTCTGGGACAGGGGGAAGAGATCATCCATCTGCAAATGTCTGAGAGTTTATGGCATTGACACTCTCTAAATATATTCTGACCACTGCTGGAATTGAGTTGTTACTTCACCCAAAGCAAGGGAATAAAACCACTAAGACACAAGAGGTTACTGAGGATGAAAGAAAACAGATTGAAGGAAACTGAGATCACTTTACTGAAGAGAAATGACAATAAAAAGAATGAGATTCAAGAGGATAGAAGATGACGATTGATGTTGCATTTAAATCTTATTCATCTTTTTTTCTTTTCCTCAATCCTCATTATTCTCAGTCTTTTCTTTCACTTTCAATACTCATAACCTTTCTGCACATGAGTAGCATTCCCGCCTTGTTTAATTGAAAAAAAAAACAATAAACTGTGTTAAGTGTTTACATTTCATGTGAGACTTTTTTCTTTGTTTGGCTTTTACATTTCAGCCAAAGAATGGATCTCAAGAAAGATTGGAATGTCAGTCATAGTGTAAAATATAAACATGTCAAACTTAAAACTGTCATCAATAATAATATTCCATTTTAACAGTATACAATTCCAGTCATATATATATATATATATTTCTAAACATATACTGTTAAATATAAGAGACAATGAATGTCTATTATGTTTAATCATGAGCCGTTCTAAATGTCGTATTTTGGCTTTAATTTCAGTTGAAAATAAAGACAAAAATTCTCCAACATTTGGATAATTTTTTATTAATTTGGTTCTAAGTTTTCAACTGAAATTAAAGCCAAAATACAATGTTTAGAACAGCTCATGATTAAATATAATAGACATTCATTGTCTCTTATATTTAACAGTATATGTTTAGAAAATTATTTGCTGCCTCGATACACTATATATATATATATATATATATATATATATATATATATATAAATTATTACAAGTACAAAATTTTATCATAGCAAGAAATAAAGTCAATTTCATTCTTACAGGCATTTTTATTAAAGATGATGGAATAAAAAATAAGAAACATGGAAATGTCTGACTGGTTTCAATCCCATTTTTTGTCAGGGTCACCTGGGATTTTTTTAATTCTTCAATATTTAAAATATTAAAAATGAAGATGAATCACGATGGGGAGGGGATGTGCAGACACTAAATGATAATTAGTGAAGTCCAATTACGCGTTCTCTGTTTAGGGTCCACTTTTGATGTCTAGTAACTCCAACACCTGTAAATGAAATGCTGAGTGTGAACCAGACAACACAGTGAACTGTTCCACACAGAAGCCATTCACACAATTTCTGCTACTTATCAAGTGTTCAGCAATATCTGACCTGGAAGTGTTCACAAGTTGACCCGCACGGACATCCGTTTTGAGAATTCTTAGAGGTACATGTTGCTGAATTTTGCAATCCAATCTCTGTGACATCCTTCCTGTATAGTCATTACCACAACTACAGATAAATTTATAGATAACAGAAGAAATATGATGGGGAGGTAGTAAGTCTTTTTTCATTGACGAGAAAGCAGAACGAGTGCCAAGAAATATATCTATATATATTCAGAATGCTATGGGTAAATTGTCACCATATTATATTTTTTAATTTTGCACATTGTTTGTTTTTGAGTTTGTCGACTGCACAATATAGTAGGGTCTGTTGGGCACTGTCTATGTGAAAAAGAATACCATGATGCAATTTAGTCCACCAAATATTTACAAAATGGTATACTGCACTGCTTGTCATTCATGCCAGAAACTCCAATGCAAATTTTTCAGTGTTCAGATGTCAGTCTGAGGAGAGTGCTGAGAATTCAGGAAAAGTTGGATGAGTATAATTGTGATTATGAAGGTTTTTGTAGTAATCACTAATGATGGCAACATTATACTTCCATTCATCTTCTTACAGGGTCTCAGACTCAACACAGAGTGCCTTGAAGAGGGTCAAGAGGGTGGCTGCTAAAAGACCATATGTCTGGCAACAGAATTCTGCACCATGCCACACAAGCAGGAGAACACAGTCATGACTATCAGACAATTTCTTCAACCACATCACCCCTTACATCTGGCCACCTAACTTCCCAGACCGCAACCCCTTGATTATTATGTATGGGGTGGAGTTGAGTGAGAGAGACCAACAAAACTCCTTGTAACCCTTAAAGATGAACTAAAGGCAAGGAGTATGGCAACATTCACCAACTTAAAGAAGGAGACTGTCCAAAAGAGATGTAGGAGAATCCGGAGTCATGTGGAGGCCATGGCAGAAGCCTATCATGATAGCATGTTGTTTTTAAAGATGTATAATTCAATTCATATTTTTTTATTTTAGTTGCTTCAACAAATTCAGTAAACTGTTGAAATCTAAAAAAAAAAAAAAGTCTTTAAATGTTTTGTCTGAAATATTTGTTCCAAAATGTTCAAACTTTATTGGTATTCCTCTCTGTTTTTCCAGCTTCATGTTCAAGATCTGGAGAAGGCTTTAGAAATGGAACAGACAGCAAATAAAGAATCAAAGAAGAATCTGAGCCAAGTTAACAAACAACTCAGGTAGCATGGAAGTGGTTTGTTTTTCTCTCTCTCTTTTAGAAAGTTTCAAAATACTTTGAATTTTCTTCCACTAATTTAGAAATGATTTCCACTTTCAAACAGATTATCAGGATTTATTCTGAATTTATTGTTTTTCTTTAGATTCACCCCCCCCAAACATTTAAGGATTTGTTTGTCGTATAACAGTTGGCAGATGAGAAAGAAAATAACAGCAAGCTAAAGTTGACTTCTGTTTGAGTGTATCGCATTCGTTTTTGTCCAAATAGCTTTAAGAAAGGTATGCATCCGTCTTGTCTCCTTTCGGGTATGGTTTAAATAGCAAGAGAGACCGGGCGGTCTAGCCATGGTTGGCAACCAGTCTAGAAGCATGGCAGTTCTCAATTCAAAACTTTATGTAGTCCTGAGTTCCTAGTTAATTGCACAACTCTGTATTGTGTTACATGTTAGAAGTTGTAACAAAAGAAAAGAAAATGATTTACCAAAACACAGAGCTAAATCACTAACAAATATCTAATTTTCTAATAAACACAAAATTAAAATATGTACAAAGATACAACTGTCGCAATCAAAACAGAAAACATAGGGGTTTAGGTCTACTGGCGAAGTGTTACGAGGGAGAAGGAAAGGTGAGGGTCAGGTATTTTTAACACGTTAGGGCTAGCGAAGTAATGTAAGTGCTATTATTGGAAATTCACAAATATATATATCTATATATATATATAGAATAATTTTTAGTTTGGTCAATGAAAATAGTCAAAAACTCTACCAATTTAGTTCCAGGAGGTCCTCTTTGGGGTTTTGTTTGTCAATAACTTTTCATGGAGATTTTTTTGACTGGATATAATAATCCACGAATCAAAAGCCGGAGTTGATAATACCAGAAATTCCTTTTTACAACTGACAACTCTCTTCCAAAAACCTATTTTTATAGAGGTTAGCACCTAATTAGAATATTTTTTCAACTAGATTTTTCTGGAATATACCGAAATAATCTAGAATCTTCCAAACGTTCTATTTCTAATTTCTCTATTTTCCTACGACTTCATGAATGAAAACTTTTTTGTATTAACAAGTAGGACTCAGTAGAATCCCTTACTATACATTTGAACCTTTTTGTAGACTTAATATTTTTTATATAGAAATGCACCCGCGTAACAATTGCTGTTGTTGACTCTCTAATCTTGATTGAAGTTGAACCACCAAATTCATGAACTAACACTTTAATCCTCAAGGTTGTTTTCCTATGACTCATGAGTTTGATGGCATATTAATTGTAAGTTCAATTTCTGGTCTTGCTAGTACACTTCACTGAGCATTGAATACTGTTGCCATATCTGGTCAGGTGCCCCTGCTATTCATTTTGAGGTTCTCGACAAAATTCAAAGGAAGATCTGCAATATAATCAATCCTGACTTGGCAGCTCGTCTTCAGTCACTTTCTTACTGACATGATGTGGCTTCCCTCTGCCTTTTCTAAAAGCATTTTCATGGCAACTGCTTTGAGGATTTTTTCCCTGCTTCCCTGACCACATGTATCTACTTGTGCAACTAGATTAACATCTATGTTCCACCCCTTCACCATCAAAATAGTTAAATGTAACTTCCTCTTCTACTCTAATAGTTTCTTTTCTCCCATTTCCCATTTGTGGAACTCCATACCATTTGCTTGCTTCCCTGATAGCTACAATCTTCAAAAGTTTAAATGCAACGCCAATTGCCATCTTTTATCTATTTGATTCCCATCCATCTCCCTGTATTTTTATTTTTTTATTTTTTGTTTTTATAATCATATCAGCCCAAGTAAGGCATTTTACTGCCACTGTTTTGCAGGGGGTTACATAAGAGCAAAGAATGACAGGTTATAGGGAGTGTCAGGACGTGGGTAAGAGAAGGATGAGAATACTGATGAGAGTAGAGCGGACAGAGAAAGGAGCATGAGAGTGAGGATGCAGGTTAGTGAGTTAGGAGATGACTATTGACTTTACATTTAAATTCTTGGAGATTGTAGCTGTCGAGGAAACAATTAAACGGAAGGGAATTCCACAGGCGGGAAGTCCGAGAAAAGAAGCTGGTGGAGTAGAATTTACATTTAAAATTTATTGGTTTCACATTGGTTTATTGGGTGAGACTAGTTGCTAATCTTGTGGCTCGAGTAAATTTATATATAGGAGGCACCAGTGAGCTAAGTTCATCTTATTTTTTTATCTCACTGTAACCCCCTGCGCACCAGTCAGTCTTGCCTTGCTGGGGGTGAAATTATCCCATGGGCTGTGGAACAATAACAGTCTGCCCCTGTAGAGTAAGCAAAGAGTTCTGTTTGCGACTTACCTGGATTGACAAGCACCTGAAGAAGTCCTGGAAACAACAATAACAACAAAGATGAAGATATTATTTCAAATGTAAATAGAATCAGCTTTTTGTCTAGATGATTAAAAGTAAATAATCTATTCAAGCAGATAAGCTACAAAATCATATTTATGTCGGATTCAACCAGAAACCATTTTAAAATTTTGTGTGTTCTTGTGTCCCTAATCTCTTCAAATAGAAAACTGCACTTGAATTTGGTGATGCATAATGATCTAAGCTGAGTCAAAAATAAACTTGGACAAACGAGTGGTTCAGTTCATTGATTGTCTATGAGATTGGTAGTAGGTTAAGCCTCACTGTGAAATTGGATCCCCTGGGAAGCACACACCTATCAAGAGAAGTGTTATGAACATATTGGCTAACGGTTCATCTCAATGGCTTTATAATAATTGTCTTCACATATTTACCTCTAGGCTAAGAATTTGGCATTTCCCTCTCCCTTTGACTCTCTTCCATCTTTCTCTCTCATTATTTCTCATTCACTTTCATATAGTTTTCTCTTTCTTTCTTTCTTCCACTCTCTTCTCATCTTTTTTTCTCTTTCCCATTTTTTCCAATCTTTTTCTCAGTCACTTTCGCTATCTACCAATCTTTTCATCTCACTCTCTCTTCGACTCTCTTCCATCTCATTCAATCTTTATTTCCCTTACCAACTTATTCTCTCTTTTTCGCTCTCTTCCCCACTTTTTCTCTCTTTTCCCCTCTTTTTCTCTCTCTTTCGCTTTCTTCCCCTCTTTTCTCTCCCTTTTGCTCTCTTCCCCTCTTTTTCTCTCCCTTTCGCTCTCTTCCCCACTTTTTTCTCTCTCTTTCGCTCTCTTCTCCTCTTTTTCTCTCTCTTTCGCTCTCTTTCCCTCTTTTCTCTCCCTTTTGCTCTCTTCCCCTCTCTTTCTCTCTCTTTCGCTCTCTTCCCCTCTTTTTCTTTCTCTTTCGCTCTCTTCCCCTCTTTTTTCTCTCTCTTTCACTCTCTTCCCCTCTTTTTCTCTCTCTTTCGCTCTCTTCCACTCTTTTTTCTCTCTCTTTCCTCCCTTCCCCTCTTTTTCTCTCTCACTCTTTTCCCTCTTTTTCTCTCTCTCTCCTCTCTTCTCCTCTTTTTCTCTCTCTTTCGCTCTCTTCCCCCCTTTTTCTCTCTATTTCGCTCTTTTCTCCTTTTTTACACTCTCTTTTGCTCTCTTCCCCTCTTTTTTCTCTCTCTTTCGCTCTCTTCCCTCTTTTTCTCTCTCTTTCACTCCCATCCGCTCTTTTTCTCTCTCTTTCGCTCTTTTCCCCTCTTTTTTCTCTCTCTTTCACTCTCTTCCCCCCTTTTTCTCTCTCTTTCGCTCTCTTCTCCTCTTTTTACTCTCTCTTTCTTTCTCTCTTCTCTCTTTTTCTTTTTCTCTCTCATTCGCTCTCTTTCCCTGTTTTTTCTCTCTCTTTCGCTCTCTTCCCCTGTTTTTTCTCTCTCTTTCGCTCTCTTCCCTTGTTTTTTCTCTCTCTTTCGCTCTCTTCCCCTCTTTTTCTCTCTAATTCGCTCTCTTCCCCTCTTTATTCTCTCTAATTCACTCTCTTCCCCTCTTTTTCTCTCTCTTTCGCTCTCTTCCCCTCTTTTTCTCTCTCTTTCGCTCTTTTCCCCTCTTTTTCTCTCTCTTTCACTCTCTTCCCCTCTTTTCTCTCTCTTTCGCTCTCTTCCCCCCCTTTTCTCTCTATTTCGCTCTCTTCTTTTTTACACTCTCTTTTGCTCTCGTCCCCTCTTTTTTCTCTCTCTTTCACTCTCTTCCCCTCTTTTTTCTCTCTCTTTCGCTCTCTTCCCCCCTTTTTCTCTCTCATTCGCTCTCTTCCCCTGTTTTTTCTCTCTCTTTCACTCTCTTCCCTTGTTTTTTCTCTCTCTTTCGCTCTCTTCCCCTCTTTTTCTCTCTATTTCGCTCTCTTCCCCTCTTTATTCTCTCTAATTCGCTCTCTTCCCCTCTTTTTCTCTCTCTTTCGCTCTCTTCTCCTCTTTTTCTCTCTCTTTCACTCTCTTCCCCTCTTTTTCTCTCTCTTTCGCTCTTTTCCCCTCTTTTTTCTCTCTCTTTCGCTCTTTTCCCCTCTTTTTTCTCTCTCTTTCGCTCTCTTCCCTTCCCTTTTTTCTTTTTCTCTCTCATTCGCTCTCTTCCCCTCTTTTTTCTCTCTCTTTCGCTCTCTTCCCCTCTTTTTTCTCTCTCTTTCGCTCTCTTCCCCTCTTTTTTCTCTCTTTCGCTCTCTTCCTCTCTTTTTCTCTCTTCCCCTCTTTTGCTCTCTTCCTTTCTCTTTCTCTCTTTCGCTCTCTTCTCCTCTTTTTCTCTCTCTTTTGCTCTCTTTCCCTCTTTTCTCTCCCTTTTGCTCTCTTCCTTTCTCTTTCTCTCTTTCACTCTCTTCCCCTCTTTTTTCTCTCTATTTCGCTCTTTTCCCCTCTTTTTCTCTCTCTTTCGCTCTCTTCCCCTCTTTTTTCTCTCTCTTTCGCTCTCTTCCACTCATTTTTCTCTCTTTCGCTCTCTTCCCCTCTTTTTCTCTCTATTTCGCTCTCTTCCCCTCTTTTTCTCTCTATTTCGCTTTCTTCCCCTCTTTTCTCTCCCTTTTGTTCTTTTCCTTTCTTTCTCTCTCCATTTTGCTCTCTTCCTTTCTTTTTCTCTCTCTTTCTCTCTCTTCCCCTTTTTTTCTCTCTTTCTTTCTTTCTTCTCTCTTTTCTCTCTTTTCTCTCTTCCTTTCTTTTTCTCTCTCTTTCTCTCTCTTCCCCTCTTTTTTCTCTCTATTTCGCTCTCTTCCCCTGTTTTTTCTCTCTCTTTCGCTCTCTTCCCCTCTTTTTCTTTCTACCCCTCTTTTTTCTCTCTTTTGCTCTCTTCCCCTCTTTTTTCTCTCTCTTTCACTCTCTTCCCCTCTTTTTCTCTCTCTTTCACTCTCTTCCCCTCTGTTTTTAAATGGCTTGTATTCATTTTATGTGATTTTATAGATAAGAAGAGATTTCCCTATAATTAAAGAATTCTTTTTTTTGTCAGGAAATATAGTCATAGTGATAAAATTGAAAAATACAAAGAATATAATTGCTTTCGTCAGGAGAAGTAAGCAAATTTATCAAAGCTGCTTTCCTAAAATATTGCCATTGCGTTTTGACGATTTGTGACCCTAGGTTAAAATTTTATCTTGACAATTTCCTGTTTACTGCCTACCAGAACAGCTGGTAGGAACAGGCTGATAATAACAGGGAGTAACTTTTCTTCCCTTCCATTGGGAGGATGGAGGATTCACTCGAAATGGTTGAATGATATGACTTACATTTCGAAATGGTAAGTCATATATAGGGAGAGGAAAAAGAAATCCTATGCCCACCTTTTACGCCCCAGTTTTGTGCCTTTTTAATAAAACTGGAGTTGGAAATGAAATTGAGACGGGGTGATAAAGTCAAGCTGAAATAGTCTGCCACCAGAAAAGTGATTTGTGCCCAAAATATTACAAGTGACGGTCAGTCCAAATTTGGTGAGCTGCAAATTGAACAAACCATCGTCCTGTGGTTTGACCAGGATTTTTAGGTCAATGTTTTGACTAAAAAAGATTTTATAAATGATCATCACTTACTCTTACTCCACCAAAATAAATCCAACATGACCTGCATTCTACCCTGTTTGAAGAGATTCATATCTTAAATGAGAATAAAACTGAATCACAAGAACATGTCATAAAAATATATCATCATTTACGTTGTATGGTAGAAACTGTGAATATTCTCCATCTGTGATGTTTTGGGATAAGATATCTAAACTTATTTATAAATGGAACCTTGTCTGTGTGTGTGTCCGTTACCTATAGACTCCGAAACGGCTGAACCGATTTTCTTGAAAATTTACACAGTTGTACTATAAGTGTCTGCAAGTGTTCTTAGCTAGATTTTGTGTCGAGGTACCCCCCGATGAATATCGAAAATCGGGTGATAGAAGGAGTGGTCCGATTTTAATTAAATTTGATACACTCATAGACAAAGACATAAGAAATGATATTCAGAAGTTTTAAGGTTGCAGGTCTTACAATAGTGCAGAAAATCGATAATATATATATATATATAAAAGGCAAGATGTTTGCGTGTGTGTCTGTTTATCTGTCTGTATGTCCTTTATACAAATCCACAATTTTTATTCGATTCTCACCAAACCTCACACAAATATTCTTTAGGCTGAGTCTCAGCTCCAGGACTATGGATTAGTTTTAAAGCTTTCATTACACCCGAGCAATGCCGGGCTATACTGCTAGTGGCACATAAGTTTTCATGCTTCCAAAACAAAGCTGCTCTTCTTTAACTACTACAGAGAAACTTTCCTACCTTCCATGAGAATGGCTGACGCTAGTCTCCTAGAAAGCAATACACTGTGCCTCCTTGGCCTCACTCTCTCAACTGACCTCAAGTGGAATATACTACATTGAATCAATAGTTACATCTCCTGCTCAGAAGGTTGGGTCACTGTATTGGGCCAGAAAGTTTTTCTCATCAGAATCCATCTTGCACGTTTATAAATATACCATTTGTTTTTTGTATTGAATACTGTTGCCATATCTGGTCAGGTGTTTTCGCTATTCATCTCGGGTTTTTAGACAAAATCCAAAAGAGGATCTGCAATGTAATCGATCCTGATTTGGCAGTTCAACTTCAGTAAGTTTCTCACTGATGGGATGTGGCTTCCCTCTGTCTTTTCTATAAATATTTTCATGGATTCTGCTCTGACAAGCTTCATTCCCTGGTGTCTCAACCATATGAATTTACACGTGCTACTAGACTGGCAACTAGGTCCTACCCTTTTACTATCAAAATGCTCAAATGTCACTGTTATAGTGGAACATCCTGCCATCCCTGAGAATAGAATGCTCTACTTTATAAAAGACGGTAACAAGCGGTACGAGGAGGAAAGGTCTTAGGTGAAGGCATTCACTATTTGATAGTCAATTCCGCTCCAACCCGTGGCTTGCCCATATGTGTATTATTGTTAGTTGTACCTTAGTACAATAAATCTGGTGTGGAGTTCCATTCTTCAACTGATCTTTTTATACTGTATTCCTTTTCGGGATATATCAATAACCAACTTCTTCTCTATCACTTTCTTTTCTCACACTCCCTGCCTGTGGAACTCCCTTCCATGTGATTGTTTCCTTGATAGCTGCAATCTCCAAAAGATTAAATGCAATGTCAATTACCGTCCCTGTCTTTCTCTTATCCTTTTTTCGACATCCTCTGTATCTTGTTGTTTTTCCTTTTTTTTCTTTCTTCACTCCTCTCACTGTAGCCCCCTGCACACCAGTGGTGGTATTGCTTTGCTTGGGGTGAAACAAAAACAACATTTTAAGTAAAGCCAGCATTGGTCAAATGAAATTTCTCACTAGCAATAGATATTTGTCCTGCTTTGTGGAATCAACTCCGAAGAAGTTGCTTCTCTGATCACTACAATCTTAATCTGTTCAAGTCTAGGGTTAACCATTATCTTCCACATCTATCCAAATAAGGTGTGCCTCTTACTATGTAACCCTCTACCTTAGGTGGTCTTGGGTCTTGTACACGGTGAACACTACTGTAAAAAAAACAATTTAAAAATCTATACTAACCTAGCAAAGGTAAATACATAGGCAAGTCAAAAAAACTCCTGCTTATGAAAAAGCATTTATTTTACACAAATTTCTTCTTTGTCAATGCACATAATCCAATATGTTTTTTTTTTTTCATTATTCACAGCAGCCAGACATTATACAGATCAGATCAAAATTCATCTAATCCTATGTCAGGCAGTATATATAGCCTTGTATATTTCTTTTAGATGACAATCTGAAAATGTAGACATTTGACCTCCTGTCTTGGGTGAAATAGTCTTTAGCAGATGTATGAAGAGTTTTGAACACAAAGTAGATTGTTGGGAGTTTGTATTAGGCTTGCAGGCTTTCATATAATAAGTTCTTTGAGTTTGTATAGAACAGCACTGGCAGTTCATTTGTTAGTCACAAAGTTCAAAGCTCTAAAAAGTAAGTCAATAGCTGTAAACAGACATCAAAACTATAATTCAGATAATAGAAAAAAGAAAAGACATGTCTTTAGAGATAATACAAAATGGTGTAAAGTTAAGTCCGGTTTCTACTCAAACAAGGGACGGAAAATTGACACTGAATACTACAATCCAAAATATATTTTGTCTTTAAATAAATTACAAAGGGTTGACAAGCCATAATACAAGTAAATCAATCCCAGCAATAATTACTTTAACAGATACAGGTACAGAAGATTTTTTTTTTTAATCATTTCACCCTAAGCAAAGCAGTACCACCACTGATGTGCTGGGGATTACATAAGATAGTTAAAGTTTTAAACAGTTGGGCTCTCTATAAACTGTCACTCACCAGCCATCATGTGTCTTTGTCTAAACCTAAAGAAGATAATTGCCCTTTGTATGTTCTAGCCATAAGAATTGATATTTTTGACCCTTTCAAACCATTTAGCCTAGTTCTGTCACCTCATAATATTCTCAGGTCTCGTATTGCTACAGATTAACATGTAATATCCTCAGAGCTAAAAGTTTTGTCAGAATGAAATCACAAGTGCATCAAGGGCAATCTCAGTTTGTATATGACCTTTGACATTAATACACATGATAAGTGACTAGCCAAAAAGAATTGATCTGTTTCCATATCAACTCACAAAGGTCTCCACCTTTAAAATAGCCCCTTTTCTTTGATAAAATTGATATGCTTAAAGGTTGACACAGTTCCTATGTTGTATTGGTTTTGCACCTTTTAAACTAGTCATTATCTGAACAGTTCATATGGCTTGACACAATCTACCATTAGAAAAGTTGCAGTAAATGAGTTTTACTCAAAAAAAAAAAAGAATTTGCATTATGGGTGCTGTTTTTTGAAAAAGAAAATCAAAATTAAGATTGGGTCTGCTTTAGTAAGATCTTGAAATATAATGATTTTTTGCTTGTCTATCAAATCCCAGCCTTTGTTATCTCAAAAAAAGAATGCTACATTGGACAACAGCAGTATTCAGAATTCTTTGTAGGTGAAGTAGGTAAGTATGTTGCAAGTCATTGATACAAGTTTTTTACCCTTTTTTATTTATGCCCCCTGATATTTTTCTTTTTTACTTTGGACTTCCAAGACTGATAGATGACCTTTGGAGTTACTACCTCTGGTTTCTGATTTTGGAATTAAACAACTGTCATAGAATTTCTGATTTTGGAATGAGAAAGTGCTGCAAACATTCATGCGTAGTGAATATTTATGAAAAAGTTTCAAACTGTAAACACTGTAAGTAGCTGAGTTAATAAAGTTAATGTCAGTCCAAGTGAGAAAAGAGGAATTGACCTAAACGTCAGGTCTGGGAGTGTGTAGGAGGATATTCTGTGGGACTTTTTTTGCTCTTTGCCAATCATTCTCCTACCTGAGTGCATTGCCGTGAACAAGAGCAAGGCTTCTTTGCGATAAAACAATGCCTAGCCACACAACTATCTACAAGGTTCGTTCAATAAATAAGGTGAATTTTTCGGTATAAGGACTTCTAATACAGATAGAAGCTCACTTTTTTTTTCAACATAGTCTCCCAGCAGTGTCACAGACTTTTCCCATATGTACACAAGCTTTTGTATTCCCTCAGAGTAAAAATCTTTGGACTGATGTCCTAACCCTAACTCTGCTCACAGCACTTTTGACTTCGTCACTTTCAAACTTCGTGCCTCTCGTGAACGCTTTCAAAGGACCAAACAGGTGAAAGTTTGAAGAGGCAAGGTCTAGGCTGTAAAGGGGATGAGGGAGCAGTTTCCAGCCCAGCTTGTTGATGGTCTGCATCGTTTGGGCTGCTGTGTGAGGCCTTGCATTGAGAGACACTGCTGAGACAACTCGACCCCCTTCTATTTGTGCTCTGCAGTAAGCATCTTTGCCCCACTCCTGGCAGCTAACCTTCGAGTATTGCAATGTCATCCACTATCACCCTTCTGTCAGACTGAATGAGGTCATTGACTGATTTGATCACCTCAGGAGACCTCACTTCTGTAGGCCTCCCAGACCTGTCTTCATCCTCAACACTGCTACATCCTTCTTTAAACAATTTAGCCTACTTGTAGACAGTTTTTGGCTGAAACATGTGGCACCATACACAGTTGACATTCTCCTATGAATTTCAACTGGTTTGCACCCTTCAGCAACCAAAAACTTGATAACTGACCTCTGTTCAATCCTGGAGCATGCTTCTTGGTTAGCCATCTTTGTTAATCTCCAAAACTCTCAAAGTTTCTTTACAATCTGTAAAAAACATAAAATCCCTTTGAAAAAGAAATAAAGGAAAAAAATTTTAAAAAAAAGTAAGCTTCTATTTGTATTTGAAGTCCTTTTACCGAAAAATTCACCTTATTTATTGAATGACCCTTGTATTTGTATCTACAGCTGGAACTTCATTAGACATTCATGAAGAATGGTGAACATAAAAATGCTATAAATTTAGTGAAGACATGGTTAGGAACAAACAGGATTGATGTTTCGCCATTGTCAACTCAAAAGCCAAACCTTAATCCAAAATTTGTGGAGACATTTAAGACTGAGAGTAATGCAAATGAAACCTAAGAATCTCCAAGAATTAGAAACAATTTAAGATTAGTGGAAGAAAATAAATGAAGATGCCAAGAAAATATTAGAGAAATTTATCACTTTTCTCTTTAATTAAATTTACCCCATACAAAGAAATAAAACCACTAAGACGCAAAAAGTTACTGAGTGTGAAAGAATTAGAAAACAGAAACCTTATTAAAAAGCAAGAGCAGAAGAAGAAGAATAATCAGGGAGATGATAGATGAGGATTAACATAGCATTTAAGTTGTTGATAATCAAAGTTGGCTGTAAGGGATGGAGTCAGAAGAGAGTTCCACAAGTGAGAAGTGCAAGAAAAGAAACTATTAGCGTACAACTTATGGTTACTGCTAGTAAATTAGACTGTAAATTGATGGAACCTTATTGCCAGTTTAGTATTGTGCTTAAATTCATAAAGTCTAGGTCCCATAGTGAAGAGCTCATCTATTTAAGATAAATTCTAGAGATAAAAATTGTCTCGTACAAAGCAATGAACTGGAAGGGAGTTTCATAAGCAAGAATTGAGAGAAAAGAAACTGTTAGTATAGAACTTACAGTTACATCCAGCCAGCTCTACTGTAAATTGATGAGACCTAGCCGCCATTCTAATAATGCGCTTAAATTCATAAAGTCTAGGTACCATAGTGAAGAGCTCATCCAAGCAATCACCAGAAAAATATTTGTAGAAAAGACACAGGGAGACAACCTTGCAGCAGTAGCTGAGCCACCAGATCAGGACTGATAATATTGCTGATTATTCTTTTGGATTTTATTAAGAATCACTAAATATACAGAAAATGTGGTAATAATTTCACTGTTATGCTCTAACACACTTACACACACACAAGTATTTGCTACAATTAATGACAGCAACAGCAGCAAACAATGATCATTTGTTGAAAGGCACGAACTCACTTGAAAACAAAGCTCTCCTAGCATTCTGAAGATGAGATTTTGATCTCGAAATATTAATGTTTAATAAATAGGTAATACCCAACAACTTCTTCACCTTCCTTTATTTTACTAAACACATTGTGACAGCCTTCAAGACCTAACCATACACCTTCTTATTGTTTGCTTATTTGGATTTTATTAAAGTAATTTTCAAAATTTTTGTTGGATTCAATTCATTCAGCATAAATCTATCTAAATATGACTTTTTTCTTTCATTTATTATGACAAAATTTAATTACACCCACAAAAACTACTATTTCTCCCGTTTGTATGGATTGAGTTCAACCTACCAGTTGTTTTAAATAAATGATTCAATCAAGGAATGCACTAAAATACTCTGTTTTTCTTGTCATACCCAATGTGGCAGTGTACTCACCCCCAATGTATCTAACAACACCGTGCTGACGGCTTTTCAATATAGCGCACCTTCCTTGACTTTACTCATCAATTTGTCATTGTGAGACTATCAGTGTTGCTCATATAATATAAACTTGAACATTTTTCAAGTCCTGGGTACAACTGTAAACTGCATCCAGCAGCAAGGCCTCCTCTTGGGAGGTTGTGAGGAGCATGGAACCACCTATTAATTGCTGTTGTTCCCAGGTCCACCCTGACCCAGAGTGGTAGCACATGTTAAGGTCCTAGCTATGGGCAAATAGATAACCCCAAAACTGGGGTCAAAACACTATGAAAGTATAGAAATACACTTTTATAGAAATATATACATAAAAATAGACTTTTATAAAAAAAAAAAATATATACATTTTTGAAGAAGAAATAATTGCCATAACATTTTTGAAGGAAAAAAATTCTTCCCAGCAAAACATTTTTGAATACAAAGCTAGAAGACATTTTCAGTTTTTTAAAAAAAACAATTAAAACAAAAATTTTCATTAAAATCTGACTAAATCAACTGTCTCACTATTACTGAACATTAAAAAAATATCTTAAAATCCCACTTTTTGGGGGTTAAATAACCCACAGAGGTGTTGATATGCCATTAAACAAAACTCAAACTTAAAATGAACATTTTTTTTTAGCCCATCAAAATTCCCAGCTTTCTGAAAATTGCTACATAATTGGTACAAGATTTTTTTTTTAATCATTTCACCCCAAGCAAGGCGGTACTGCCACTGATGTGCAGGGGGCTACATAAGAGATTTAAAGTTTTAGGCAGGAGGAGAGTGAAGACAAAGATGAATCAGCTACAGGGGGTGAAAAAGAAAGGGCAAGAGAAGGATGTGAACACAGGAGTGAAGACAGTTACGAAGGTAGAGAGAAAGGAAAAGAACAAGATACACCGGGTGATGTAGAAAAGGCTGGAGTTAAGTGAATAAGTGATGGGAATTGACTTTGCATTTAAATTCCTGGAGGTTGTAGTCGTCAGGAAAACAAATATATGGAAGGGTGTTCCATAGATCAGTATTGAGTTTTTGTTTCTTAAAAATGTCTTTCATCTTCCTTCAAACTTCAGTTCAAAAAGTCTTAGTGCATTTCTAGTGTACTTGTAAAATCCAAATTATCAAGATTGGTCTACTAGTTCTTCCATATTAGACCTATATAGTCAACCAAATTCTGATCACATACTACTTGTAGATATCAATTATTTATATTCACACTAATGCCATCATCTTTGTTGTTGTTGTTATCACAGTGTTTCAACTGTTTAATCATCAGGTTTTCTTCAGGTAAGAAGCGCAGATAGTGTAATAGATAGCAGCTTAAAATGAGAAATCAGAGAGCTGAGTTCAAATTCTTGGGGCTTAAAATTTGGTCGTTCTTGTCCTTAAAGATACATGGCCCAGTCGATATAGACATTGGTTAGCTCCTGATTTGACTCTTAAAGTTGTGAGTTCAATGCCAGGCTACCGCAGTGGTGGATAAATAACTTGCAGGGTTAGAGGGAGATAACTCATGGCTTCCAATCCAGGCTTAACACAAGGAATGGAGTTCATATACCCCAGTAATCGTAATAAAAGGTTCACTTCAAAATTCCTAGCACGTGAAGAAGACTGGAACATACAAAGACAAAACATCGTACAAATGGCAACAAAGATGAAGACAATAGTCCGAATAATGTAAATACTTTAAATACTACCTCATCTCAAAAATATAGACAAATTGAATGATGTATTATTAAACGTCGTACAAATGGCAACAAAGATGAAGACAATAGTCCGAATAATGTAAATACTGAAAATACTACCTCATCTCAGAAATATAGACAAATAGAATGATCTATTATTAAACGTCGTACAAATAGCAACAATGATTAAAACAATAGTCCGAATAATGTAAATACTGAAAATACTACCTCATCTCAAAAATATAGACAAATAGAATGATCTATTATTAAACGTCATACAAATGGCAACAAAGATGAAGACAATAGTCCGAATAATGTAAATACTGTAAATACTACCTCATCTCAGAAATATAGACAAATAGAATGAACTATTATTAAACAGCGTACAAATGGCAGCAAAGATGAAGACAATAGTCCAAATAATGTAAATACTACCTCATCTCAGAAATATAGACAAATTGAATGATCTATCATTAAACGTCGTACAAATGGCAACAAAGATGAAGACAATAGTCCGAATAATGTAAATACTGAAAATACTACCTCATCTCAGAAATATAGACAAATAGAATGATCTATTATTAAACGTCGTACAAATGGCAACAAAGATGAGAACAATAGTCCGAATAATGTAAATACTACCTCATCTCAGAAATATAGACAATACTGGGTTTGCAATATCTTGCAAGCAGAAATAGTGCAACCTGATGATCTTGCTTTGTCTTTGCCCAATTCCTCAGAATGTATCTCAGAAGTTTTGGATGCAGTTTTTTTTACTTGGTTTCTGGCAGTCATAATAACTAAGAATAACAGGGACTTATACTCAATTTGGCTTAGCCAAGTAAATACCAAAAAAAAAAAATTTTTTAAGCTTCAAAATAATAATTAATAAAACATTAAAAATACAAAAGATGCAGTGGTTTTAAATTTTTGTTGACAAATGATTTCAGCTGCCAGAAAATGAATCCAGGCATTTTTGTTGCCAATTTCTGTTCTAATATATAATTAAAACTTGCATGTTTCCCTTATTATATTCTAAATATCTGAACACGCATTAATTTCTAAAGAAAATTGTTTTATTTAGTAAATGGTGACTCTTTAGCGATTCTGATGTTTTTACTTTTGTTTCATTTCAGAGAATTACAAACATCACATGAAGAAGAGAAAGCAATGTCGCATAAATACAAAAATGATATTATCAGGTTTGGAAAACAAATTTCTCATACTTCATTTTTTTTTTTTCATTTCAATCTCACTAACAAATAACAGCATTTCTGTTGAAATTTCTAGTATAAGTTGTTGTTATTATTTACACTATTTACAAAAAAAGGCAAAAAATAAAGAAAAGAGAGCAAAGGGGATCAAGCTTGACAGTAAGGCTGAAGCATCAGCAGCAGTCAAGACAAGAAAAACATTATACGTAAAGTTTCAAGTTCTAGTCTCAAGAGTATACAGGATTAAAATATTGGTAAGTCTATTTGATGACTTAATAATTGTAAGTTCAATACCAAGGCTAGGTAGTACAATACACAGTGGAAAGAAGACTGGCCATAGCAAAAGAATTGACCAAGACAGGATCTCCTCAGACATTGTTCTATTACACTATCAATCTACACCTGCAGATTATTTCCCTGAAGCTCAACCAGTAAAATGGCCGAAACACTGTGATTAAAACAATAAAGATGATGATATTAGCTAAACTGTAAACCATATCAATAACAGTTGGCATTCATGTAAATTTGATCATTTGAATTTTACAAATGCAAAATTTTTGGAAGGAAGACAATTGCTTTTTAAAATAAATATCTGATCTACCTATTTTGAAATTATTCTATAGATATCATCCAGGCAGCAGGATGTCTGTTCGTTCTATATTAGTTTACATTCATATATATATATATTAATCATCCACATACAAGCCTGTTTCACTGTATCACAGCTCATCAGTGTGGCTAGATACATCCACTTACTTCAAGTGGACATTTAAGTCAGCACCCAGAGGCAATAGTCTGTTTCATGCAAAAAAACAATCATCATGGCTGGACAATTACATTTATCATGAAACAAACTGCCGCCTCTGGGTGTTGACTTCAGTGTCCACTTTTATATTTATATACACTTTATCTCTAATATTGAGCACTTAACCTATAAATTTAGCATACATTAAAACTATAATATATATATATATATATAGACGTCTATGCTAAGACTCGGAATTTCATGCGTTATGCAATCATAATTTACGGCACTATATATATTTTTTTTGTGTGTGGTGTATCTATTTATATATATATATATATAGATAGATAGATAGATATACCACACACAAAAAAAATATAGTTTTTTATTGTTTACCCATTAACTGTCTGTGTTGCAGCATGATTTTCAAAATGGGTGTTCCTTTCCCTTGGGTCCTGGGTATGATGGTAAACTGCATCCAGCATCAAGGCCTCTGATTGGGAGGTTGTGAGGAGCATGGAACCACCTCTTAATTGCTGTTGTTCTCCAGGTCCATTATGACCCGGAGTGGTAGTACCTGTTAGGGTCCCAGCTATGGGCAAATAGTTTATTCCCAAACTGGGGTCAAAACACTATAAAAGTATAAAGAAGGACTTTTACAGAAAAAAATACATTTTTGAAGGAAACATATTACCAACAATACATTTTTGAAGGAAAAATATTATTACCAGCAATACATTATTGAACTAGAAGACATCTTCAGTTTTCTAAATTTAAAAATAGATTTAAAAAAATCTTTTCATCAAACTCTGACTAAATCAACCTTCTCACTATAACCGAACATTAAAAACAAATACCTTAAAACCCCACCTTTTTGGCATTAAATAATCCACAGAGGTGTTGATATGCCGTTAAACAAAACTCAAACTCATTTCCCTTGAATGCTCCCAAGCTTTATATTTCTAACCCTAATCTTAAATTTTTTTTTAACTTTTTTCAAAAAGAATGCCTCTGCTTTCTGAGATTTTGAAATAATTTCACTATTTTTGTTTATTTATCTCTTTACATTTTTGAATTCTGTCATCTTCAGTTTCTCTTCTTAATCGTTCCTCCTTTTCATTGTATTTTATTTTCCCACGGATGTTTTCCCTTTCATTTTTTAGTGTTTTGACAACATGGTGTTATGTGTTTGTAAACAAATAATGTGTTATGCGTTTTGACAACGTGTTATTATTATATCTTACATATTATTTAGAATTTATAATTGAGCACACTCACATAAGAAAAGGAATATACAGATCATATATCTTGTTTGAAAATAATTCGATCTTAGCATAGCCCCGAGTCCGACCCAATAAATCGTCAAGTAATTAATTGGATCCAACTTCGTTAAGATTAATTAAATGTTTCATTTTTGAAATGATATTGGATAATGTATTTTGTTAAACTGCTCTTCTGGTTTGACAGCTGTTAATGAGATGTCATGAAGATTTAACATTTCTTCTTTACTGGAAATAGAAAAAGAGTAAGTAGACAATGATTGCAATGAGAATCTATAATATATTCCCCCTCGAATTATTTGTAGTTAAGTCTTGTAGGAATTCTGTTTGATCAATTTAGCTAATGTCTGTAATCTGAATTTCCTCAAGACGGTAAATTGTTTTTTAACTACTGTTCTGGTGTGACAATTATTAATGAGATAAATGGCACAAAATCCAGTTTCCAACGAGGTGGACAGATTTCTCATCAAGTTCTGTTCAAAGTTTTGGTTTTGGAACAATGAACATTAGAGGTCATTTAACGATTGACTGCTGTTCTACTTATAATCAGGTTCTTAAAGAGGTGTATTAAGTATTGAATTAGTGTTGGCCTATATCGATGACTATAGTGAATGAGATATAAACAGTGTGGATATATTAGTGACTCTTGAGAATGAGGTAGACACAGTGAAGATATATTGACGACTCTTGCAAGTAAGGTACAAGTAAGGATATATTAGTGATTTCACAATGAAGTAGAAACAGTGAGAATATATTAGTGACTCTTGAAAACAAGGTACTTTAAGGATAAATTGGTAACTCTTGTGAATGAGGTCTAGTGAGTATATATTGATGACTCTCTTTTTGTGGTAGACTGGTTGCCAGCCAAGGCTATAGAACCTAATCTGTCCTATTATTTGACTCATAGCTAGAGGGAGAAGAGATGTATTATATTATTAAGTAGTAATTAGTAGAGGATCAGTTTATTATTCCATAACAATACAAAAGTGATCCCCCACTTTATGCCTAGTAGAAACCTTAATCATGTTTCCAACTATTATATTCAGTCAGTCAGTTAAGTGCTATATGTGATACATGCTTTGGGTGATCATGTCTCGAAAGAGACATGACTGACTAGGCAGAAGATTATCCCGCAGTAGGTTGCCATTGCTTTCTGCAGTAGACTGGTTGCCAGCCAAGGCTATAGAACCCAATCTGTCCAATATTTAAGCCATAACTGGAGGGAAGAAACAGATTAATACCTTTCCCAAGGATATTTGTGTGTAAGTGAATGCAAGAAATACAACTGGAATTCGAACTCGGCTCCCCAATTTGTCATTCCAAGCCGATATTCACTGCACCACAATGCACATCCAAATGAGGTATAGTGAGTACATATTGGTGACTCTTGTGAACGAGATGCAGACAATAAGAATATATCCATGACTCTTGTAAATACACTACAGACAGGTACAAACAGGTAGATATTTTCAGTAAATTTTACAACTATTCTTAATTAAAACTTGTTATGATCTGAGCTGTAGGAAATGTTAGGTCTATTTGCTTATTCTCAGCCACGTTTTCATAAGAAAGAGAACTAAAGAAGTACCTTGGTAAAAGCTTTATTAAATAGAACGGACCAGCAAGGGGCTAAGAGCAAATAAGAATACAAGTAAAAGGTGGATAATTTCAGAAGAGTACAAATTGAGGAAAGTTAAGGATTATTACATTTTTCCCTCCATATTGTTTTTTAATACCCTGGATATTGTTGTAATACCCCAACGGTCCGTCCTAACAATTTCCTCCGGCGGCCGTTCTCCACGCTGTGATGTTGCCGGATTTTTGTAGAAATTGAAAGATTGACTATAAGGAACGAACTTCCAAAACTTGGATGAGTTGAAAGGATGCTTTATTCGTTTAGAGTTAGCCTTTTCGGTTGGGGCAGGCGAATGTGACACACAGCTCTAACTCTAATTAATGGAGATCAACAAACCCAAACTGAACGAAACAAGACGAACGGAGATCCTTACTTCAAGCTCGCACCCAGCTGACTCCCCTTCACTTCTCTCTCGTCTTAACTTAACTGGCTCTATTTATTTAATATGAATCCGGAAATGCGGAAATCCGGAAATGCTTTAGACCACCGGTGACAAACACCGGCGACTGTAAGTCTGAAATTTCAGTTATCTTTTTTGTTTATCTTAATAAGGCTTCCGCCCCGGAAAAGGCTTAAGGTGTGGTCAAGATACAATAAAGGACAGCCTTTGACCGGTCATCGCAAACCTAGCTGACCTTTATCACTGAGTCAAATATTTACCGGGTCATCGAAACCCGCTGACCTTTATCACTGAGTCAAATATCGGAGGACAATTTTCCTCATAAAAGAAAAAGCGTTTATTTATTTTTTTCTCTTCTTTTTCACTTTTGTTAAATATGTTTTTAAACTATTTTCTATTCTAATCTATTTTCTATTTTAATCTATTATTATAATAAAATACATATATATCTAGTTATCGTGTCACATTGTAATGGTTTTCTTCAGTTCTTCAAAAATTGTCTTTGCATCACTGAATCTGCAAAAATCAGAATAGAATGTTAATGCACTGAGTTGGAGGGCACTGGTAAATGTACAAGAGTCATTCAATAAATAAGGTGAATTTTTCAGTATAATTACTTCCACGAGGGTCATTCAATAAATAAGATGAATGTTTTGGAATAAGGACTTCTACGAGGGTCATTCAATAAATAAGGTGAATTTTTCGGTTAAGAACTTCTGCATGGGTCATTCAATAAATAAGGTGAATTTTTCAGTATAAGAACTTCTGCAAGGGTCATTCAATAAATAAGGTGAATTTTTTGGTATAAGAACTTCTAATACAGATAGAAGCTTACTTTTTTAAAAATATTTTTCATTTACTTCTTTTTCAAAAGAATTTAATTTTTTTTGCAGATTGAAAAAAAACTTTGAGAGTTTTGGAGATTAACAAAGATGGCTAACCAAGAAGCATGCTCCAGAATTGAACAGAGGTCAGTTATTAAGTTTTTGGTTGCTGAAGGGTGCAAACCAGTTGAAATTCATAGGAGAATGTTACTGTGTATGGTGCCACATGTTTCAGCCAAAAAAATGTCTACAAGTGGACTAAATTGTTTAAAGAAGAATGTAGCAGTGTTGAGGATGATGACAGGTCTAGGAGGCCTACAGAAGTGAGGTCTCCTGAGGTGATCGAATCAGTCAATGACCTCATTCAGTCTGACAGAAGGATGACAGTGGATGACACTGCTAGGATTTTCAACCTATCATTTGAGACAGCGCTCAAAATTCTCCATGATGACCTTGCCTACTCGAAGGTCAGCTCACACACCAGCCCAGACGGTGCAGACCATCAACAAGCTGGGCTGGGAACTGCTTCCTCATCCCCCTTACAGCCCAGACTTTGCCCCTTCAGACTTTCACGTGTTTGGTCTTTTGAAAGCGTTCACAAGACGCACAAAGTTTGGAAGTGACAATAAAGTCAAAAATGATTTGAGTGATTGGCTGAGACATGAGTCCAAAAATTTTTGCGCTGAGGGAATACGGAAGCTTGTGCACAGATGGAAAAAGTGTGTGACACTGCTGGCAGACTACATTTAAAAAAAATAAAGTAAGCTTCTATCTGTATTAGAAGTCCTTATACCAAAAAATTCACCTTATTTTTTGAATGACCCTCGTAGAAGTCCCTATACCGAAAAATTCACTTTATTTATTGAATGACCCCCGTAGAAGTCCTTATACAAAAAATTCACCTTATTTATTGAATGACCCTCGTAGAAGTCTTTATACCAAAAAATCCACCTTATTTATTGAATAACCCTCATATTTCAGGGTTACTCAGTGGTTTAGAATGGATATAAGACCCAGGTTCCTCCATTTCTATAGTTCTCTAATTTTTGTTTCTTCTCAATTGTATTTGTTTCAAGTGAAGCCAAGGCATGCACAAATACATTAGACTCAGGCCCATCATTAAATCTTGGACATATTGGGGATCGGCTTCTCACAGCTGAACCTTGTTGAATAAAGGTTTATACTTATTAACATGGACATTATGATGTAAGAGAACCAGACAAGGAGTTGCTAGTTAAGTGGGAAAGGAATAACCACTAGGTGACCAGCATTGATATTAAAATATACTTTTTTAGGGTTTAGTGTTCATCACAGTAGAGAGTTGTGATCTCATGGCAGGCAATACTGCAGGTAGAGCAACTTCTCACTTCTTGTAGATTTTTTTAAGCCAAAGCCAGTGTGACGTGCTTCCAGATAATAATGAATACTTGGTGATGGGTGCTTGTCAGATCCAAAGAAGAATAAATTTTATATTTAGAGATTTCCAAAGCCACTCGTCCATTTGTGGTAGGAAGTAAATGTCAAGTCGAGTGAATCTATTAATATCGGTAATATAATCCACAACTAATCTCTTTTTATGTCATTCATTATCAACAATTAAAATTTGTGTTCACCAAAGAGGCCTTCTTTCCTCAATTATTCTATTCCTGAGCATTTTATTAACCTCAATTAACCTTTAATAAAGTGTTTATCGTCAGTTCCAAATCACCTAGATTTTGAAGAAATAGATTTGCAGTTAGGACTGAGATTAAAAAAATAATGGAGGTCTAACATTGCAAATGGTAGGCTACAAGCAGTTGGCCTCATATGTGAAAGAGACATAGAATGTTGGTTCATGAAGTCTTGCCTGAGAATTATACCACTATAAAGGTTGGGAAGGACACAAAGTATAACCTTCAAATATCACTCACCAAATAAATTTAAATTGATGGTATATTGCCCTTTTATTAAAGCTTTAAGCAACAACAAAGCCATGGACACATTTCTCACTGCAGTATTTGTCTACATTTCTGAGATGAGGTAGTTTTTACAGTATTTACACTATTCGGACTATTATCCTCATCTTTGTTGCCATCTGTACAACATTTCGGCCGTTGTATGCTTCGGCCTTCTTCAGGTGCTAGGAATTTCAAAACGAACTCTTTATTACAATCACTGGGGTATATGAACTCCATTCCTTGCGTAGTAATGCCTCAATTGGAAGTTATGAATTATCTCCCTCTAACCCTGCATTTTACTTGTTCACCACTGCTGTAGCCTGGTATTGGACTCACAACTCTTTGAATCAAGTCATAGGAACTAACCAACATCTGTATCCACTGGGCCATGTGTTCTTAAGGACATATACCCCAGTGATTGTAATAAAGGGTTCAGTTTAAAATTCCTACCACCTGAAGAAGGCCGGAGCATGCAACAACCAAAATATCATACAAATGGCGAAAAGATAAGGCCAATACTTTCTGCAGGTTTTCAAGCAAAATAAACAATCCAGAATTCCATGTCTGTTAGAGCAGCAGTTTCAATTTTGCCAGTCAGTATGTACACCATGGCCTGTTTTATTAAATGAGGTAGTGTAGTGTTCACCAATGTATGAGATTGGGTTAGTGAGGTGGCCAAAGTATGAACAACCAACATACTTTAGAAAAATATCCTTTTTTTCTGCACATGTGACATGTGGCCTCACTAGCTAGGCACACTTTATAATTGTGATGTCATGAACCACAAAAATAACATTTAGTGCTTGTTAAGGCACATGCATTGTAAACAAATGAATCTTTGTTTTCTGATGCTTTGGCCCCCATAGTTAGTGAGAGTGAATGTGGATATGATTCACAGTTTTTCCTTGCTAGATATAGAGTTCTGGCTTGATTAATCGACGTGTGTAGATCAAGAATTTTGTTTTTTAAAAGATGCTGCTGAAAATGCAGCCATCTCATTTTTTAACAGTGTTATCCACTTTGCAACGGCATTCTTTGGCTAGTAATTGTAACCCTCAAACCAAACTATCAATATTTTTGTTTTTTCTTTGTCTGTGCATTTCTAGAATATGTCTGGTAAAGATTTAATGTGTGGGTTTCACTTATAATTCTTTGAGGCAATTTACAGCAGATTCAAAAATGGTATATTTAGCAATATGGTCACAGATATCCGAGGAAATGCTATTAAGATTTGTCTTCTTTGTCATGTACAGTATCATCCATAGTTTTTTTTAACCCTCTAGGGCCATTCGTATCATATTTGATACAGTATGAAAACAAGCCTTGAAAGAAATATTTTCCTGAAAAATTTTTTAAGAGAAATATTTTATAAATTTTAAATGAAAGCAGTACTGACTGCTCAGTCAATGAATACCAAATGTTTCCTTATAGGGAAATACCAAATGTTTCCTTATAGGGAAATACTGTATCAAATATGATACGAATGGCCCTAGAGGGTTAAGTAGTAATTAGTGGGGGATCTGTTTATTACTTCATAACAATATAGAACTGATCCCCCACTTTATGCCCAGTAGAAGCCTTAACCCTCTAGAGCCATTCGTATCATATTTGATACAGTATGAAAACAAGCCTTGAAAGAAATATTTTCCTGAAAAATTTTTTAAGAGAAATATCTTATAAATTTCAAATGAAAGCAGTACTGACTGCTCAGTCAATGAATACCAAATGTTTCCTTATAGGGAAATACTGTATCAAATATGATACGAATGGCCCTAGAGGGTTAAGTAGTAATTAGGGGGGGATCTGTTTATTACTTCATAACAATATAGAACTGATCCCCCACTTTATGCCCAGTAGAAGCCTTAACCCTCTAGAGCCATTCGTATCATATTTGATACAGTATGAAAACAAGCCTTGAAAGAAATATTTTCCTGAAAAATTTTTTAAGAGAAATATCTTATAAATTTCAAATGAAAGCAGTACTGACTGCTCAGTCAATGAATACCAAATGTTTCCTTATAGGGAAATACTGTATCAAATATGATACGAATGGCCCTAGAGGGTTAAGTAGTAATTAGGGGGGGATCTGTTTATTACTTCATAACAATATAGAACTGATCTCCCACTTTATGCCCAGTAGAAGCCTTAACCCTCTAGAACCATTTGTATCATATTTGATACAGTATGAAAACAAGCCTTGAAAGAAATATTTTCCTGAAAAATTTTTTAAGAGAAATATTTTATAAATTTCAAATGAAAGCAATACTGACTGCTCAGTCAATGAATACCAAATGTTTCCTTATAGGGAAATACCAAATGTTTCCTTATAGGGAAATACTGTATCAAATATGATACGAATGGCCCTAGAGGGTTAAAGGAATGAAGTGATGGTCCGATACCAATGATTAAAGATTTTAGTCACAGAAGGTGAGTTAGAAGATACTTCAGCTCTCTGGCATTTTAAAAAGGTTGTCCATCCTTTAAACAACTCTGTTTCTTAAATTGTACTAAGAAATGAAGTTAATAAAGTACCTTCATGAAGGCTTTAATAAACAGAGTGGCCCATGACAATGCTAAAAACAAATAAGAATACAAGTAAAAGATATGTAGTGCAGCAAAAATTGGATAATTCTGGAAGAGTTCAAATTGAGGGACGTTAATGCAAACAATCTTTTCTTATTCTGGAGTAATGATATTGTTCCACTGGGCTTACAATGGAACGATAAATTGTTTGAATCTAGCAATTAAAAATTCAGTATAGTACAGGGTATGATGAACAAATTGTCGTCTAAATTACACAAAAATGAAAATAACAATGACATCTCATTTTAACATATATTTACCAAAATTACATGGAAATATCTTGAAATGCTCAAGTGTAAATTTAATCAATAAAATTGCTATTAGATTCAACCACGGTCGTCAGACAATTTTGGAATCTCCTGCAACTCTTCTGGATGGTCTCTTTGTTTAAGTTGGTGAAGGCTGCCATAATCCTTGCCTTCAGTTTATTTTTGATGTTACAAGCAGTTTTGTCGATCTCTCACTCAGAAGTGCATTCTTCACATTGTAATCTCGGGAGTTCGGTGATGTAAGAGGTGAGATGGTCACAGAAATTGTCTGGAATTTCATGCTCTGTGAGTAGATCAGCACCTGAAGATTTTTCATTTGCTATTTGCTCAGTGTTGCTTAAATGAGCCTATCAACAACTTGCATTAATTTGTCTCTCATATACTCTTGTTCAAAATATGATGGTCATTCAATAAATAATGTGAATTTTTCTAATACAGATAGAAGCTTACTTTTTGTTTATTTTTATTTTTCAATGTAGTCTCCCAGCAGTTTCACACATTTTTACCATCTGTGCACAAGCTTCCATATTCCCTCAGCATAAAAATCTTTGGACTGATGTCTCAGCCAATCATTCACGGCACTTTTGACTTTGTCTTCAATTTCAAACTTCTTTAAGCAATTTACTCCACTTGTAGACACTTTTTTGTCTGAAACATGTGGCACCATACACAGTTGACAATCTTCTATGAATTTCAACTGATTTGCACCCTTCTGCAACCAAAAACTTAAGAAACTGACCTCTGTTCAATCCTGGAGCATGCTTCTTGGTCGGCCATCTTTGTTAATCTCCAAAACTCTCAAAGTTTCTTTACAATCTGCAAAAAAAATAAAATCCCTTTGAAAAAGAAATAAAGGAAAGAAAATTAAAATGACGTAAGCTTCTATTTGTATTAGAAGTCCTTATACCGAAAAATTAATCTTATTTATTGAATGATCCTCGTAGTTTTTCTGAAATGGCATTAAAAGTGCTTAATTCAAATTAATGCTTGAATAATAAGTTTTAATAAAATAAATCTCATTGATTTATGGTGACAACAGACAATGAAATGCCATCCTTTCACAAATGTATTTGAATTTTCCCAAACAAATGAAAAAAAAGATGGCATTCTTAATTCAATTCAGCAATAATAAATTTAGGCAGGTTTTAAAGATTGACTTGCAAAAAGGACAGCAAAGCATTTATCATTCTTTCCCTTTTGTTCCAACTAACACAACTCAAAAAAACAACTGTGTTAGGATCAAAAGACACACTGAGAACACAAGTTGTAAAAATTATTTGGCTTTTCATTACATTTTTTAAAATTTTGAACGCTTGTCATTTATCAACTGAACAAATATTATTTTCAAAAAGAAAACATAATGTTGCTATTTCAACTGATATATATAGGCACATCATCCTTTATTCATTTATCAACTGGCCAAATATACTTTTCAAAAAGAAGGCTGAAGTTGGTTGTTTTAACAGATATATGAAGGATTAATTTGCTCAAGTAATTGGTTATCCCTAAAAACATATATAACTTTTTCTTACAACTTGAGTCTGGCATGTTCTTTATAACTAGTTATATATGGATTTTGCATCCCAAAACAATTATATTAAGTTAAAGTGGTATTTCGAATTTCAAACCAGATTTTTGTATGGCTTCTAGTAATCAGATTGTTCTAATTTTTAATAATTGTGATAAATAGAAGTTTAGATTTTTTATAAAGAGAATGAAACATGACTTTAAGAACTCTCATTATTCATGAAGCCCATAAAATATTTTCCTTGTGATATTTTTCACATGGTACAAGATGGCTGACCAATCTGTAATTTTCATTTCTGATCAGTTTCAAAATTTGAACTTCAAGGCAATCATATAAGAAAACATTTCGCAGCAGGTCAAGCAATCTGTAATCTTCACATCTTATGACCTTCAAATTTTGAAGATCACAGGAAACATCAAAGAGTTCTTTCCCCAGCAACTGTTAGCAATCTGTAATCTTCAGATCTTATAAATCATAACAAACGTAAAAGGATTCTTTCCCTAGCAGGGGTGAGCAAACTGTAATCTTCAAGTCTTTTGACATTCTTCAAATTTTGGAGATCATAGGCAAAGCATCAAGCAATTTGTTCCCTCGCAGGGATAAGCAATCTGTAATCATCAGCTCTTATGGGCACCTTCAAATTTTGAAGATTACAACAAACATTAAAAAAAACATTCCTCAGCATGTCAAGCGATCTGTAATCATCGGGTCTTTTATTCTTCTTTAAATTTTGAAAAATCAAGCAAGCATAAAAGGAAAAAATTCTTCAGAAAAGGTGAGCACTCGGTAAACTTCAAATCTTATGACCTTCAGATTTTTAAAATAACTACAAACATAAAAGGATTCATGTTACAGCATGGTTGAACAAACTATAATCTCTGATATTTTTTGACCTTCTTCAAATTTTGGAGATCACGGCAAACATCAAACAATTCATTCGCCACCAGGGGAAAGCAATCTGTAATCTTCAGGTCTTATGGGCTCATTCGACTTATGAAGATTACGACAAACATAAAAGGAACCCTTCCCTAGCAGGTGAAGCAATCTGTAATCTTCAGGTTTTTTTAATCTTATTGTAGTAGGATATCCTTCTACCCCTTCTGGTACAGTAGGATAGATGAGTCCATCTGATTAGCAAGGAGTGTATATGATAGTGTATATTGCAGTAGACAAATCTCTCAGTGACACTCTTGTACAGAATAATACAGTTTGCTCTGCGATGTCTGTATTTGGTAGTTTACCCCTTGGGTTTGCAATTCGTTATTGTACCTTTCTCAAGGATGCAACAAATATTAGGTAATTTTCTGAGGAATCATTCATTAGCCATAAGTGAATCAAGTCTGTGTGTTGCCCTTGGAAAAGGTATTAAGCCATATCTTCATCCTCCAACTATGGGTTGAATAGAGTTTGCTGCAGAAAGTAATGGCAATTCACTGCAGGAAAATTTTCTGCCTAGTCAGTCATGTCTGAAAAGAGACATAATCACTATAGTATGTATCACGTATTGCAATTATCTGACTGACTGAATTAATTAGATCCCTTTATGACATGTGAATAGGAATTTGAAGATTATAGAAGACTCAATGTTGTGTAAGCCAAGGGAGATAACTTCCTCTTACAGAAAGATTAACTTCACAACCTAGCAAACTTGTAACAAGACAGGTGTCATGATAGTGGATTTTCCGATCAGTATAGTTTAAACTTAAAAAGAAGCAAAATATTGGGCTCTAATACCACTATTCATAACTTCTAATGAATAGAACAAAAAATAACGTCTCAAAAATACCTTGAGTATTTTATCTTCATCATTGTGGTACAGTGGATATCGGCTCGGAACGAGAAACCGGGGAACCGAGTTCGAATTCCAGCCAAATTCATTGCATTCACTTACGTGCAAGTACTCTTGGGAAAGGTATTAATCCGTCTCTTCCTTCCAGTTATGGGTTAAATAGCAGGATAGATTGGGTTCTATAGCCTTGGTCGGCAACCAGTCTACCACAGAAAGCAATGGCAACCTACTGCAGGATAATCTTCTGCACAGTCAGTCATGTCTCTTTCGAGACATGATCGCCCAAGGCATGTATCACGTATGGCACTTAACTGACTGATATTCAATTAGTGACACTCAGTGACACTCTTGTACAGAATAATCTGGTTTGCTCTACAAAGTTCGTATTTGGAAGTTTACCACTTGGGTGCTCAATTCATTATTGTACCCTTCTCAATATTTGTGGCGATAAGGATTTAAAGAACTCAAGCAGATAGTCACCAAATACATTACAAAGTGACAAAGTTTCAAAGATTTCCTAACAACTCAGTTGAGTACTTATGAAGTGTACAAAAAAATTTTCAAGTAAAAAGATTTACAGCAAATTCAATCGAATAATTGTTAAATTTGACATGTAAGGATAAAACTCAACAAACACGTTTGAAATGGAAGGAAAAATTAGGAAAATTTTTTCTTCTAAGCAAATGCGACAGTGTTGACAACTGCAGGTAGAAAGATATCAGTGCAACATTTTTTTGAACAGGTTCAAATATTGTGGATTAAACGCAAATGAGTGTTTGTAAAGTATAACAATTGTAGTCAGAAAGAAAAATTATTTTTATTTTTCAATTATTTTTATTTGAACAGTTACTTTTTTGGAACTTGTGCATAAATATATTTTCTGCTAAGAATGGAACAGTTCTCAGAGTTAAGTAAGATTTTACAAGCCACTTTACAGTTAATGCAAGAACAAATAGTGCGACAACACCACCAAAGAACTGAAGAAATAGCAGAACAAATGTTAAAACAGGAAAAGAAATGACAAGAGGATACGAGATTGCTGTTGGAATCAATAATGTCCAAGTCTAAGCAAGAACGAAATACTAGATTCCTCCTCCCTCCGAGGGAATAGCAAATTCGTTGTCTGAATTTACGTATAACCCAGAGAATATATTTGATAGTTTACTACTTGGGTGCTCAGTTTATTGTTGTATCCTTCTCAAAGATACAACACTTCTTCAAATTTTGAAGATCTTCTGCGTCCTTTATGTGCCCAGTCTTTTCACTGCTTTCCCATGTCTCTTCTTCCCTCTATCTGGTCTGTTAGTATCAGGTTCTCCAAGCCTTCCTTCCTCACTGCATGTCCCAGGAACTTCAGCTATCTCTTCCTGATGCTCAGTATTAATTTTGTTTTCATTTCCATCCTTTCCAAAACCTCATCATTGCTCACATGCTCGATCCATGATATTTAAGCATAAAAGGAAACATTCCCCAGCAATCTTTAATCTTCAGATCTTATGACCTTCAGATAAAAGGATTCATTTCCAAACAAGGGTAAGAGATCTGTAATATTCAAGTCTTTTGACCTTCTTCAAGATTCTAACAAACATCAAACGATTCATTTCCCAGTAGGGGTAAGCAATCTGTAATCCTCAGGTCTTATGACCTCCTCCAAATTTGTAGATCATGACATACATAAAAAGAACCATTCACCAAAAATTTCAAATTTTGACTGGTCTATCCACAATACATTTTGCCACTCTTTCAATCACCCATTGTTTATTTGTTTAAATGTTATTAAATTAAAAACATGTCAGATTTAATTCATTTCCTAAAAAATATATATGTGAGTGTGTACATGTAATATCTAAATCTAAACTTATTTATAAATGGAACTTTGTCTCTGTGTGTGTGTCCGTTACCTATAGACTCCGAAACGGCTGAACCGATTTTCTTGAAAATTTACAAAGTTGTACTATAAGCGTCTGCAAGTGTTCTTAGCTAGGTTTTGTGTCGAGGTACCCCCAATAAATATCAAAAATCGATAATCGAAAAAAACAGGTTATAGGAGGAGTTGTCCGATTTTAATCAAATTTGATACACTCATAGACAATGACATAAGAAATGATGTTCAGAAGTTTCAAGGTTGCAGTTCTTACAATAGTGCAGAAAATCGATTATATATATATATATATATATATATATATAAAAGGCAAGATGTTTGTGTGTGTGTGTGTCTGTTTATCTGTCTGTATGTCCTTTATACAAATCCACAAATTTTATCTGATTCTCACCAAACTTCACACAAATATTCTTTAGGCTGAGCCTGAGCTCCAGGACCATGGATTAGTTTTAAAGCTTTTATTATACCCGAGCAATGCCTGGCTATACTGCTAGTAGATGAAAATTTAAAAAGCTCAAGATAAAAATGTGACCAAAGGAAAATCAAGAGAGGAATTACCTATCATCAGTTTGGCTCAGTTTTGTTCCGATTCTGTTGTTTTGTTCCGATTCTGTTGTTGACAAATTGACTGAATGAATAAAACAAATAACTTTAAATATATGTAGATATTTTTTTCTCTTTTTAGGTTGCGGGAAGAGTTTTCAAATGTTCAGAATAAACTGACCTCTGATGCCAATGACAAGAAATCAGTTATTCAAACCATGTCGAAAGAATTAGAGATGCATTTGCGCAACTTTAATAAACTCAAGGATGAACTTAGCAAGGTCAGTTCTTGCAGATTCTTCAGATTTGTCTACCAAGAATAAGAAATGAAAAAGGATTGCATTCAGAAGTATCGAATATTTGATTGACTGTATAGATATTGTGTAAAATGATGCCAGAAAAGGCAGATTTTACTAGTACACTATATACCGATCTAGCTTTGGAAACAAATGAGATAAGTAAATAACATGCAGTATCAATTCCATTTTTATGAAATATACGCATCAACCTCAATAGAGATTTTTCTCTCCTTAATAAATGAACACACACCTATGTGTATGATGTAATGAATATGGATACACCTTGTTTCCCCCCCTCACTGTAATGCGATTGGCTGGTATCATCCATGTATACAGACAACAGAAAAGATGTTGATATAGTGAGTGAGTGAGAGAGAAAAGTCTACCAATCATTCCATCAGAGGTCTAATTATAGTAGTGTATCTTATCTATTCTTTTCTGTTAGTTTTGGGAGTCCGATCTAGTGAAGGGTAATTGTATACTGTTGCAGGTTAACGAAATTTGGACTTTTGGTAGATAGCCCACTATAAGTCATAAAATGATTATAAATCAAGAGAGGCAATTTGAGTAGAAAATAACATTTATATATATATATACATCAATTAATGTTTTTACAATTAAAGTAATGCTTGAATATAGGTCCAACGGAGGTTAAATGTTCATGGAAAATATAATGCTGAAAAAGATAATTAGTGTTTAGGAATGTAGGGAGCGGAGTTATGTGAGGAATGTCTTTGAAGTAAACGCTCCTTAGGTCAGTAAGTACTTTTGAGACAGTGGAGAAGGAAAGAGGCAAGCATAGTAGCCGCTTGACTTAGGTTAAGGGGATTGGTTGCACTCTTCTCCTCTGGTCTGTGCCTGTCTGTTTGCTTTTTGTCTCGACTTTTTATATCTGCTTTTTGGATCAAAACAGCTCATTTTGGGATTTCATACTTGTATTTGATTCTGGGCTTTCCATTGGCCGGTAAATAAAATTCACATAGGCTCGCGAAATGGAAATTTGATATTTGATTAATTTTTATTTTTCAACCAGAACATCTGAGCAGACACGGATGCGCACTGACAAGTTTTGTTCATCTGCTTTTTGGTCGTTATAGAGCAAAAATCCAGTCCCTTGCTTTTGCTCGGTATCACCACATATTGACTATGCTTACGTCTCAGAATACTGCATATGACGATTACATCTATGGACTAGATTGTTCTACCCGGTTACGTTTGCCTTAACCACTTAACAACCTCATATTGATATATATCCCATTCCGGGACATATCAGTTTGATCTCATCTTTTTCGCCAACTTGTTGGGCTGATTTCATTTCATTCCACTTTGACCTTAAAACAGAATTTTATTTTTCAATTCCTATTTCTTCACAGAAAAAGTGTCTTTTTGATGACGTGAGTTCACCAGAACAAAATGCAGTAAATTGTAGGACTCATGATTCACATTTCAGTCAAATTTCCAATTTCAGTGCTAAACTGTTTTTTTTTAAATAGTATGCTGCTTATAAGCTTTCAGTCAGTTAAGTGTTATACGTGATACACTTTTGAGCAATCCGTCCTGCATATATACAAGTCAACCATCCGTCCGTGCATGGAGTACTGCTGCCATTTATGGTCAGGTGCCCCTGCCGTTCTCCTCAGTGTTCTTGACAGGCTCCAAAGGAGAGTCTGTAATGTGATAGGTACTGATCTGGCGGCTTGACTGCAGCCACTTCCCCATCGTCGAAATGTGGCCTCCTTTTGTCTGTTCTATAAATACTTTCATGGCTTCTGCTCAGACGGACTTAAGTCATTGATGCCTCCTCAACAGGTGTTTACTCGTGCAACCAGACTGGCAACTGGGTCCCACCCATTCACAGTCAGGTTAGTCAAATGCAGACGACAATTCTACTCCTGCAGCTTCTTCTCTCGCACTTCCCGCCTGTGGAACTCGCTCCCGTATTCTTGCTTTCCTGACGGCTACAACCTCCAGAAATTTAAATGCAAAGTCAATACTCATCTACTAACCACTGGACTCTAGCTCTCTCCCCACCCCCGTATAACCTTACCTTTCTCTCCACCTATGTATCTGTCATCGCACCTGCTTTCTATTGTTCCTTTCTAACTAGTTTGTACTCCTCACTCTTTTCTAATTAATCTTTTTACACTTATGTAGCCTCCTGCACATCAGTGGCATTTCTGCCTTGCTCGGGGTGAAATGATTAAAAAAAAAAAAAAAATCATGTTTTTTTTTTTAATAACTAACTAGGCAAAATATTTTCTTGCAGTAGATTGCTATGTTTTTTCTGTGGTAGACTGGTTGCTAAAAAGGCTATAGGATCCAGCCTGTCCTGCTATTAAACCCATTGTTGGGGAAGGAATAGATTTGTGCTTTTCTCAAGGGTATTTGCACATAAGTGATTGTAATGAACCCAACTAGGATCTGAAGTCAGCTTTTCGATTTCTCATTACAAATCAAATATCCATTTCTGAGGCAACTTTATTTTAAACTAAAATTTCATATTACTCAAATTGTAAACATGAAATAAGGCTCAAAGTTGAGCTAAGCATAATCATGCTCAGCTAGATTTACTTGATGCTAATAAAAAAAATATGCATTTGACTCACAATATATTGTTTTAAAATGTAATATTTCCTGTGCTGAAGGCCTTAAAAATTGCATTTTTATAACCACTTGTGTAATTGTTTATGTATTCAGAGTGCAATGGATGAATCGCCGTGTAAATTACGCAAAAATGAAAATAACACTGACATCTCATTATAACAGATATATTTACCAAAATTACACAAAAATATCTTCAAATACTGAAGGGTAAATTTATTCAATAAAATTGCCATTAGCTTCAACCACTGCCTTTAAACAACTTTGGAATCTCTAGCATCTCTTCTGGATGGTCTCCTTGTTTAAGTTGTTGAATGCTGCCATAAGCCTACCTTCAGTTCATCTTTGGTGTTACAAAGAGTTTTGTTAATCTCTCTCACTTAACAGCACCCCAGACATAATAATCAAGAGGGTTGCAGTCTATGGAGATAGGTGGTCAGAAATAAGGGGTGATTTGGTCACAGAAATTGTTTCACAGCAATGACTGTGTTTTCCTGCTTGTGTGGCATGGTGCAGAGTCCTGTTGCCAAATATAGGGTCTTCTACCAGCCACCCTTTTGACCCAGAGCAGTTCTACCTCCTCAAGGCACTTGATGTATGCCTCTATGTTGAGTCTGAGACCCTGTGGGAAGATGAATAGAGGTATAACGTTGCCGTCACTAGTGATCACTCCAAACACCTTTTGTAATCACCATTACTCATCCAAATCTTTCATAATCTTCTGCAATGTCTTCAGATTGGCACTCAAACACTTTGAAATGTTTGCATTGGAGCTTCTGGTGCAAATGCCAAGCAGTACAGCATACCATTTCCAAATTTCTGGCAGAGTAAATTCTATCATGATGCTTTTTTTCTCACAGATAGTGCCCAACTGACCCTACTATATTGTGCAGTCAACACAATCAAAAACAAATAACACATTTTCACAAAATTAAAAACATAAAATGGCAACAGTTTACCCATCGTTCCTTGTATATCTATTAAAATCTGATTAATGATAACAATTTGCTCATGTCTCTGTAAATAAAAAATGTTTCATTTCTTTCATTAATATCTATGTAAATGCAAAAATCTAACAAATCTCTAACAAAAATAATTTTTACTAGCATTTTTCTGATATTATGTATTTACCTTATTGCATGTATTTTTCTGTTGAATATATTAAGGCTTCTTACAATAGAGGTCAACAAAGGAATAGATTTACATATTGTCTGTTCTCATTGTGAACTCGGATGACTATAATTGAGAAAAGTAAAAAAACGTGTGTTTAAATAGCAGGGTAGACTGAGCTCTTTACCCTTGAGTGGGAACCAGTCTAAGAGAAAGAAAATTCTGAATTCCAAAGCATGGAGAAGGCAGTGGGAAATCTCTGCCCTATATTTTCCCAGAATATATCATAACTCACATATAATAAAGAAAAAGAAATGTGCCATGATCTCCTACATCCTCAAAAGAACATGGCAGCTTTTTATGAAAACAAAAATAACAAAATTCTCAAGACTATATACAATACCCATGAAAGAAAAACTAAAAACATACAAGGCTCATTCAATAAATAAGGTGAATTTTCCAATATAAGGACTTCTAATACAGATAGAAGCTTACTTTTTTTTTTAATTTTTTTCCTTTACTTCTTTTTCAAAGGGATGTTAATTGCTTTTTGTAGATTGAAAAAACCTTTGAGAGTTTTGGAGATTAACAAACATGGCCGACCAAGAAGCATGCTTCAGGATTGAACAAAGATCAGTTATCAAGTTTTTGGTTGCTGAAGGGTGCAAACCAGTTGAAATTCATAGGAGAATGTCAACTGTATATGGTGCCACATGTTTCAGACAAAAAAATGTTTACATGTGGGCTAAATTTTTTAAAGAAGTTTGAAATTGAAGACAAAGTCAAAAGTGCTGGAAGCGATTGGCTGAGACATCAGTCCAAAGATTTTTATGCTGAGGGAATACAGAAGCTTGTGCACAGATGGGAAAAGTGTGTGAAACTGCTGAGAGATTACGTTGAAAAAAAAAAAGAAAAAAAAAGTAAGCTTCTATCTGTATTAAAAAAATTCACCTTATTTATTGAATGACCCTCGTATAAAAAGCAACAATGCAAAAATTTATGGAATAACTTTTCTTAGTTTTCATTCATTTACTTTTTTCTGTTTTTTTTTTTTAATTTTTAATTTTAATTTTTATTTCATTTACCAGGCAAAGAAACGGCAAGTATTTATGGAGGAAATGTATGGTGGTTGCATGAGAGAACTTGAAGTTTTGATACAAAATTTCCGGAACCAACCGCAGAAATCCACTTCTGGTGGATCAGTCGGATACTCTAATCCATGTAATTCTCTTCATTTCTATTTCATCGTACAGCAAAATTGAATCAATTATCAATTTTCTTTTACTAAACCTACCAACCAGAATACTTATACTTTTGTTTCACTATGTGACAGTTACTCTGATATAAAATAAATGAACAAAATATTCAGTACGAGTTTTCATCAAATCACTGTAAGTATTGGTGAAATTCTTTATTTTAATAACAGATGTCAGTTTAAACTCTTGTAGATTGTGGTTAAGAATAAAAATCAAACTAATCCCAGGTTCTTTTATCCGTGTGAGGAAATAATGATCTTTTACTCAGCATTTTTCTGTAAATTTGTCAATTCATCTAACGAGCCATCATTGTAGTTTTCTCTACATCTCCCACTTGTCTCTTGTTTGTTTTGTGAGCTTTCCACAAAAAATAAGTGTTGTCCTAATGCAGCCAAATAACATCAAAAAAGGTGCCTCTACCACAATTTATAGCTTTTTATACCGCTTCCTCTCCTACAATTCATTATGAATTCTTTTGTCAGTGGCAAGTTTTTAATCTGACGTTGTTCAGTTAACAATTTTCTATTCTTTTCTCCATTTCTTGAAAATATATGAATTTTAATACTGGTTATGTGATTATTCTTTTTAAAATTTTACAAACATTTTATCTTATGAACTAGCAGTATAGCCCGGCATTGCTCAGGTGTAATGATAGCTTTAAAACTAATCCATGGTCCTGGAGCTCAAACACTTTGGATGTTGGCATGAAAGACTAAAAAGCAATAGTTGTTTCCAGTTAAAGCGAAACAGTAGACTGAAAGAAAAATGAATGAATGTAAGTCAAATTTTGATTTCCTGGTATTGATATCAAGTTTTTTTGTTGTAAACTGAATTTTAAAGGCTAAATAAGTCCTCTGAGTAAATGGTATCATGGCTGAGACTAAGAACTACAATTATACCTACTTAGAGCCAAACTCGAAGCAAAAACTAAAATAAAAGGGCTGAAAAACTGATTTTGCTCAGACCCGGTATGATATCGGGGTATCGATTCCAATATCAGAGTCAAATAAGTCATCCAAGGATAGAACTGCAACCTTGAAACTTCTGAATATCATTTCTTATGTCTTTGTCTATGAGTGTATCAAATTTGATTAAATTCGGGCCACTCCTTCTATAACCCAATCTTTTTCGATTATTGATTTTCGATATTTATCAAGGGTACCTTGACACAAAACCTAGCTAAAAACACTCGCAGATGCTTATAGTACAACTGTGTAAATTTTCAAGAAAATCGGTTCAGCCTTTTCGGAGTCTATAGGTAACAGACACACACAAAAACACACACACAGACAAAGTTCCATTTATAAATAAGTTTAGATAATATGACGAATGTGCAGTTTTTCATCCTCTACATTTTAGGCATTTTTATGTAGAAAAAAACATCAACATTGAAAAAAATCTGATCTGAAACTGAATTAAGAAAATGTTTCAATCTTGAGCACACCAGAAATCGGCGCCAAATCATACGCCCGTGTTAAACTGCGCTCATTTTATATCACAAAACAATCAAAAGAACAGGAGGGATATATATATATACTAGCAGTATAGCCTGGCATTGCTCGGGTGTAATGAAAGCTTTAAAACTAATCCATGGTCCTGGAGCTCAGACTCTTTGGATGTTGGCATGAAAGACTAAAAAGCAATAGTTGTTTCCAGTTAAAGCGAAACAGTAGACTGAAAGAAAAATGAATGGATGTAAGTCAAATTTTGATTTCCTGGTATCTATATCAAATAAGTCTTTTTTGTCATAAACTGAATTTTGAAGGATTGTGCCTACTGTGCCTCAAACTAATCCCTTAATTCTTCTTTCAGCATCAATTTTTGGTACTATAGCCACCTAGCTTGCCTTCCACAACAATAAAAATGTAGTCGTATTGGTTGAAGATAGTTTCTAATGCTAGTGGAACTTATCAATGCTCAACTCACCTTCCATCTTCTACCAAGATATAATTGCGGTTAGAAATGTAAATAAATGACTATATGGCAGTATGTGTTCACCCACACCTATAGTTACTCATATGCGTTGGGATGCTGATGTGATAGGTAATTTTTTTCCAGTACCAAAAACCATTTGAGTTTAACTAAAAGCCATGGTTTCAAATACAAATAATTGGACTTTCCTCAACTGTGCTCAATACATCCAGTTATCCTCTCCTTATTAAATAATTTTTTTTTTATTTCATCACATTGAGGGTCCTGGGCATGATGGTAAACTGGATCTGGCAGCAAGACCTCTGATTGGGACGTTGTGAGGAGCATGGAATCACCTCTTAATTGCTGTTGTTCTCAGGTCCACCCTAACCTGGAATGGTTGGGGTTCCAGCTATGAGCAAATTGTTAACCCCCAAACTGGGGTCAAAATGCTATGAAATTATAAAAATAGACTTTTATCGAAAAATATTCATTTTTGAAGGAAAAATATTATTAACAATATATTTTTGAAAAAAAAAAATATCTTAACACGTTTAAAAAATTTTTTTTACCTGGAAAACTTGAAGGAGACTTTGTTGTAAACACCTGCAGGGTTTCATTTTTATTAAATGGGCACATGACCAACAAGTTAAGGGTAACATTCTGACAATGAAACCCTGGTTCAAATCTCACCATAGTGCATTTGTGAAGTAAATGACTTTACTAATAATAATATCAGTACTGATCGTATTTGGTACCATCTTCAGCACTGATGAGCAGTACCTGAAAATTACCCCAACTGGTTGAGCAATGTATCTTGTGTGATATTAGAGAGACAAAACTGTTCAGCAGTAGTCAATATTTTGTTGCAGATTTTAATCAATTCTCAAAAAGAAAAAAAGTGAGAAACGTTTTAAATTTTTAAATATAAAATATTTTTATTTTCATATTTTTTTAAACTAAAATTTTTTTCAGTTTGTATGAGTTTCTTGTTTGTTTAGATGAAAAGAAATGTGATTTCTTCACGTGTATATTTGAGAAAAAGAGGCATAAGAGAATGGGAGGAGGAAGTGTGTATCACATATCTTGGTACAGAAGAGTGTAATTGTCATGTAGCTTGGTAAGGAAGATGGGTGAATGAGCAAAGGAATCTCCTTAAAGCCTTGTCATGCTGTGAACTGTTGCCTTCCTTCTTTCCTTACTGGCTTGTCTGGTCTAGAAGCTTTGCTTAAATACTCTTCAAAGGGATCACAAAGTATTTGTTTAATTGTTAGCTGAAACATGACCCGTTGCTTGAAAATTTTTAGATATTTATTTTCAAAGGATTAATTTATTAATCAGAAGGACTGTGCGGATCCTCCTACTCAAAAAACATTTTTTGTCATATTTTATTTGTCGATTGTTGTTGAGCCCTTAGCTATCAGTGAATTTGTGAACAAATTTTCAGTGCTTTATGCCCTCGTCAGGTTAATGACTGAAGTTCTCGAGTAATATTTTGTCTTTTTTTTTGGTTAGCTACGATGCGTCTTCTTCATTTCGCAGCAAGTCTTCTTTTAACTGTTTTGTTTTTGTTTACGTCGCCAGGGATATTGTTTTTTTTTTTAATTTTCTTTTTCCTCTCTCAACGAATGATCTGTTCAGGTTTGCTTCTTTTCCATTGTTGGCTTTGGGTGGTTATCCGAAGTATCTTGATTCATGTAGTTTCGGGAAGCATTTGTTTGTTTCATTCAATTCTGCTGTATTGATCTGTTCTTTCCATCTGATTTGGTATCAAATTTGCGATCAAGGAAAACAAAATTGACCACACCAACATCCAGACTAGCTTCTGCAAGCTCGCATACCAAATCAGATGGAGAGAACAGATCAATACTTTCGTTAAAAAAGGAAAAAAAAAAATTAAAAAAAAGATAACAGCGTAAACAAAAACAAAACAGTTAAAAGAAGACGCACTGCAAAATGAAGAAGATGCATCCATAGCTAACTGGCAGAAAGGGTGAAATATCACTTGAGAACTTCAGTCATTAACCTGATGAGGGCATAGAGCACTGGAAATTTGTTCACAAATTCACTGACAACTAAGAGCTCGACAACAATTGACAAATAATAAAATAATTCAACAATACTCTTAAAAAGGAATATGAATACATTTTTTGTCATTTGATGATTAACTGCCTTGGTATCTATTTCCATCGTTGCTCCACAAGTTCAGCTTGCACAACACCACATGTCACAAAGGCAGAGAGATGCTCTTTCTTTCTGTGTCATAATCTATTTACAGATTGTGCCTCAATAACCGTTCCCTATCTCCCGGCAGCTTGGATACTGAAGTGGTGGCATTGGCCTGAAAAACACACAATGACTGAAATTTTTCAATACGTCAAATGAGTTTGCAGCAAGCCACAGGTAAAAATAAAACAACCTGCTGATTCATTAATATTTCTTCATTACAGGTAATCAAATGAGCTATGACCCAAACTCACGAAAGCCAGCAGCCATTATGGAATGCTTACGTCACACTTTGATGGACTTAAGCCACAAACTTAATAAAGCAACTGATGAGGTGAGTGTGAACATGTTTATTGATGGTCTAGATATCTCAAAAAATACGAAACAATAAAAAATTCAGTGGGTGGAATTAGTAAATTCTAAACCTTTGTGTATGAATTGATTATAACAAATTTAGTATAGTGTTGTAGAATAGCTGACACCTCTGCAGCACTCTCAGTTGTGGAATGGCCTATGGCCTGAAATGGTTTATTTTAGTAAAGAATAGTAGCATTCGAGGCATAATATTTGAGTATCATTTGAGTAATATTTGGTGACTATTGCAATCTAAACTCCTCCTCTCTGTGTTGTAAGTTCTATCTTGTCTATCATTGTAATTATTGTACTGTTCTGTGTACATCCATTTAGCAAAATATTGCACTGAATAATACCGTAGCAAACTTTCTCTGTGTATCTTATCTACCTTGGCAATACAACATTTAGAAGATAAAGAACTCGAACAGAGGATAGATTGCACTAGAGGTACTTTTGTCCAGCTTAATAAGATGCTCAAAACCAAAATATTAACCTGAGAACTTATTTCATGCTCTTAAATAGCCTCATCAAATCTAGACTTTTATATGAATGTCATGCATGATATCTTACTCATTCAGAAATGTTTCAACTACCAACTATATGCAACCATTTTCTCACATTAGTAATCACTACCAGTATAGCCCGGCGTTGCTCAGGTGTAATGAAAGCTTTAAAACTAATCCATGGTCCAGGAGCTCAGACTCTTTGGACGTTGGCACGAAAGACTAAAAAGCAATAGTTGTTTCCAGTTAAAGCAAAACCGTAGACTGAAAGAAAAATGAATGGATGTAAGTCAAATTTTGATTTCCTGATATCGATATCAAATAACTTTTTTTCATCGTAAACCCAATTTTAAAGGCTAAATAAGTCCTCTGAGTAAAGGGTATCATGGCTGAAACTAAGAACTACAATTATACCTACTTAGAGCCAAACCCGAAGCAAAAACTAAAATAAAAGGGCTGAAAAAATACAGACATACAGGCAGATAAACAGATACACACACAAACATCTTGCCTTTTATATATATATATATATATATATATATATTATCAATTTTCTGCACTATTGTAAGAAGTGCAACCTTGAAACTTCTGAATATCATTTCTTATGTCTTTGTCTATGAGTGTATCAAATTTGATTAAAATCAGACCACTCCTTCTATAACCCAATCTTTTTCGATTATCAATTTTTTATCGGGGGTACCTCGACACAAACCTAGCTAAGAACACTCACAGATGCTTATAGGACAACTGTGTAAATTTTCAAGAAAATCGGTTCAGCCTATTCGGAGTCTATAGGTAACGGACACACACAGACAAAGTTCCATTTATAAATAAGTTTAGATAATTTGCTTTGAGCCAATGAATCGTCTATGTCTTAAAGTAGAAACTCTTTCATCAGATCAGATCAGATTAGCACCACCTAACTGCAAACAAAGAGATTTACCAAATAACTAAAACTGCAAATCTTCACTTGAATACTTCCAACAGTAAAAAATATATAGCACATGTAACTAAAAGGGAAAATAATTATATAAATAAGATGTTTACTTTCCACTCTACCATAAACAAAAAGTTGAGAAGGAAACTCCAATCAGTGCTTCAAACAGTTGACTCCAGAAGGTATTTTTTAGAGAAAACTTTAAAAATATTTTATAAATTTCAACCAATATTAATGCTAACTGTTCAGTCAATGTTTTTTTTTTACTCATTATCATTGTCAACAGGTACAGGTTGGGAAAAAAGTGCCATTGTTGATTACAAATCTTCTTTTTTTATGTACCATGTCCTTTCAGGACATAGGCGATCATGGCTTTCCATATCTCCCTGTCCCTGGTCGCCCTTAGCACGCTTTCTCCTGTTGCCCCATGCAACCCTCGTTCTGTCATCCATCTGATCAGGTCCTTCAAATATGTTATCAGTTGATTTCCCCTGTCTCTTTTTCCCTTTATCTGGCCTTTTAGTATCAGGTTCTCCAAGCCCTCCTTCCTCATTTCATGTCCTGAGAACTTCAGCTGTCTCTTCTTGATGCTCAATATTAATTTTCTTTTCGTCTCCATCCTTTCCAAAACCTCGTCATTGCTCACATGCTTGGTCCATGATATCCACAGCATCCTTCTGTAGAACCACATTTCAGCTGCATCAAGTTTTTCCTTCATCTTTGAAGAGATTGTCCAACATTCATTGCCATATTGAAGAACTGACATCACATAGCAATCCAGTACTCACCTCTTTTTTTCTAGTGAAATTATCCTGTTTCTTAATACCTTACTCAACTTCTGGAATGCTTATTTCGCCATGCTAATTCGCCTTCGGATCTCAGCATCGCACTTTCCGTCTTCTGTTAGAACACTTACTAGGTATTTAAAATCAGTTGTGAATAAAATTCAATAAATAAGCCTAAGTCAACATTTGTTTCTTAATGGTGGTTCGATTAAAGAAATGTTAAATAATAACATCATAATCAATTCTCAGCAGATTTCTTGAAAGAAGATGATTGCATATACTTTCACAAATATAAAGATACAAGTTTTGTCTTCAGAAGCATTCAAGAAGTCTGATTAGCCGACACCATCCAAGTATAAGACAACTAAAATAATGTTTGCCTGTTAAGTTCTGACAATCTCTTCAATAAACCTAGTGTAGAGATGAGCACCATTTGTGAGCTACTGAAAGGACACTGCAAAATTCCTCTATCGTAGTGCAAATGTTTAGTCTAAGACTCCAATGTTACACTACTGGATTATCCGAGAGATTTCAGGGGTTAAAACATATTTAATTCCCTGGAGGTTGTGAGTTCAGTTCCAGGGTCAGCTAGTACAAAAATTTATATACTCCAGTTCAGTGGCAGAAACATTGTCATGAATGTGAATAATTCTGAAGAGTATTAACTGCTATGAGATATCCTCTATGCATGAGGAATGCAATTCTCAGAAGATGACCAAAAACAACAAACATCTGAAGAAGAACAGAGTACACAAGTCGAAACATTGTAAGTACAGCAACCAAGATGGCTATGTAAAAAGCATATAAAGAAGTATGCATTGTCAGTATTTCTTGGTTGGTACCTTCAGTCATTTATAGATCTTGACGATTATAGATCTTGACGATTTCCCAATTCTAATTCAGGGATTGAGATTTACAAAATGTTATACAAGTCTTTCCATTTCGTCTTTCCGTTTCGTCTTTCCGTTTCGTCTTACCGTTTCGTCTTTCCGTTTCGTAGTGCTAAAAAAAGAAATGTGTGAGTGTCATAAAATTATTCAAAACTCAATACTCTCAGCACCAGCAAAAGATTGAACAACTTGAGAATTTTACTCATCAGGCTGACGTATCCCCACTATTGGCCCAGACTGTTGGGACATAGGTGTTTTTATTTTTTCTCTTTTTGACTCGTTGACAACAAAAACATCAAATCCCAGTCTGCCTTGCTACTTAACCCATAGCTAGGAGAGAAGAGATAGATTCCTACCTTTTCCAAGGGTATTTGTGTAAAAAGGGAATATGACTGACTTGGCTGGGATTGGAACTCAGTTCATCGTTTTCTCTTTCTGATCCGATAACCATGACTCTCATTACACATCTGTTGGGAAAATATTGGGCCAATATTTTAGACACGTCTAAAATAGAAAACAAAATGAATTGGTTTTTATTGTTTTTTTTAAGATATTTTTTAGACAAGTTTAAAATAGAAAACAAAATGAATCGATTTTTATTGTTTTTTTTTTAAGATATTTTTTTTATGTTCCATGTCCCTTCAGAATGTAAATGACCATAGCTTCCCATAACTTCCTATCTTTGGTAACTCTTAATAATGTTTTCTTTTTTACTATATTTTCCACTCCCTCAACTGATACCCATTTACACAAGCTTGTTACGTAGGTTACTCAAAGTTTTCCTTTTTTTACTAATTAAAAGAATGTATGTCAATCCGAATAAACTCTAAGTTCTTTATAAAGAACTGTCCTCAGACAATAGTTTAGTGGATTAAAATGTTCGTTCATGAATTTTCATATATAATTGTGGGAGAGGTCCTGGGTATGATGGTAAACTGCATCCGGCAGCAAGGCCTCTGATTGGGAGGTTGTGAGGAGCATGGAACCACCTCTTAATTGTTGTTGTTCCCAGGTCCACCCTGACTTGGAGTGGTAGCACCTGTTAGGGTCTAAGTTATGGGTAAATAGTTAACCCCCCCAAAACTGGGGTCAAAACACTATGAAAGTATAAAAATACACTTTTATAGAAATATATGCATAAAAATAAACTTTTATAAAAAATATACATTTTTGAAGGAAAAATATTACCAACAATACATTTTTGAATAAAAATTTTACCAACAATACATTTTTGAAGAAAAAAAATTATTACCATAGATTGTGGAGTTATTATCACAATGGAGGCCAGTATTTGTGCAAAAGTCGGTCCTAATAGGTTTGACGTACAAAACGTTAGAAACTTGATATAATATGTATTACACAGTGTAATCTTGCCAGGTCACTGACTACTTTTGTATTTGACTGTCAACTACTATCGTCCAACATCGACTGACCCTTGTTCTTCTTACTACTCTTAGGTGGGAAAGTCTATTTACTAAAGAATAGGTGTGTTTCACCATAACACATTTTTTAAGGTAAAAAAATTATTGCCATCATACATTTTTGAATGAAAAAAATTATTACCAGCAATACATTTTTGAATACAAAACTAAAAGACATCTTCAGTTTTCTAAAATTAAAAAAAGTATAAAATTTTTCACCAAAATGTGACTAAATCAACCTTCTCATTATAACCAAAAATTTTAAAAATACCTTAAAACCCTAACTTTTTGCATTGAATAAGCCACAGAGATTGATATGCCATTAAGCAAAACTCAAACAATTGTGAGTTCAATCCCTGGACTGAACAGTGTGTGTGTACATGTGTGTGTGTTTAGATTCAGCAGAAACAGATGCACATTAGCAGAACAATACAGAAAAAAAGAACTTGATGAGATTATCCCTAAACATGACCAGTGGAGCAAACATCTACTTCCATAGATTAAATAAGGAGTTTGGTTTCAAAATTCCCTGTAGATTAGGTGAATCAATCTACACACAATGGCTGCTAGAGGACACAACAACAAAGATGAGGATAGTAGTCCCCACATAAGTAATCTGTCCTCATTCCAGAAATTCAGACAAAATTGGCTACTTATTTCTAAATAACATTTCTATAAATTAAATTAGCTACAATTGACAGTGCATGCCATGTGGTATAATTAAAGTATTAACCACAACTATTTTCTTAACTCGTTTTTTTTTTGTTTCTCTTTTTCAGAATTTGAAGATGAAAACTGTAAATAACACATTAACAAAGGAAGTTTCTACTTACAAGCAAATGATATTGACAAAAGACAAAGCCCTTGAAGTAAGTCTTTCCAATTGTGACAAGAGAATGATGAATTGAGCATTAGCTTATTGAATATGACGAAATCAGGCTTCATTGAATCAATCATTTTTCACTCACCGATAACTTTAAAAATAAGAAATAATAAAAGTAACTTATTAAAAAACAATTTTTCAATCAACAATTTTAGCCAAATTCAATGCATTTTGTATATTACTTACATACAAATATAGGAGGTGCATTGTGGTGCATTAGATATTGGCTCGGAACGAGAAATCGGGGAGCCGAGTTCAAGTTCCAACAGAATTCATTGCATTCACTTACACGCAAATATCCTTGGGAAAGGTATTAATCCATCTATTCCTTCCAGTTATGGGTTAAATAGCAGGACAGATTGGGTTTTATAGCCTTGGTCGGCAACCAATCTACCGCAGAAAGCAATGGCAACCTACTGCGGGATAATCTTCTGCCCAGTCAGTGATGTCTCTTTCGAGACATGATCGCCCAAGCGTGTATCATGTATGGCAACTGACTGACTGAATATAAGAGTTGAAAACATGATTAAGGCTTCTACTGGGCATAAAGTGGGGGATCAGTTTTATATTGTTATGAAGCAATAAACTGATCCCCCCACTTATTACTACTTAATAATATAATACATCTCTTCCCTTTTTGCTATGAGTGAAATTACAGGACAGATAGGGTTCTATAGCCTTGGTCGGCAACAAATCTACCGCAGAAAGCAATGGCAACCTACTGCGGGATAATCTTCTGCCGAGTCAGTCATGTCTCTTTCAAGACATGATCGTCCAAGTGTGTATCATGTATGGCAACTGACTGACTGACATACAAATATATTTTTTAGATTTATTTTTTATCATATAGGTTTTCAAACTTTCTGTTGGTCAGGAGTAACACAGCTCCTTATATATATATATATATATATATATATATATATATTTTCTTTTTTCTTTAAATATGTCTTGAACTCTTTTTAATATAACTGTTTACTGGTCTAATTTAACTCTGACCAATAACTTTTTAATAATTGTATGTGAGTGGGTGTATCTTTGTTTATGATTGGGTTTTCTTTCTTGACTTGTGTAATTCAATATCTTCCAACAAAGGAATCACAGATCAATTACACCAAGTGTGCTAAAGAACTGAATCGTTTGAGGACAGAATTCCGACAACTTGAGGAGCAGACCTTACAACTGAAAATGGAAATGGAATCTTGTGCCAATACCAAGGACAAAGAAAAACTCCAAATTAAGGAACTCTCTGCAGAAGTAAATATCTTCTTTTTTTATTTTGTTATGTGTTAGAAGTTGCAACAAAAGAAAATGATTTACCAAAACACATAGCTAAATAAACTAAAAATATTTAATTTTCAATAAAAACCACAGAATAACATATATTCAAAGGTACAACTGTGGCATTCAACAGAAAGAATATAGGTTTATGCTATATAATAAGGTGAGGGTCAAGTATTTTTAACACATTAGGGCTAGTGAAGTAATCTAGGTGCTATTACTGGAAATCCACAAATATATGTATATATAGAATAAAGTGAGGGATCAATTTATATATTGGTTGTAATATAAAATTGATCCCCCATATATTTACATAATAAGTTCTTGTCCATTGATAAGCCGTAGAAAATGAATCAGTCAGTCAATGAAATACTGATTAGCTACACATGAATGTCTTTTAGATTTGTTTACATTCTCTGGAATATAAATATATAGATATTTTTTTTATAATCATATCACCCCAAGCAAGGTATTTTACTGCCACTGTTTTGCAGGGGGTTACATAGGAGGAAAGTTATGAGAAAGTGTGACAGGTTATAGGGGTGTCAGGAAGTGGGTAAGAGAAGGATGAGAATACTGATGAGAGTGGATGGAGAAAGGAACATGAGAGAGAGGGTGCAGGTTAGTGAGATAGGAGATGACTATTGACATTACATTTAAATTCTTAGAGATTATAGCTGTCAGGAAAGCAAGTAAATGGAAGGGAATTCCACAGGCAGGAAGTGCGAGAAAAGAAGCTGCTGGAGTAGAATTTATGTTTACAATTTATTGGTTTCACAGTAAAAGGGTTGGACCTAGTTGTTAATCTTGTGGCTCGAGTAAGCAGGGATCTAAGTTCATTGGAGCAGAAGAATATCTAGACAGGAAAAGATCCTTTCATGAGACAACAATCCAGATTTGAAACGATTGATTGAAGAAAGAAAGTAAAAGAAGAGAAGGAAAAAGAAAAAGGGAGAATAACAATTAATACTTTAAGAAATCAATCTTTTAAGAAAACTGAAAACCAGATTAACAAAGCTAAACAGCATAGACTGTGTTGTTCAAATGTGGAGAAAAATAAAAAGTCATGATAACATTTTATCAAAACCAAAACAGAATGTCCTGAACTTAAAAACGTTAAGGCACACTTCAACCCTGAAGATGTCTGCTGAAATAGAACATACACCAGAACGAATCTGAGAATTACAAAATCTATTTTCAAAACATAAAATGAATATAATGATGGAGTAATAAAGAAAGTTCGAATTCCAGTTGAATTTCTTGCATTCACTTATGCACAAATACTCTTGGTAAAAGTATTAATCCGTTTCTTCCCTCCAGTTATGGGTTAAATAACAGGGCACATTGGGTTCTATAGCCTTGGTTGGGACTCAGTCTACCACAGAAAGTAATGGCAACCTACTGCAGGATAATCTTCTGCCCAGTCAGTCATGTTTCTTTCAAGACATGATCGCCTAAGCGTGTATCACATGTAGCACTTAAACTGACTGACTGACTGACTGACTGAATATAATATTGGAATCAGGATTAAGGCTTCTACTGGGCATAAAGTGGGGGATCAGTTTTATATTTTTATGAAGTAAGAAACTGATCCCCCTCTATTTAATATTTAATATAATACATCTCTTCCTCCTCTAGATATGAGTCAAATAATAGGACAGATTGGGTTCTATAGCCTTGGCTGGCAACCAGTCTACCACAGAAAGCAATGCTTTGCTTTAAATACCATTGCTACATCTGGTCCAGTGCTCCTGCTATATATTAAGAGATTCTTGATAAAATCCATGATAGAATCTGCAGTATTATTGGTCCTGACCTGGCACCTCAGCTATGGTCACTTTCCCACCACCATAATGGAGCTTCTCTGGGCCTTTTCTATAAATACTTTCATAGTAATTGTTCTAATGTTGTTTTCTCTATGGTACCTCGTCTTTATGAATTTAAGTGCCATACTAGATTGGAGGCAGGTCTCATCATGTTACAGTTGAAATGGCAAAATGTAACTGTAAGTCCTGTGCTAACACACTTATCAAATAAATATAACTGTAAGTCCTATGCTAACACACTTATCAAATTTTTCGAACTACTGATACAGAATCACAAAGAACTGTAGAAATATAATCTTAGAAATCATATCACTTGAGGACTACCAAAGGCTGCAACAATTAAAATGGATAGCACATATAACTCAAAAAGAAAATAAGGACATTATCAAGATTTTGACATTCCACACTACTTCAAACAAAAGGTTAGGAAGGAAACCCCATAAATTCTGGAAGGCATGATAACAGCTACTGGACTTGAGTAAGCTATTTTCCTCAAAAATTGTTTAATAGAAAGATTTTATATATTTTCAACCAATCTATTCGATTAGTGAATGCCCAGTGTTTCCTTACAAGGAAACAGCTGTTTTACCATTTCCAAATGATGCCATATCAATGGCTGACACAAATAAAAGTACCAGTACTAATAAATATGGTAGCAAAGGAAAGTAAAAATGCCATTATGACTGCATCTCTCTTCAATCACTTGGACTGAGTTCCCAGCTACAGCTATTCAGACACCCTTTGCCCTTCCGCCATTTAGATTGAATCCCCCTTCCACTATTTTGACTGAGTCCTGCTTCTACCATTTGGACTGTGTCCACCCCTCTTCTGCCATTTGGACTGTGTCCACCCCTCTTCTGCCATTTGGACTGTGTCCACCCCTCTTCTACCATTTGAACTGTGCCTCCCTCTCTTCTGCCATTTAGACTGTGTGTCCCCACTCTTTGGCTATTCAGACTGTGTCCCCACCTCTTCTGCCATTCTGGCTATGTCCTAGCTACTTTTTTTTTTTTAATCATTTCATCCCGAGCAAGGCGGAAATGCCACTGATGTGCAGGGGGTTACATAAATGTAAAAAGATTAATTAGAAAAGAGTGAGGAGTACAAACTAGTTAGAAAGGAACAATAGAAAGCTGAGAAAGCAGGTGCGATGACAGATACATAAGTGGAGAGAAAGGGAAGGTTATACAGAGGTGGGGAGAGAGCTAGAGTCCAGTGGTTAATAGATGAGTATTGACATTGCATTTAAATTTCTGGAGGTTGTAGCCGTCGGGAAATCAAGAATATGGGAGCGAGTTCCACAGGCGGGAATTGCGAGAGAAGAAGCTGCAGGAGTAGAATTGTCGTCTGCATTTGGCTAACCTGACAGTGAATGGGTGGGACGCAGTTGCCAGTCTGGTTGCACGAGTAAACACCTGTTGAGGAGGCATCAGTGACTTAAGCTCATCCGAGCAGAAGCCATGAAAGTATTTATAGAAGAGACAAAGGGAGGCCACATTGTAACCGTCTACATTGTATGGTTCAAGGATTTTGTACAGGGTAAACATTTTAAAAATTCACACCATATCTCTCTCACAGGAAGATTTCTACTTATTTTTCCATCTATTCTCAGTCATTTATTTGTCTTTATTTGATTCTCAGATCATGAACCTGGTTAACAAACACAAAAAAGCAGATGCGGTAAGTCATATTATATTTCCTTCTTGTCAATTATTAAAGTAACATCTTCATGTGCTGTTATGTCATTTTGACCAAACACTTTAAAACCAGGTTTTTTTTTTTCAATCAGGCTGATGTTTCAGTTTTGTTTTTATTTTCTTCAACAAATTCTGAGGTTTTTATCTGTGCAAAATATTAAGCAGAAAATTAATATCCAGAATGCTTTTTAAAAGCCTTTTTCACATTTAGAGAATAAAATTATTTATAATGACATAGAATTTCTCAGATCACAAGGATAGTTAAGCAGCACCCTTTTTATATATTTCACTAATTTTGAATTATTGCAATAAAGCTAGGTAACTCCACAAAAAGATTTAAATAAATTTTTAAAAATGAAAAACTTTCTTGAAGCTTCAATTGAAAGCTAAAGGATTAAATTTACTATTTCCCGTGAGCAAAATACTCTGGTGTATTTCAAACAGAAATTATATTGATTGGAATCAAGTTTAACATCAACAAAGAGACATTTATAAACAAAAGTTAGTTTTCAAAACCTTTCAAAAATAAAATATGCATTTCTGAAACTTTATTTTGTAAATATTAGCTGAGTTAAAGTATAATCAATCCAATTTGAAACAAATATTGTTTATTTTAAGTTTAAACTATCATATAAAGCATTTTTAACTGAACTGTAGCCGTGTTGTTAACCTGATAGTAGCTGATTTGACGTATTAACAGCTTGATGCTTTTTAAAAGCCTTTTTCACATTTAGAGAATAAAATAATTTGTAAAGACCAAGAATTTCTCAGATCACAAGAATATTTATTCAGCACCCTTTTAAGATATTTCACTAATTTCTAATATTGTTTTACAAAAACTTTATCTGTAAAACATGATTTAAGAAAATGATGAGAACACCTTTTTTATATATTTTTAAGTACTCAGTAATCTTTAAAATTTTGGAAAATATTCTCCATAATCAAATTTTACAAATGTTGACTTTAAATTTGCTGTAGTTATCACTATTATTGTCTGATAACGTGTGTAGCCACCCATACTTATAAAAATCGGCACATTTATGCACAAAAAAATTCAAAATTCTTTTTAAAATATTGGTGTTTTTGATTTATATTAAGCTTTTCCATTTATGTTTAGTAAATATAGTTTTCACTTAATAATATCATCTAAAAGTCTGAAATTAATACAGAATTTTCAAAGATTTAAAATGTTATAAATTATTATGATTAAAATTGAAAAGAAAATGAAAACAATTTCTGTAAAAATTCATTATACATAAAAAAACAATTTCTTAAGAAATCAGTGTCCTTAATATATCTTATTTATAAAAGCAATCAAAAGCTTTTCTGATTCAATAATGGATGTGCGTGGGTGGTGCAGTGAATATCGCCTCAGAACAAGAAACCGGGGAGCTAAGTTCAAATTCCTGTTGACTTCCTTGCATTCACTTACGTGCAAATACCTTGGGGAAAGGTATTAATCTGTCTCTTCCCTCCAATTATGGGTTAAATAACAGGACAGATTGGGTTCTATAGTTTTGGATGGCAACCAGTCTACCACAGAAAGCAATAGCAACCTACTGCGGGATAATCTTCTGCCCAGTCAGTCATGTTTCTTTTGAGACATGATCGCCCAAAGTGTTTTTCACGTATGGCACTAAACTGATGCACTAATATAATAGTTGAAAACATGATTAAGGCTTCTACTGGGCATAAAGTAGGAGATCAGTTTTATATTGTTATGAAGTAATAAACTGATCCCCCACTAATTATTACTTAATAATATAATGCATCTCTTCCCCCTCTAGCTATGAGTCAAATAATAGGACAGATTGAGCTCTATAGCCTTGGCTGGCAACCAGTCTACTGCAGAAAGTAATGGCAACCTACTGCAGGATAATCTTCTGCCCAGTCAGTCATGTCTCTTTCGAGACATGATCGCCCAAGCATGTATCACGTATGGCATTTAACTGACTGAATTTAATAATGTCTTAGTTTTATTGCATTTTTTATCTGATGATTTACATTCTTCAAGGAGTCTTGCTGTTAACTAATACAAACATTATCGGATCAAAATTTAATTTTTCAAAGTATCATAAAATTAAGTTGAAGTAGAGGGGAGTAACATATATAAATGAATATTTTTACCAAGATTTTTTTAATAAGATATTTAAAAATAATTTGATTCATTTGTGAGTCCTGTTTCGGGGCATCTTGAAAAGTGTGTGTATATAATAAAACGTCTTAAAGTTTGCATTTAAGCAAGAAACAGATTGTCGCCATTGAGTGTTGACTTTTATATGCATATATCATTATCTAGCTGTGTAAAGATATATCCGAATTGGAAGTGTTAAAAATGAAAAAAATAAATCCTTACAGAAATTTGGAATAAGGAAAAAAAAAAAACTTCCAGTAGTCATTTATCCTCATTCATATAGAAAACCTTCTTTTAAGATTGGCTCATTTTTTTCTTTTGTTTTTTGTTACACACTTTTGTTACACACTTTGGGCGATCATGTCTTGAAAGAGACATGACTGACTGGGCAGAAGATTATCCCGCAGTAGGTTGCCATTGCTTTCTGCCATAGACTGGTTGCCAGCCAAGGCTATAGAACCCAATCTGTCCTGTTAATTGACTCATAGCTAGAGTGGGGAAGATATCTATTATATTATTATGTAGTAATTAGTGGGGGATCACTTTATTACTTCATGATAATATAAAAGAGATCCCCCACTTTATGCCCAGTAGAAGTTTTAATCATATTTTCAACTATAATATTTAGTCAGTCAGTTAAGTGCCATATGTGATAAACACTTTGGCAATCATGTCTTGAAAGAGACATGACTGACTGGGCAAAAGATTATCCCGCAGTAGGTTGCCATTGCTTTCTGCGGTAGATTGGTTGCCAGCCAAGGCTATAGAACCCAATCTGTCCTGTTATTTGACTCATAGCTAGAGGGGGAGAAGAGATGTATTATATTATTAAATATTAATTAGTATGGGATCAGTTTATTAATTCAAAACAATAGAAAACCAATCCCCCCACTTTATGACCAGTAGAAGCCTTAATAATGTTTCCAACTATTGTATTTAGTCAGTCAGTTAAGTGCCATACGGGATACACGCTTTGGGCGATCATGTCTCAAAAGAGACATGACTGACTGGGCAGAAGATTATCTCACAGTAGGTTACCATTTCTTTCTTCGGTAGACTGGTTGCCAGCCAAGTCTATAGAACCCAATCTGTCATATTATTTAACCCATAACTGGAGGGAGGAGAAGGATTAATACTTTTCCTAAGGGTATTTGTGCATAAGTGAATGCAAGGAATTTTAATGGAATGTTAAAAAACAGAGACACTAAATATAATTTAAAAGAAAAAAAAAAGCCTCATGCATTCTATCGTATTAATAAAGAGGAATTACTTGAACTTTATTACTAAGCAATACTAAAATATGATAACAATAATAATAATAATAATAATAATGTTATTTTATCTTCTGTCAGGATAAGCTGTCTTTCCTGCACAGTGTCTACCAACGTCTCTTGGCTGGACGAGTCCTTGCTCCCCCAAAAGAAACAACTCTGGGTAGTTTCTCATGGTTTGATCTGACCCTTCTTATTAATGAACAGATCACATCAGTGATCAATGCCATGCGCAAAGCAGAGGAAAAAGTAAGTATGGGAAACTGTGTTTTTGATATCACTTTTGAGTATTTTGTGTTTATAAATGAAATATTTTTTTATGAAACTTTATGAAAAAAAACACTGCACCTCCTCGGGTTAACTCTCACAACTGACCTCAGGTTGAATGACTATATAGAGTCCACAGCTCAATCCGCTGCCTAAAAGGTCAGTTCTCTGGCGAAGGCCAGGATGATTTTCTCGTCTGAAACAATCCTGCACATATACAAATCTACCATCCGCCCGTGCATTGAATACTGCTGCCATATCTGATCGGGTGCTTCTGCTATCCACTTAGGGGTCCTTGACAAAATCCAACGGAGAATCAGTAATGTAATCGATCTCGACTATGCAGCTTGGATACAGTCACTTTCTCACCGGTGCATTGTGGCTTTGCTGTGTCTGTTCTACAAATACTTTCACGGCTTCTGCTCAGATGAACTTAGCTCACTGGTACCCACTATATATGAATTTCACGGTTTCTACTCAGATGAACTTAGCTCACTGGTACCTACTATATATGAATTTCCTCGAGCCACAAGATTAACAACTAGTTCCCTCCCTTTTACAGTGAAACCAATAAAATGTAAATGCAAATTCTACTCTATCACCTTCTTCTCTTGCACTTCCCGCCTGTTGAATTCCCTTCCCTTTACTTGCTTCCCTGGCAGCTACAATCTCCAAGAATTTAAATGTAAAGTCAATAGTCATCTCATATCTCACTAACCTGCATCCTCACTCTAGCATGCTCCTTTTTCCATCCACTCCACTCTCATCAGTATTCTCATCCTTCTTTTACACACTTCCTGACATCCCCTATAACCTGTCACTCTTTCTCATAACTTTCCTCTTATGTAACCCCCGGCAAAACGGTGGCAGTAAAATGCCTTGCTTAGAGCGGTATGATTAAAAAAAAAATTAAAAAAATAGGTTTGCACTATGGTGTTCTATACTGCAGACTTACTCATGAGGCAACTATTATTAATTAAGTAAATGCAATTAATTATGTAAATATAAAGTGGGGGATCAATTTTATATTACAATCAATATATAAACTGATCCCTCACTTTATGGCCACAGTCATCCTTCTCTTACCCACTTCCTGACACCCCCTATAACCTGTCACTCTTTTTCATAACTTCCCTATAATGTAACCCCCTGCAAAACAGTGGCAGTAAAATACCTTGCTTGGGGCGATATGATTATAAAAAAAAATTCTATGCATTTATATTCCAGAGAATGTAAATAAATCTAAGACATTCATGTGTAGCTAATCAATATTTCATTTACTGATTGATTTGTTTTCTACGGCTTATCAACAGACAAGAAATTATGTAAATATAAAGTGGGGGATCAATTTTGTATTACAATCAATATATAAATTGATCCCTCACTTTATGACCACATTCATCCTTCTCTTACCCACTTCCTGACACCCCCTATAACCTGTCACTCTTTCTCTCATAACTTTCTTTCTATGTAACCCCCTGCTCAACAGTGGCAGTAAAATGACTGTCTTGGGATTCTTAAAAAAAAAAAATTTAAGAGAATAAGGCTATAATATAGTACTGACTTGCTGTAGGATATTGATGCACTTATATGGCAGTGAATGCTGGGCAATATCCTGATAGATGAAGAGGAAACTGAAGACAGAAGAAATGTGGTTTTACAGAAGGATGGTGAGAATTCCATGGATGGTGCTAATAAGCACTCATAAGCAACAAGGAAAATAAAGAAAATGTTAGCAAAAAGAATATTTATACTCAATCAGAAAGAGACAGTTGAAAATTCTTGGAAAGTTTTTCACTTAGACATATAGGGCAGATGTCATTAAGTGAGTTGCAAGTTCTAGTTTTTTCTAGGATTTTCCATTTTACTTTGGGTTTCTGTTTTGAATCCTTTAGCTTCCAAAAGTATGTGGAAAGGGATGTTACACATTCTCCAGTACCCTAACAGCAACGATTTACTAAACCGTAGAGATGAATTAGCAGTAATATGCAAACATCGCAAATATTTCTCGCTAAAATTTAAGTAAACACAAAAAAAAGGAAAAAAAGGAAAAAGAAAAAAAACAACCAGAACCCCCCCACCAACAGAAAACAAACCCTATACAATACCAACAAAAAATAATGCATTTGCAACAGAATAGTAGGTAAATAAATAAAAAAATATACTTTATATTTATAAAATATGTTGTATAGGGGATAGATTTTATAAAAGAAATATATTTCTTAAATATTATAAAATGTTATATTTTATAATATTATAAAATAGCTTAATATTATAGAATATTATATATCTTTTTTTTTTTGTGAAAGATATATTTTGTGGAAAATATATTTTATAGAAAGCAGGAGAGTATAAAACAAAAAAAAGCATGCACCCCAATACAAAATAACATACATTAAATTAAGGAGAAACCAACCCCAAAACAAAACAACACCTACCAACCCCTAAACCAAAGGCGCCATTAGCACCAGCCCTTTCAAGATTAATAGATTAAACCTATCATGAACTCTGCCAAAAACAAACACTTAACCCCAACACCAGTAAAAAGGTCAAGGAACTCAAAATACAGACCAACCCCTCTTACACCCGAAAATAACAAATCCAACACAAATAAACGGTCTTTCAACTGGATAATTCTTAGTTCTAAAAAAATCACCTGAGGATGAAGCCAAAACATAATTGGCTGGCTTCGAAACATGAGAAATTTTTTATGTAGTGATACTATGAATTTAAAAACATTGTAACAACCATTACAGTATAACGCTCTACATTTGTATCAAGCACTCTTTATAAAAGTAAATGCATGAACAAAAGGTAAATAAACCTACGAGTTCAACAACTTAGTTACTATATATATATATATATATATATATATATATATATATGTGTGTGTGTGTGTGTATATTATCAATTTTCTGCACTATTGTAAGAAATGCAACCTTGAAACTTCTGAATATCATTTCTTATGTCTTTGTCTATGAGTGTATCAAATTTGATTAAAATCAGACCACTCCTTCTATAACCCAATTTTTTTTATTATCGATTTTCGATATTTATCGAGGGTACCTCGACACAAAACCAAGCTAAGAACACTCATAGACGCTTATAGTACAACTGTGTAAATTTTCAAGAAAATCGGTTCAGCCATTTCGGAGTCTATAGGTAACGGACACACACACACACAAAGTTCCATTTATAAATAAGTTTAGATTTAGATTAGATGAGTGAAGGATTGAAATTTTTTTTTAATTCTTAAAATTCCAAAGTCTTAAAAAAAAAAAGTAAATTTAAAAATAGTTCCTTGGGGAACCATTTAATGTTAGTGAAATATTTCTTCATAAAATCTATTGCTTTATTTACAATATTGTTGGTATTTATAATTATAGAAGCTCTAGATATAACATTAACACACACACACACACACACACACACACACACACACACATATATATATATATATATATATATATATATATGTGTGTATCTTCCATCACCAAATATCAAATTACTATCCTTTGTAAACATCTTTTAGCTTTCACCTCTTTTTATAATCACCTAGATAATATTTCTACACAGACTTGCAATATCACAATGGGATCACCTCTCAGTCCAACTTTCTTGAATTATTATATATACTACCTTGAAAACAAACAGTGAATTCAACTGAATGCACAATATATGTTAGATGTACTGATATATATTTTTATCAGCTTAAAACATACTAAATTGAAGGAAAAAATTAAAACTATTTTGAAGTATTTCTGACCTCCATTTTAGTTGTAATGGGTTTTAAACGAAAGGGATATTTCTGAAACAGTGAGAAGACTTGACATCCTTCGATATACAGTTTCACAAGCGTACCTGGAATATCTGATAGAAACTGGATCATGGACAGTAGAGCAGCAAATCACAGGTCCTTAAAGATGATGACCAGATGCATCTGCCTAGAATTGTTTGCATTAAAAAAAGACAATCAGCATTGGCTTAAATCATATCCACATTTAATACAGAAGATACCAGATGCATATCCAGAAGTCAAGTTATTTTTTTTTATCTCCTTGGAATAATGGTTAACTGGAGCAAGGAATGGCTTGCAAATTTTAATGCCTCCAAAATAAAACGTCTATCATTTAATCTCTACAGAGAACCTTTTCAGCCTCTTATCAGCATAGTTGATGCTAACCTCAAAGGAGAACAACTCTTTGAACCTGAGGCTCTTGTTTTCTACTGATATGAAGTGAATTTATTATACTGAATTAATTGCTAAATTTATTGCTAGGAAAATTGTTTCGCTGTGTTGTGCCAGACAATACTTCTTATCAGAAACCATTTTGCATACTTATAAATCTACCATTCATCTATATACTACATTTTGTTGCCATATCTGGTCTGGTGCTGCTGCTATATATCTCGAGATTCTTGAAAAAAATCCAAAGAAGAGTCTGTAACGTTATCAATCTTGACTCAGCCTCTCCCAAGAAATTTTCCAATTACAATGGAATGGATGCTACATTGAGTTTTTGTACTTTGATATTCTAGAGATACTCAATATCTATCCTATATCTTTTAGTATGTCTGTATACTTCATTTTTTAATATTCTCACTGTAGGTGATAAAGTCACCACAATGTATGGTGTTATCGAGAGTGAAGGAAACTGAGAAAACATTCAGTTAAGTGCCATACGTGTCACACTTTGGGTGATCATGTCTCAAAAGAGACATCACTGACTGGGCAGAAGATTATTCCGCAGTAGGTTGCCATTGCTTTCTGTGGTAGATTGGTTGCCAGCCAAGGTTATAGAACCCAATTTGTTCTATTATTTAGCCCATAACTGGAAGGAAGAGAGAGATTAATACCTTTCCCAAAGGTATTTCTGTGCAAATGAATGCCATGAATTCAACTAGAATTTGAACTCGGCTCCCTGATTTCTCATTCTAAGTCGATATCCACTGTACCACAACACACGTCCTAAAACATTACCGAGGAGAAAACAATACCTAAGAGAAAACAATACCTGGGAGAAAACAATACCTAGGAAAAAACATTACCAAGGAGAAAACATTACCAAGAAGAAGACATTACCGAGGACAAAACATTAACCTAGGAGAAAACAATACCTAGGAGAAGACATTACCGAGGAGAAAACATTGACCTAGGAGAAAACATTACCGAGAAGAAGACATTACCGAGGAGAAAACATTAACCTTAGAGAAAAAAATACCTAGGAGAAAACATTAACCTAGGAGAAAAAAATACCCAAGGAGAAAACATTACCGGGGAGAAAACATTAACCTAGGAGAAAACATTAACCAAGGAGAAAAAAATACCTAGGAGAAAACATTACTGGGGAGAAAACATTACCGAGGAGAAGACATTACCAAAGAGAAAAGACAACAAAAAAACAAGATTCCAAGCAACAGCTGACAATCATTGACATTGCAACAAACTTTTTTTTTGAGATTATAATTGACAGAAAAGAAGTATTAGTTATTAAATTAAAAATCTGGCATTAATTATAAACTTAAAAAAAAAAACAATCTAATATTAGTTACAAGAATTTAAATAAAAATATGCTATTAATTAGAAGTTGACAAAAAATCTGAAATTAATTATGGGTTTAGATCAGGGCAAGTTGAATATGAGATTTTACTGAAAATATCCCTTTCAAATGCATGAAAGGAAAATAAAAATAACAGCAAGAAATAATCTTGAAGATGTTTCTTGTTTATTTGGATAAAGAAACACTTTCGTTTTCATTGAAAATGTAAGACATGTCATTCTTTTTGGCTGATTGGTAAATATTTATTTACATACATAAAACCAAAAAAAAACATATCTATACAAATTTTAAGCTCAACAAATTCTTGTTTATATATTGAATATAAAAACTGGATTTATTTTGGTAGAGGATACACTTATTATACAAGACTAAATCAAAAAGTAAAAGAAATTTCATCACATCACCTTTTATTTTCTCTATTGAATGACAAATGCATGTCCAATGACTTTTCTCCCCTGCACAATTATGCACTTCTGGTATCATCCAACTGGCTTCTTCATCTCTTTTGTAAAGGTTCTTTTCAGTCACTCATAAAATCATATCTGTACCACTTGTTTGTTTTGACCCCTAACATATAAAAACATTACAGTACCCAAAGTCATCATGCACTATGGCTTGTGCAGATTCATAGCTAATGTCCACTATTATTGTCTCTTATGCTAACATCATTCATCAGTCTTCCTTGATCAAAGTACCCACCTTCTGATCGCGATCTTTCGTACACATTGTTGATGAGTGAACAGATAAGCTTTCATCCATTTCACTTGTTCTTGAGGCTTACGGCCTATCACGTTGAATACACCGGTTCTCGCTCGATCACCGAACTTAAGCAACGTTGAGCCTGGTCAGTACTTAGATGGGTGACTGCTTGGGAATACCAGGTGCTGTAAGCATATAGTGACGGATGTGCGTTGTGGTGCAGTGGATATCGGCTCGGAGAGAGAAATCCGTGAGCCGAGTTCGAATTCCAGTTGAATACCCTGCATTCACTTAAGCGCTGGTACCCTTTGGAAAGGTATTAATCCGTCCCTTCCCTCCAGTTATGGGTTAAATAACAAGGGTAGGACTTGGGGATCCTGCTCTTAAAAACAAATCCCAATGAATCATGAAAAGAAAAATGTTGTAAAAATAAAATAAGCTTACCCAAAATCATTGGTTATGACCTTAAAATGATCCCATAAGGATTGATAGGTCATTAAGCCTCAAAAACAGACAAACAAACTTGTTCTTCCCACTTTAAAGTGTCTTATCCACTCCTACACGTTTTGTTGATTCATTGGGTGTGTTCCATCCTGTGCCAACATCTGGCAACGAATTTCCACAAAAATTTCCATATTTCCTCTACCTACAGAAAGCACACAATATCACCAAGTTCCCCAATGATACAATCACCTTGTTGCTCCTTGCCACTTAACTGAATGATAGAATGCTATCTCATATGTATGTTTGGTGCCAGGTGTCAGTGGCCCCCTGTTGTTTTTACCACTTAATTTCAAAATTGTCTTTACTTTCTGATTTATTTGTATAAATGTGCATTTATTTGAAGTCATTTTTTTTTGTCAGATCCGCAACCTGGAAGAGACATTGTACAGTAAAGAGAATTCATCCAGCAACATGCAACAGTCATATGAAGGACAGATGAGTCGAATGATGAATTTGTCTAAAGATAGAGAGGCTTCCTGGCGCAAACAAAAAAAAGAGATTGAAACTCACTATGAACAGAGATTGGCGGAACTGCAGGAACAATTCAAAGTATTCATGATACAAAAAGAAAAAAAATTATATTTACTTAATACGTATACATTTTCATTGCCTATAACCTGTGTTTACAAATTTAAATTGTCATACCATGTTCTCTAATCAGTTAGGGTCATAGGGGCACCACCTGTATTACAGCCATAGCAGCAGTGGTGTGTCTAGAGCAAGTTAACCTAACGGAGCCCATCACTCTTCTGGCTGGTTTTGCTTTTCCTTTTCCTAGACTGAATGCTACCCATCTTTAAAAAAAACCTTGTCTATTTAATCCATAGATTGGAGAAGAAGAGATGTATTCCCTCTTTTCTCTAGAGTGTGAGAAAGAGTCCAACTTTCATGCTGATAACTGATGGACTATTTATACTTGAATCCTCACTTGGCATCATATCTTTAATGTCCAGTAACCCATTTGCATCTTAAACCTCATCACATCCCCCAAGGCCATAGCAGTGGTGATGTTTTTGGTAACAGTTGTTTTGAATTCAAATTTTTGTTTCCCATGATTGGTTGACATCACAATGCAATAGAGGTCAATCCGCCTTGTTATTTAACTTATAGTTTGAGGAATGTTCTTTCATATCTTTTCCAGGAGCATTGACAGAAGTGGGAATTAAATTAACATTTTACACTTGTAATCATTACATCATCATCATCATCCCGCAGCCTCGGCCAAGATAGAACTCACTACACCCTTCCAGTATTTCCTATTTGTCATAGCTCCTGTAAGGTCTTCCTTGGCGATAGACGTATCTCTATGTATCTTGTCTGGAAATGTTAACTTACGAGATCGATTGTGAGATGATGGGTGCCTCCATAATACAAACGATGAAATAAGTTCATCTGTGACACATGCACAATGCCCAGCAAACTGGACACGTCTGTTTTTAACTAAGATTGATACTCTTGGTAGGTTTCCATATATCATTACACTATCAACAACTCCCAGTTGGAATCCATCTATATTTGAATTTAGAAAGCTATTTTCGCAATTAGGGCATTTGTATGCATTTTTGGAAACTCGAACACAGGTTATATGCAATTTATCTTCATCATTTAAAAGAAGATTAAAAACTTAAAATGACTTACATTTCAAATATTCTCACTGTATTAGGTTGTTACCAAAATAATGGCCGATCGAAGTGTTGTATTTTGAAAAGCCATTTTAACATCGTATTCACAGTACATATTAGGCAAACTTTGGTATACATAATAATTAATGTCTGCTCTTTAATAATGTTTAACTTATTTCCAGATAGAAATATTCATGAAGTATAGAAGCCCTTAATTATGAACATGACAAGACATGATCTTCTTTCACTTTTCTTGCATGAGTTCCATCTTGCGTACGGTGCCTCCTAAATTTCTGTTAATATCAACAGAGCATGAGAAGATGGATCCACAAGTGATCAGACAGTACAAAGGTGGTTTCAGGAATTTCATACTGGTGATGAGAGCTTTGAAGATGAAGAAGGTAGACGACAGTCACGCAGTCTTGACAACAAAGCAAATTGCAAGCAGTTGTTGAGCAAAACCCACATCAAAGTGTAAGAAAAATGTCTCAGATGCTTGGTGTCAGCACTGCAATAGTCTCACGCTATTTGCAAAGTTTTGGCAAGGTGAAAGAGCACGATAAATGGGTTCCTCAAGATCCCAATGAAAATCAAAAACTTAGGCATTTTGAGATGTGCTCAATACTCTTTCTGTGTAACATCAAAGATTGTTTTCTTGACCTTAATAGTCACTTGTGATGAAAAGAGAATCTTTTATGATAACCGTGAATGATCAGGGCAATGGCTTGAGCAAGATGAGTCCCCCAAACATTTCCCAAAGCCAAAGTTGCATCAGCGATTGTCTGGTGGTCTGCAATTGGTGTTATCCATTGCAGCTTTCTAGAAACCAGTCAGAGCAAAAGTTTGGAGCTTTACTGCAATCAACTTATTAAAATGCATGCATGCATGCCTGCTGAAAATAAAACCTGCATTGGTGAATCGATGTGGTTCAGTTCTGTTCCACAATAATGTGCAGACACATGTTACAGGAATGACATTGCAAAAACTCGGCCTTGGGATACAAGCATTTACCACATTCTTCATATTCTCCTGATCTTTCATTCACTGATTACCATTTTTTAAGCTTTTAAGCACATTTTTAAATGATAAAACTTTTAGGTTCAAACCAGAGGTGGAATCAAATTCAAAAATTTTGTTGCATATTATTGCCAATAACTTTTTATCAATGAGAAATAAATAATCTTGTTTCGTGGCAGAGGTGCACAGATGCTCAAGGCTCATATTTTGACTAATTTCAACATTTCTACAGTTAATTTTTTAAAAACAAAATTATGTTTCTGAAATCTTCCATTATTTTTATAATAACCTAATACTTGTGATTATTTTGAAAATTTAAATTCATTCATACATAAGTTATATTATTATTTGATTGAAAATTTAGAATTGTAAATTTCATTTCCTTCCATGTTTTTCATTTATTTAATTTTTGAGAAAGAGAATTTAATGTGTATGTATGTGTGTGTGTGTGTGTATATATATATATCGAAAATCTAAGAGTGAGCCAATAACCTACCACGGTTTTGCTTAACAGCTCCTCAGAGAAAATTTTCCCTGACGAGCTGTTAAGCAAAATCGTGGTAGGTTATTGGCTCACTCTTAGATTTTCAATTTTGTTTGCTCTACTTTCGCTTTGAGTGCTTTGTGTACTCTGCTTTCGTATTGAGCTCTTTATTGTTAAGGTTTTCGTCTTGGGTTTTTTTTTTCTTTCTTACGAATGCTTGACTTTTTGTTCAGGTATTTCGTTTGTTTCTTTTTCTTCTTTCCCTTCTTTTCCCTCCAGGTTCATTCCCGGTGGGTTTCAATACGATCTCATTTGTAGTTTAATTATTGATGATCTTGACAGAATTAGTTCTGTTGCTATTGGTATTATTACTATATATAATCATGGGACTCAAATATTTTGTCCATTTTTATTATTTGTTAACAGGGGAACAATAACAAATAGACTGATTATACAATTCTTAAAAATGGCAAAATTGCTTAACTAACATTTCACTTATTATTCCCTTCAGAATATTAAAAGAATATAAGCAACATTAAGAAACAATAGTTCAGTGCATTTGAAAAAACATATCTACAAAAAAGAACATGTATATAGATATATATTTATCATAACCTGATCCCAGAACATATTCGGTCATAGCTTCTATATAGCATCTGCTGGTTGTTCTATGTGGTGCCAGATTTTCTAGTCATCGTTAAATGAAAATCGGCTGTCTAATGCTGACTATGTAGATGTCTTTGCTGACAAACCTACTGGATAATTGTCAGATTTGTGATAAAATTTGCAGGTCTGCCACATGGCTGAAGCAGCACATGAGAGTGCGCAAGGAGAAAGTCACTCGACAAAAATCTTTTCTACATCAGTCTATACATGACTGGGCAGAAGATTATCCCACAGTAGGTTACCATTACTTTCTGCAGTAGACTGGTTGCCAGCCAAGGCTATAGAACCTAATCTGTCCTATTATTTGACTCATAGCTAGAGGGGGAAGAGATGTATTATATTATAACGTATTAATTAGGGGGGATCAGTTTATTACTTCAACACAATATAAAGCCGATCCCCCACTTTATGCTCAGTAGAAGCCTTAATCATGTTTCCAACTAATTATATGTGGTCAGTCAGTAAAGTGTCATACGTGATACACACTTTGGGAAATCATGTCTTGAAAGTGACATAACTGATTGGGCAGAAGATTACCCCACAGTAGGTTGCCATTGCATTCTGTGGTAGACTGATTGTCATCCAAGGCTATGGAACCCAATCTGTCTTATTATTTAACCCATAACTGGAAGGAAGAGACAAATTAATACCTTTCCCAAGAGTATTTGTGCGTAAGTGAATGCACCACAACGCACATCACATATGCAAAAAAGTAATTAGAAATGGGGCTGGTTTGCAAAGTCACCTGCAGGCATATGGCCGTATATATATATATATATATATATATATATATATATATATATATTGTTAAATATAACAGACAATGAAGGTCTATTATGTTTAATCGTGAGACATTCTAAACATCGTATGTGAGCCAAAAACTTAGAACCAGCATAATAAAAAAATGTCCAAATGTTAGACAATTTTTGTCATCATTTTCATCTGAAATTAAAGCCAAAATATGATGTTTAGAATGGCTCAGGACTAAACATAATAAACATTCATTGTCTGTTATATTCAACAATATATGTTTAGAAAATTATCTGCTACCTCAATACACTACATATATATTGTGTATTTAGGGAGCATTTCCTCTTTTATGCAAGTTTCCCAAAAAAAGACAAACAAGTTTCCTATATAACCCCTCATGTAATCCCACAATTTCTCTTCCTTCAGTCAACAATTCACCCCAAAAAACTCCATGTTTGATGGGAGGACTCACATTGCTTCTCTCTATCTGTGGCTCTTTCGGCTTTATTTGGATGCACATGGAGGCCTGCTACACTCTGTGCATGACATACTCATCGATGATACTGATATGGTGACATCGTGCACAATGGCAGGGGTGGGGCTAGAAATAATGTAAGCATTGTTGGTGGGGAAAGGAAGGCCAACACTCAGTGGTATCAACTGTGGAAATGGCCACAGTGTGCTAACCAATGTTTCAAGAATGGAGCATTTCTGTAGCTCTGCATGCATGGAGCAATCTATAAATTTGCTTATGGAAATTTATCCTTGATTCGAACCTGCGACCCTTACCAGCAGAGGGGAAGCCATCAATTCATCTGGTGTATCTTTGATCACTTGACCACGAATCATTTCACAGTCCAAACAAATCAAAAAGGTTTAAATCCTGCTAAATGACAAGCATTTTTCTCACAAAATTTCTCAAAAATACTTAGGTCAGTAGAGTTATATATATAAATATACTGTTTCATTAGAAACAGAATATCTACTCAAATACGAGTATGCATTTAAAATAATGTTCAAACAAATAAATTAAATATGTTGGTTGTTAAACCATTTTGTTAATGTTCGGAACATATAATAATATATAATAAAAACAAAGCAAAGGGCTGTCGATCGTTTCCAGTAACAAATTCAATCAATATATGATAATACAATAAATTTGTGATCAATTTTATGATTATTTTAATATTCATCAAAATTCTTTTGAGAATATATTGAAAACCAGAATGAATTAGATTATCAACTAGGTCCCACCCTTTTACTGTGAAAGCAATAAAATGTGAACACAACTTCTACGCCAGCAGCTTCTTTTCTCGCACTTCCCACCTGTGGAATTCCCTTCTGTTTACTTGCTTCCCCAACAGCTACAATCTCCAAGAATTTAAATGTAAAGTCAATAGTCTTCTCCTGTTTCACTAAATTGCATCCTCTTTCTCTCATGATCCTTTCTCCGTTCACTCCACTCTCATCAGTATACTCATCCTTTTCTTACCCACTTCCTGACACCCACTATAACCTGTCACTCTTTCTCATAACTTTCCTCCTATGTAACCCCCTGCAAAATAGTGGTAGTAAAATGCCTTGCTTGGAGCAATATGATTATTTAAAAAAAACACATTCTGGTATTCCCAAGTAGTTACCCATTTAGTTAATGAGCATCTTCGACTTAGTGGATCATATAAGAACTGGTAAGCTTATATATATATATATATATTATAAGACAGTGAAAGAACATGTAAATTCCCTGTGTCTCTTCTACAAGTACTTTCACGGCTTCTGCTCTGATGAACTTAGCTCACTGGTGCCCCTATATACGAATTTATATGTCACAAGATTAGCAACTAGTTCCCACCCTTTTACTATGAAATCAATAAATTGTAAACACAAATTCTACTTCAGCCTGTGGAATTCCCTTCCATTTACTTGCCTTCCTGATAGCTACAATCTCCAAGAATTTAAATGTAAAGTCAATAGTCATCTCCTATCTCACAGACTTGCATCCTCTCTCTCATGCTCCTTTCTTCGTCCACTCCACTCTCATCAATATTCTCATCCTTCTCTTACCCACTTCCTGACACCCGCTATAACCTGTTACTCTTTTTCATCTGTAAGCCCCTGCAAAACAGTGGCAGTAAAATGCCTTACTTGGGGGCGATATGATTACGAAAAAAGGATTTCTATACATTTATATTCCAGAGAATGTAAATAAATCTAATATACATGCATGTGTAGCTAATCAGTATTTCATTTACTGATTGATTCGTTTTCTACAGCTTATTAAATCAACAGACAAGAAATTATTATGTAAATATAAAGTGGGGGATCAATTTTATATTACAATCAATATATAAATTCACTCCTCACTTTATGGCCACAGTCATTCTTCTCTTACCCACTTCCTGACACCCCTTATAACCTGTCACTCTTTCTCATAACTTTCCTCCTATGTAACGCCCTGCAAAACAGTGGCAGTAAAATGCCTTGCTTGGAGCAATACGATTATAAAAGAAATAGTTTTATAAGGTAGATCTTCAAACTGAGAAATAAATTAAGAAAATATAAACCGTACAATAAATAAAAAAGAAACTTTAAAATGTCTTAAAAAGCTGTAAAGAATATTTTTATAAATTTGAGAAAAATATTCTTTTTTTTCTTCTTTAATGTGCCATGTCCCTTCAGAATGTAGACTATGATGGCCCTCCACATCTTCCTGTCATAGAAGGCATGGTGGATTGATAGATAGTGGCTCAGATTGAGGAATCAGAGAGCAAAGTTCGAATCCCCATCAAACTCATTACATTCACTTACATGCTAATGCCCTTGGGAAAGATATTAATCCATCACTTCTCCCCCCAGCTATGGATAAATAGCAGAACAGACTGGATTCTATTGCCTTGGTTGACAACCAGTCTACTGCAGTAAGATTTGGCAACTTACTGTGGGAAAAACTTTTACCCCACATGTGGTTGGGAACCGTGGAGCCAAGAAATCTCATGAAACTTCTTTTAGGGAAGAAGTCGACTCAAGCCTCTCAGGGTGAATGCTGCTACAAATACATCCTCCTGTCCCTTGTAGCTCTTAATGCCTTTTGTCTTGTGATTGATCTCAAACCCTGTTCTACCATCTATTTGATTAAGCCAATCAAGTATGTCCCATGCTGTTTTTCCCTATCTCTCTTTCATTCTATCTGACCTGTGAGTATCAGATTCTCTAAGCCCACCTTTCCTCATTACATGTCCCAGAAACTTCAACTGTCTCTTCTTGGTATTATGTATAAGTTTTCTTTTCATTTCCATTCTCTCCAAAACCTTGTCATTGCTCACATGTTCGATCCTTGATATCCTCAGCATCCTTCTGTAGAACCAGATTTCTGTTGCTTCAAGTCTTTCCTTCATCTTTGAGGAGCATTTTCTGCTGTAAAGAATATTTTTATAAATTTGAGACAGATCTCCAACCAAGCAAATCTACTTACAAAATAAATAAATCTACAAAAATGTAAGATGCTAAAAAATAAAAAGTTTCTTTTTTTTTTGTTAATTTGTTCACAAATTGGTCATGGATATGACGGTAAACTGCATCCAGTAGCAAGGACTCTGATTAGGAGGTTGTGAGGAGCAACGAACCACCTCTTAATTGCTGTTGTTCCCAGGTCCACCCTGACCCGGAGTAGTAGCACCTGTTAGGGTCCCAGCTATGGGTAAATAGTTAACTTCCAAACTGAGTCCAAAACACTATGAAAGTATAAAAATACACTTTTATAGAAATATATATATAAAAATAGAAAAATATACACTTTTAAAATGAAAAATATTACCAACAATACATTTTTTGAAGAAAAAAATTATTACCATCACACATTTTTGAAGAAAAAAAATTGCCATCATACATTTTTGAAGGAAAAAAATTATTAGCAGCAATACATTTTTGAATACAAAGATAGAAGACATCTTCAGTTTCTAAAATAAAAATGAAAAAATTTTTTCATCAAAATTTGACTAAATTAACCTTCTTACTATAACCAAACATTAAAAAAAATATCTTTAAACTCTCCCTTTTTGACATTAAATAACCCACAGAGGTTGATATGTAGTTAAACAAAACTCAAACTCTTCACAAATCATTAAAAAAGCTATTTTAAATGAAAAAAAATACATGATAATGTTAGACTTCATTTCAATTTCTTTATTCGGATCTGACAGGATTTATATGAAGCTACATTAGAATTACCAATAGAAAAAGTATATTTCCAAAAAGTTTTTATTTTATATTTTTAAACTATATATAATTCCGATATGGATGTGCGTGGGTGGTGCAGTGGATATCAACTCAGAATGAGAAATTGGAGAGTCAAGTTCAAATTTCATTTGAATTCATTGCATTCACTTATGCACAAATATCATTGGAAAAGGTATTAATCCATCTCTTCTCTCTCCAGCAATGGGTTAAATAGCAGGAAAAATTAAGTCCTAAGTCTTGGTTGGCAACCAGTCTACCTCACCTATAGGATATAGGCGATTGTATATGGTCAACACCCTTACCTGTAAAAACGACAAAGTACAGAATCATTAACGACGAGTGCCTATATTTGCTGTGAGCAATCAGGTTCAGGTTTTTTAGGATATTTTCAATGTGCCACGACATTAGGCACACTTTATAATTAACGAAATATTTTGGTGGGGAAAAAATTTGACAGCTTACTGTACTATCAAATTCAAATTGCTAACTCTATGATGTCATCTTTCTTTCTATAAAAACAAATTATCACATTTCGGATCTATTATAAAATATTTGTGGTTATTATAAATTAGATTTTTAATAGGTTAGCCTATTCACCTCAGAAACAACTTGTACCTGCCACTACAAGCTACAAAGGATCTCACAACTGATGTTTCAAGGCTGTGTTCAAGAGCACAATAGTGTCAACGTTTCAACTAAGTACCCTCTGGTCATCATCAGGTGTCTCTAGATTGGCTGATATGGAATATCTCATTGATTATTGCGTAATATCCTGTGAAATCAATTATTGTTCTTTCATGTTGGAATTTGGTTCTCTCACTACCAAGTGCAAGGATCGAACTCATGACCACTAGGTGATACTAGACACTAGATGATACTAACACATGTATAACCAACTACTATATCCACTATGCTATGTCCCGAGGGACTTTAATGGTATATTTTTGGAGCCTTTTATATTCAGTGTCAGATGGATTTTGACAACTGGATTATATTACAGGGTTCGTGCCACTTGTCATAATTTGTTTTTATTTCTGAGATGAGTAATTTTCAATAATCTTGGAATTATTTTGAACTTTTGTTCTCATCTTGATAAGAACAAAAATTATTATTATTTCGAACTTTATTCTCGTCTTGATAAGAACAAATGTTATTATTATTTCGAACTTTATTCTCGTCTTGATAAGAACAAATGTTATTATTATTTCGAACTTTTGTTCTCATCTTGATAAGAACAAAAATTATTATTATTTCGAACTTTATTCTCGTCTTGATAAAAACAAAAGTTATTATTTCGAACTTTTATTCTCGTCTTGATAGAACAAACGTTATTATTTCGAACTTTTGTTCTCATCAGGATGAGAACAAAAGTTCAAAATAATTCCAAGATTATTGAAAATTACTCATCTCAGAAATAAAAACAAAGCAAAATAGCATGTTACTCTTATATTGTTACTACCACAGTCCAATATTACTGCACAAATATATTGACAATATTACTGCACAAATATATTGACAATATTACTGCACAAATATATTGACAATATTACTGCACAAATATATTGACAATATTACTGCACAAATATATTGACAACAATCCATTTATATTATTACAGTAATTAACATTAAATCTCTGCAACTTGAGCTTTCAGTACGAAGATGCAGGGTGATTTTTGATGGTATTTTTCAAGAAAAAAATGTGTGTAAGCATACAGGAAATTCTGTAGTTAATTGTTATATATTTTTTCTTCTGTATCATGAAAAATTTTATTGCTCTTGAGATTTTAAATTAAACAAATACTGTTTTTAAAAAATAATTCCAAATTTCCTATTTACAGAAAAGGCTTACCGCTTCTGAAGAGTTTTCTAATAAAGCTCAATCCTCGAAAAACACAAACTTTGGCCTGGAGACAAAACACGAAGAACTTCAACAGAAGCTGACCATTGCGACGTCCCAACATTCCCGTTTACAGATTGTCTGCTCGTTACTTTGTGGTGCTCTCTACCCTCTTTACCTTCGTTCTCATCAGCTTATCTCTGAGCGCCACCTACTGGAGGATATAGTCGACCAAGGGGAAACAACTATGGGGCAGTTACATCTCCTGATTGAAACTCTCAACGAAGAGATGCAAAGCTGTGGCAGTAGAAGTTTCAGTGATTGTAACTCAAGCCTTATCTTGTCTGGAGGCAAAATGAAAGATCTGAAGATGTCTCCAATGATGCGCTTTCGGAAGTACACTATTATGATTTTGGCTGCTAATAGACTGTGTTTCTTGAGTAGGACAAGCAAAAGGCTTTTCTCTACTTATGATGTTGCACTTGGTCCAATATCTCTGATTGTGCAGACAATGACAATTACATCTGAACCAAAAGCATTCGCAGGTAACTGTTTTCGCTCTCTTGTTGTAACTTATTAAATATTTGGTCAGTCTGTACATGTGTGATACAAATGAAAAAGAAAAGATAGTAAAAACCGATCGAAAAGAACAAAAAGTGTTATCCTAACTAACAGTTAAATGCCATACGTGATACATGCTTTGGGCGATCATGTCTCAAAAGAGACATGATTGACTGGGAATAAGATTATCCCGCAGTATGCTGCCATTGCTTTCTGCGGTAGACTGGTTGCCAGCCAAGGCTATAGAACCCAATCTATCCTGTTATTTGACTCATAGCTAGAGGGGGGAAGAGATGTATTATATTATTAAGTAGCAATAAGTGGGGGATCAGTTTATTACTTCATAGCAATATAAACGTGATCCCCCACTTTATGTCCAGAAGCCTTAATTGTGTTTCCAACTATTATATTCAGTCAGTCAGTTAAGCGCCATACATGATAGATGCTTTGGGCGATCATGTCTTGAAAGAGACATGACAGATTATTATCCTGCAGTAGATTGCCATTGCTTTTTGCAGTAGACTGGTTGCCAGCCAAGGCTATAGAACTCAATCTGTCCTCTTATTTGACTCATAGCTAGAGGGGGAAGAGACTTATTATATTATTAGTAATAAGTGGGGGATCAGTTTATTACTGCGTAACAATATAAAAGTGATCCCCCACTTTATGTCCAGAAGCCTTAATCATGTTTCCAACTATTATATTCAGTCAGTCAGTTAAGTCTCATACATGATAGATGCTTTGGGTGATCATGTCTTGAAAGAGACATGACTGACTGGGGAGATTATTATCCTGCAGTAGGTTGCCATTGCTTTCTGCGGTAGACTGGTTGCCAGCCAAGGCTAGAGAAGGGTGTTTGTGCCTAAGTGAATGCAAAGAATTCAACTCAGCTCTCCGATTTCTCGTTCCAAACAAATATCCACAGCACCACAACACACATCCTAGCAGTATCCGTGTAAAATTCCCAGTTCTCTTATTTGAATTTTGTATCATAATATTTAATGAATAAATAAGCTCTTTGCGAGTTTTACAACTAACTTTTTTTTAAACATTTCCGTATTTGTTTTGTTTTTAATTTATTTTGCCTTGCAGAATGTTTGTCGGGTAAATCAGCCGAGAAGGATCATGAGGCCAGTCAGAATTTATTGCAACTGATTGCAAATAAGGAACTGGTACAAAGCTTAACCAACTCAGTTGCTGAACTGGAGAGACTCGTATCGACTTCCAGTCAGGATAACGGTAAGCAGACTTTATTCCTTCTGATAAAAACATTGCTTAATATTCACTTAATCAATTAATCTAACACCAAAGATGTTTTATTTTCATCTGTGAACACTACAAGAATGAGCTGACAAGTTCATAGATTGACTATGAAGGAGAGGGACACTAGAGCTGTGAAATCTTAAATTAATTAATTTCAGCTCTTCTTATTAAAAACTACCCTGTTTCTTTCCAGGTAAACTCACACCTGACTGTTCAAAGAAGAATTCAAAAGTAATTAGTAGCAACTTTGCTTGAAAATGGATAAACCTGGCATTGTCGTGCTGTCAAGTAACTTCAGAAAATGGGGTTAACCAGATTCAGACAGATATGGTAGCTACATTAGGGGATGATTGAGTGATTCATTTTTTTTTTATAGTTTATCAACCCTTTGCAGGTTATTATTATGACCAGAAGATATTTTTAGATTCAAAAAATCTTTTTTGTTTTTTGAAATAATGATTTTTCAACACAAGTCTTATTAATTGAACCATATCTGGGGAGAGAAGAGGTGGTTTTATTCCTTTCCTAAAAGTATTTGCATGTAAATGAATAAAAACCCAACTGGAATTGGAACTTGGTTCTCTAATTAATCCTTTGTTGCATATTGGTTACAATTGTAACCTTTCTCTAAAATAATAGAGAATAATAATAAATTATTTTAGAGAAAGATTACAATTGTAACCAATATGCAACAAAGGGTAAATAATTCCAATCCATTATCCATTATATCACCTGCACATCCAAGCTTACAGCACCTGGTATTCCCAAGCAGTCACCCATCTAGGTACTGACCAGGCTTAACATTACTTAACTCTTATTTCCAATTCCAAGCCATTATTCATTAACACCACCTGCACATCCAAGCTTACAGCACCTGGTATTCCCAAGTAGTCACCCATCTAGATACTGACTAGGCTCAATTTTGCTTAACTTCGGTGATCAGATGAGGCTATTAGGAGATGACATTCCAGCTCTATCAACAGTGCAAAAGTGGGCAGCTGAATTTAGAAGGGGAAGGGGAAGTTTTGAATTTGACCCAAGGTCTAGACATCCAACAAACACATGGTCTAGATGACAGGAGATTGACTCTAAATCAAATAGCCAATGTAATTTGCATGTCCTGTGAAAGAAAGTTCAGAATGAAAGTGCACAATGGGCATGACAAAGGCTCCTACTTGGTGGGTGCCATCAAAAGTGAACCAGTCTGATCACATCACAGGAATATCTGACATTGTTTGAGGCAGATCCAGCTGGCTTCTTTAAATGTTTCTGTTGTATACTTTGAAGAGGTTGCAAACAGACAAGGTGGTACTCTAGTGAAAGAACAGCAACACATGCCTAGATGAAAGAAGTGAGGTTTATTGTAAAGAGAATACACTACGGCAAGACAGGGAATCTAGTGGCAGGCTAGTAATTGCCAAAGCAATTTACAGGTATCTCCTGTGCTCACTATAATGTGGCTACTGATATAGTTTGTCCACATAAGCAATAGGGAGTGTGAGACATTCCATTACAATAGTTTCCTCACCGAGAATAAGGTTTCATCACTTCCATTCAGAGACAGTCCATGTAGTGGAAACACACCTCCTCACCTACTCCAAGGAAGGCCAAGGGCATTTCATCTGCTGAGAAGATGATGGCCTCAGGATGCAAAAAGCATTAGATTTATTGACTTCTTCAAAAGGGCCACACGCCATCAATAGACAGTTATGGAAGTCTATCAAGACTGATTGTCAGGAAAACTGAAAAAAGGGGTTTGTTTCATCAGCTCATCCTTAGTTTCAATGGCTGATGTACGTGACTGTGGCTTTGGACTGGTTGATCACCCACCGTATTCTTCTGATGTGACTCTATCTATCATCTGTTTCCCAACATAAAAAAAAAATACTTGGCTGTATTGTAGAGATGACATCATATCTGCTGTTGATGACTTTTTTTGACAAAAAGGATGAAAACTTCTTTACCAATGGGATCCAAGCACTTCAACACTGATGTAAGAAGCGTGTGGACCACATGAGGGACTATGTTAAGAAATAAATATCAGCTGCTCACACTTCATGTAACTATGTTGATCAGCCTAATAATTTTTCAGCCACACCTCCTAAGTTTAAATAATCTCAAATTAATAAGCCATATCTAAATGGAAGATAAAATATCAAGTCTAGAATTGATTTTTGTCAGCCAATCAGTTTATGAATTTACTAGCAGTATAGCCCGGCGTTGCTTGGGTGTAATGAAAGCTTTAAAACTAATCCATAGTCCTGGAGCTCAGTCTCTGCCTAAAGAATATTTGTGGGAAGTTTGGTGAGAATCGGATAAAAATTGTGGATTTGTATAAAGGACATACAAACAGATAAACAGACACACACAAACATCTTGCCTTTTATATATATATATATATATATATATATATATTATCGATTTTCTGCACTATTGTAAGAACTATTGTAAGAACTGCAACCTTGAAACTTCTGAATATCGTTTCTTATGTCTTTGTTTATGAGTGTATCAAATTTATTAAAATCGGACCACTTCTTCTATTACCCAATTTTTTCGATTATCGATTTTCGATATTTATCGGGGGTACCTCGACACAAAACCAAGCTAAGAACACTCGCAGATGCTTATAGTACAACTGTGTAAATTTTCAAGAAAATCAGTTCAGCCGTTTCGGAGTCTATAAGTAACGGATACACACACACAGACAAAGTTTCATTTATAAATAAGTTTAGATTAGATTTAGATAGATTGTTATAAATTCTACGACTTTTTTTTCACTTCTAAATAAACACAAAAGATTAGAATTAATAATTTTTTGGATGTCAGGATCATGGCTCTTCACACTTTTCTTTATTTGATTATCTATGTATTGCATTGACTTTTTGTAAAAGATAGGTGAGTTATTCCCTATTCTATTCTCCATGTTTTTAAATGCAATATCCCTTCAGGATCACGGCTCTCCACTACTTTCTTTACTTAATAATTTGTGAATTGCCATTTATCTTAGCAAAGATAATGAAGTAATTTCCCATTGTCTTCGTCAGAGTTTTAAATGTTATGTTGCTTCAGAATGGAGGTGATCATGGCTCTTCACTAATTCCATTACCGTGAATTGGCATAACTTCTTGGAAAAGATAGTTGAGCAATTTCTCATTGTCTCCGCTACGGTTATTGAATTTTCACTTCAGTTCTGGAATGAATAGCAGCTAAGATTAGGCTCTTTTGTCCAGCGAGAAATGATAAAAACCTATGCCTTTCCCAATGATACTAGTGAAAAATAAAAGTCCCAATGTAAATGTTTTCATTCATATTCTCTTATTTAATCAAAGAATGGCTAATATTCATAATTATTATTGTTATTTCAATATTTTTTTTCTCGGTTGTTAAGCTCATATATTTAACAAGACAATAAGGGAAATTCCTTAAGTATTTTGTAGTTGTGGAATTTACCAAGAGCTTATTCATTCATTAACTTAAATATGGTTCATAACGGAAATTTGAAAGAGTAAAAAATCTCAAAGTTAAGCACTAGAAGAAAAAGTCAATTTTTGTTGGTCATTGTAATTAAAGGACTTGCAATCAGTCAGTCAGTTAAGTGCCATACGTGAAACACACTTGGGCGATCATGTCTCGAAAGAGACATGACTGACTGGGCAGAAGATTATCCCGCAGTAGGTTGCCATTGCTTTCTGCAGTAGACTGGTGAATTATATTATTTTATTATATTAATAAGTAATAATTAGTGGGGGATCAGTTTATTACTTCATGACAATAGAAAACCGATCACCCACTTTATGGCCAGTAGAAGCCTTAATCATGTTTCTATTATATTCAGTCAGTCAGTTAAGTGCCATACGTGAAACACACTTGGGTGATCATGTCTCGAAAGAGACATGACTGACTAGGCAGAAGATTATCCCGCAGTAGATTGCCATTGCTTTCTGTGGTAGACTGGTTGCCAGCCAAGGCTATAGAACCCAATCTGTCCTGTTATTTAACCCATAACTGGAAGGAAGAGACGGATTAATACCTTTCCCAAGGGTATTTGCACGTAAGTGAATGCAATGAATGCAACTGGAATTCGAACTCGGCTCTCCGATTTCTTGTTCCGAGCCAATATCCACTGGACCACCACGCACATAAGAATCTTAAAACAATAAAGTTTTAGAAAAATAAAACACGTCTATTCTTTATTGTTTTTCACCATAAAAAAAACAAAACGTAATAACAATAGGAACCTATATACTTGGAAATGAAAGGTTTTAATTGCATAGCATATTGTTCATTGTTGATACAATATTGGCATAATGAGGAAAAAAAAAGAGTAAAACAACAATTTGGCTTTTTACATCTTGTGATTTTTTTTCTAAGCTGCACAAACAGTTAATTTTGTGTTTGTTAATGAAAAACCAATTATCATTTAATGCGTAGGCAGCTGTCCTTTAGAAAACTTTTCCCTGACCTCATGCAATGGCCCCATGCATTCCCACGTAATAATTGGCATAAAATTTTTATTTGATTCATATTCACCAGAAGTACCTTAAACGTTTAACATATGGATAAAAAGAGCGCACAAAAGAATGAAACAATAAACCCAAGTTAAAAGATTTAATAACTTCTGTGTCAAACTTGATGGAATGTTGACATTTTTTTTATTATATTTTAGATTAAAAAGCAATTAAATGATATATATATATCAATAATATATCAATATTGATGATATATCAGGACAAAATGAAGAACCTTCTGTAATTCCAATCCACGTCAATGAAAATAAAAGGTCCTGCCAGAAACGAATTTATAAAAGATCACAAAGAGAAATGAACAGGATATTTTAACAATAGACAACACTTTTAGAAAATGAATCCTTTTTGGATTACGAGTGAGTGAAAGAAAGTTAAACAGACTTTGTTTCCCATCTCATTATGAGTAACATTCCCTCAAAGCTTCATATTAAAATCCTTTTGTGATATTAATGTATTGGTTGTTGGCGGGTGGGTTTTCAAGGCCTTCGTGTTGGGAAATGAATGAAAGTTCTTATTAAGAAGAGGATTAATGAAGACTGAACAATAAAGGGAGACGGGGGAGAAGGATATAGAAATGTTAATAGAACAAATAGAAAGAGGAAATTTCTTAGCAGAAGTAAAGAAAAGTTACAGAGGAGAAAAGAAAGGAGCAAATTACTTACTAAAACAAAGACGAATAAAAAAAAAAAGTAACCACAAAGAAAATGAAACTGTAGGAATTTATTAAGTTGGAGGAAAATATGGGAAGTCTCTATATCAATGGTCATCAGGGCTGTAGCTGATGCTAAAAAACAACCGTGCACGGAGAAAATTGCCCAGATTTATTAGTTGACAATGTGATGACGTCATCAGTGTCATCCGTTTCCAGAAACTATGATTTTCGTGGATTTTTTTTGGCTATTCCAATAGAAATTAGGCACAGAACGTGAACGAAAGCAGGAAACTGGGTTCGGATATTCTGAGTATAACCAATCTTTTCTCCCAAAATTAACAAAACAAAATTAACAAAATAAACAGATTTTTACTGCGTTCATTCGGATGTTTTCAAAGTTTTACTTTCTTTCTTTTTCTTTCTTTTTTTCTTCATGAATTGTTTAGTTTGATTTCTGATGAAGACATTTTTCCTTGCCCAGATTTTCACTATGATTGCACGGATCGGCCCGGGCCCATGCCCATTGTGCCCGGGAGTCAGATACGGCCATGTTGATGGACACAGGATTCTTTCTAAGGCAGGAAAGAAAATTAGGCAAATGTGGATAATGGATTAGAATTGTTTACCCTTTGTTGCATATTGGTTACAATTGTAACCTTTCTCTAAAATAATTTATTATTATTCTCTATTATTTTAGAGAAAGGTTACAATTGTAACCAATATGCAACAAAGGATTAATTGGAGAACCAAGTTCCAATTCCAGTTGGGTTTTTATTCACTTACATGCAAATACTCTTAGGAAAGGAATAAAACCACCTCTTCTCCCCCCCAGATACGGTTCAATTAATAAGACTTGTGTTGAAAAATCATTATTTCAAAAAACAAAAAAGATTTTTTGAATCTAAAAATATCTTCTGGTCATAATAATAACCTGCAAAGGGTTGATAAACTGTAAAAAAAAAAAATGAATCACTCAATCATCCCCTAATGTAGCTACCATATCTGTCTGAATCTGGTTTTCCCACACAAAAAAAAAAAAAAAAAATACAATATCAAAAGAATGGTCTTTCCCTTGACACTGTTATTGTTTTAACTACTTTCACTCATCAGCAATGTTTATTATTCTAAAAAATCTTTATTAGAATTGTAATAAAAACTAAACCTATGATGAAAGTGAATTTATATATGTTTTAGTCTTGAGAATTTACAATAAAAATATTAAACACTATTTATTAGATTATTTATTTACAAGACTATTTTTATATTTACAATCTTCTAAAATCTAATACGATTGTATTAAAGCTAATGCATTATTTATCATTTACCAATTTATAAACAAATAAATATGAAAACAATTTGTTATTCATAAATTTATAAACATTTACTAAATTGTTAAAATATGTAAACCAACTATTCTTCTTCTTCTATGTACCTTGTCCCTTCAGGACGTAGGTGATCATGGCCTTCCACGTTTTCCTATACTTGGTGGCTCTGAGCATGCCTTCTCCTGTTACACCACCCAAGCCCCGCTCTGTCATCCACTAGCTCAAGCCCATAAATCTAGAATATAAATAGATAAAAACTAGCCACAAAATGAGGGATCAGTTTATATATTGATTATAATATAGAATTGATCCCCCAATTTAATTCTAATTGTCTTTTTAAAACAATAAACAACTGCTGCCAAGTGAATGGAGTGAAATAATGGCGTCAATAGAACTCTCCTTTGGACACTACATTTTTTTGAAGATGCAAAAGTATTAGGACAAGAACAATTTTATCTTTTATGAGGCATATTGACAGAAAATAAACACTTTCATTAAAGTAATTTTATTTGATTTACTCAACAAATGCTTTAACAAGAAAAAGATACTTGTTACAAAATAAATTTAATATTTAGTATAATAGCCTTTTACTTTGAAATAATAAAATAATGGTGACAATTTACCAATCGCACCTAGTATATATATATATATATATATATATATATATATATATACACTACTGTGCGAAAGTATTAGGACAAGAACTATTTTATCTTTTATGAGGCACAGTGACAGAAAATAATTTAAGTAATTTTATTTGATTTATGTGCCCCAGAACTCTCCTCTGTCCTCTCTAAACTCTATAACCTCTGCCTATCTACTTCCTGTTTTCCTGCCTGTTGGAAGTCCTCCTGTGTAGTTCCTATATTTAAGAATTCTGGCGAACCCTCAGACCCCGCCAATTACCGTCCTATTAGTCTCCTTCCGATCTTTGGCAAAGTTTTTGAAGCCATTATCAACGCCGAGGGGATTCAGCATCTCACGGCCCACAGGCTTCTCTCTGACAAACAGTATGGGTTTCGCTTCACCAGGTCTACTGCTGATATGCTAACGACCATTACCGAGTACATATACTGGGCACTTGACAAGAATGGCGAAGCCTGAACCGTTGCCTTGGATATCTCCAAAGTGTTCGACAGGGTCTGGCATGCTGGCCTCTTGTGCAAACTGCGGAGCTACGGGATAACTGGACATCTGTTTGACCTCATCCAGTCATTCCTCTCTAACCGCACATTGAAGGTGGTACTAAATGGGCATGCCTCCCAAAACTACCATACGAACGCGGCATCCCTCAAGGTTCTATCCTAGGTCCCACGCTCTTTCTGATCTACATTAATGATCTCCCCGACACCATTAGATCCCAAGTTGGCATGTATGCCGATGACACAACAATCTACTCTCGCATAGATCAAAAACCAGGTGTGGGCAACAAAGCGAACCTCGCTGCCGTGCTTGAAAATGACCTCCAATCGGTAGTGGCCTGGGGTAGGAAATGGCTAGTAAATTTCAATGCTTCTAAAATGAAGCTGTTATCAACTAACCACCATAGACAATCGCATCTACCTCCCATTAGCATGGGACAGGCTAGCCTCCCAGAGAGTAAAATACTACGCCTCCTTGGCCTTACACTTTCGGCGGACCTCAAATGGAATGACTTTATCGAATCCATTGCCAAATCTGCCGCTATGAAAGTCTGCTCTCTGTGCAGGGCCCGGAAGTTTTTCCCACCTAAATCTATTCTGCACATATACAAATCTACCATCTGCCCGTGTATTGAATATTGCTGCCATGTCTGGTCGGGTGCCCCTGCTGCTCTCCTTGGGCTTCTTGACAAAATACAAAGGAGGATCTGTAATGTGGTTGATACTGACTTGGCAGACTGGCTGTAACCACTCTCTCACCGGCGTGATGTGGCTTCCCTGTGCCTCTTCTACAAGTACTTTCATGGCTTCTGCTCCAATGAACTTAGAGCAATGGTGCTGCCTAAACAGGAATTTACACGAGATACTAGATTAGCAACTAGGCCCCACCCTTTTACAGTTAAACACATAAGATGTAACCGTAAATTCTACTCCAACAGCTTCTTTTCTCGCGCTTCCCGCCTGTGGAACTCCCTTCCACAAGTCTGCTTTCCCGACAGCTACAATCTCCAAGTGTTTAAATGTAGGGTCAATAGACACCTCCTATCACTCTAATTCCCAATTATTCTCAGAATACTCTCATCTACCCAACCCTCATTCTCGGTATCCTTACCCGCCTATCACCCACCCTCTGACATTTCCTATATTTAATCATCCTTTCTCCACTCTATGTAGCCCCCTGCGCAGTAGTGGCAGTGACATGCCTTGCTCGGGGTGAAACGCTTATGAAAAAAAAAAAATGCTTTAACAAGAAAAAATACTTGTTACAAAATAAATTTAATTTTTAGTATAATAGCCTTTTGCTTTGATCACAGATTTAATTCTGTCAGGCATTGACATCACAAGCTTCTTCAATGTATCTAATGGTATCTCCTGCCAAGCAGCTTGTATTTGTTCCCGAAATGTGTCTTGCAAAGTAACATTATATTTATCAATTTTTTTTTTCCGAAATATCCCATAGATGTTCAATAGATTAGTTTCAAAATAACTTGTTTAATAGAAAATAGGAAAAATTAAATATAACTTCGTTTTAATACATTTCTATTACACCTAGTTTTAAATAATCAATATTTATTAGTAATTTACTTGGCTTTTTACCCTGTATTTGAATTTCAGTGAGGTTTTTAGGAAAATCACCCCTGTCCTAATACTTTTGCACATTACCAGTAGTGTGCAAAAGTGTTAGAGCAAGAGTGATTTTAAACTTTATTTTGATGCCTCATAAAAGATAAAACAGTTCTTGTCCTAATACTTTTGCACAGTACTGTGTGTGTGTGTGTATATATATATATATATATATATATATATACGAGAGAGAGACAGAGAGAGATATTTATTCATCAGTGGTCTGAACAAAGCAGTTGTAAATTTTTTCTTTGCATTGCTGAAATAAATTCTGGATTTATAACAGTTTAATTATGTATTTTCTTCTCGATATTTGCTCTGGATAATATCCATTGAGCTCTCTATTTCTATCTAATTGTTAATTAATATTAATTAGATAAAATCTTTTGGATTATCCTCTCTGTTTTCACTGGTTACCATTCTCCTATATATATATATATATATATACTAGCAGTATAGCCCAACATTGCTCGGGTGTAATGAAAGCTTTAAAACTAATCCATGGTCCTGGAGCTCAGACTCTTTGGACGTTGGCATGAAAGACTAAAAAGCAATAGTTGTTTCCAGTTAAAGCGAAACCGTAGACAGAAAGAAAAATGAACGGATGTAAGTCAAATTTTAATTTCCTGGTATTGATTTATATATATATATATATATATATATATATATATATTATTGATTTTCTGCACTATTGTAATGACTGCAACCTTGAAACTTCTGAATATCGTTTCTTATGCCTTTGTATATGAGTGTATCAAATTTGATTAAAATCGGACCACTCTTTCTATAACCCAATTTTTTCGATTATGGATTTTCAATATTTATCAGGGGTACCGTGAGACAAAACCTAGCTAAGAACACTCGCAGACGTTTATAGTACAACTGTATAAGTTTTCAAGAAAATTGGTTCAGCTGTTTCGGAGTCTATAGGTAACGCATACACACACACACACACACAGACACACACACAAAGTTCCATTTATAAATAAGTCTAGATTTATATTTGGAGATATCTATATATATATATATATAGAGAGAGAGAGAGAGAGAGAAGAAAACTCAACACATAATTCAACACAATTATAATTTTTTCTGAATATATTTGCTCTGGATAATACCCATTGAGCTTTCTATTTCTATCTAATTTATATTAATTAGATAAAATCTTTTGAATTATCCTCTCTGTCTTCACAGATTGCCCTTTTCTCCTCTATATATATGTATATGAGGTTTGATCTAAGTGTAATGGTACTGGTGCTATCATAACAGAGCTAAAATACACAGTTAACCTGCTTGATTGACCTTGTACTCTGTCACAAATACACAATACATACTAAGACCATTCTTGCTCACTTCTATTGATTATAGCAGTGCTTGGAAGGAAAGTGTGTAGAGTGTGGTTGCCTTAACACGCCAAAGAGGTTTAATCAGTGCTCATGGCTTGTGTAGCAGTTTTTGGCCAAGAACATATTCCCCAGCCATGACACATCTTACGATGTTTTTCTCTTTCCAAAAATCAAATCCCACTTGATAGACTTCAAGACTTCGATGTTATAACGTTGAATCTCACTTCAACCTAAAGATTCCACAGGTCTGACAACCACTATATTCCACAGATCTCACCATTTTTCCGTTTTCCAAAATTTGAATCTCACCTGAAAGGAACAAGATTTCATGACATTGGGGAAATCTAAGAGAATGTGACCAAGCAGCTGTTCACTGTCTCTAAAAAAATAGTTCTAGAAAGGTTTTCATTGATGGAAACAATGCTTGATAAAGTGTTTGGTTTCAGAAGGGGACTAATTTGAAGGAGATTAAATTCAGAATTGATATGCATGGAATACTGCTGTCACATATGGTCAGGCACCCCAACTGTTCATCTCAGAATTCTTGACAGACTCCAAAGGAGAATCAGTAATGTGATAGGTACCGACTTGGCGGCTTGACTCCAGCCACTTTCTCATCGACGGGATGTGGCTTCCCTCTGTCTGTTCTATGAATATTTTCATGACTTCTGCTTCGATGAACTTAAGTCACTGGTGCTCTGCCACATGAATTTACTAGTGCAACCAGACTGGCAACTGGGTCCCACCCATTCACAGATAGATCAACCAAATGCTGCCGACAATTCTACTCCATCAGTTTCTTTTCTCGCACTCCCTGCCTGTGGAACTCTCTTCTATATTCTTGCTTTCCTGACAGCTACAACATCCAGGAATTTAAACGCAATGTCAATACCCATCTCTTAACAACTTGACTCCAGTTCTTCTTACATCACCTTGTATATATTTTCCTTTCTCTTTACCTTTGCAACTGTCATCACACCTGTATTCCCATCCTTCTCTTGATCCCTTCTCTGACACCCCCTGTAACTGGTTCGTCTTTCTCTTTACTCTCTTCCTAGCTGATTTTTTCCTCTTATGTTGACCCTGTGCATCAGTAGGATTACCACCTTGCTTGGGGTGAAATGATTACAAAAGAAAATATGCCTTGTAGTTTTCTGTTTATAGCACCAGTCCTGATACTTTTTGATCGAACCTCATCTATATAAAATAGGATGCATTGAGTGCTGAGGATAATAAAACACTGCTAAAATGTCAAATAACAATACTACAAATTATACTCCTAATAAATATACATTTTGTTTCTCATTCTGTTAATATTATATGCAGATATTGTGCACTAAATTACTTTCTTCCTGATTTGAATAATGCTGTTAAAATTTTTAAAAATTGGATAGACTCAGTGTATGAATCTCAAAAATCCAAATTATTTTTCCTTGGTCATTTTAGAAAGCCTGATCAGTTTTCATTCATTGATGGCTTCAGCTCGCAGTGCCATGAGCTGCATTAGTAACCACTTGGCTGAAAAGTTTCAAGGAAGGAGCTATTGGAACACCCAGAAGAATTTCAACTTTAGTTCCTCACTCTGTCACAGACTCAAGTCCGGTTTGACGTCTCACATTTCAAAACAGAAACTGACAAATTATTCCAGTCTTTTCACGCAACAAGTGAGTTAATGCCTTTTGTTTGCATTGTATTTTTTATAAAAATTTGATGAATTATTAATTTTTCTGAATTAAATTTCTTCTTCTGCTGACCAAAAAGCCATTGTCAGTTCACATAATTTCAGCCTCGTTTAACAAAGAAACTTTTCTTTGGTATATTTAGCTTCTAAGTATTTACCTGATTCATAATTTAGAAATTATTAGAGCTGCATAACTCAGCCAAGAAGTGAATGTTGTGTTATGAAATGGTCATTGAAATATGAAATAGTCATTAAAATGTGGTCATTAAAATATGGTCATTAAAATATGTTCATTAAAATATGAAATAGTCATTAAAATGTGGTCATTAAAATATGATCATTAAAATATGAAATAGTCATTAAAATGTGGTCATTAAAATATGATCATTAAAATATGAAATAGTCATTAAAATGTGGTCATTAAAATATGATCATTAAAATATGAAATAGTCATTAAAATGTGGTCATTAAAATATGATCATTAAAATATGAAATAATCATTAAAATGTAGTCATTAAAATATAGTCATTAAAATATGAAATTGTCATTAAAATAGAGTCATTAAAATATGAAATGGTCATCCACAATTCTCATCCCAAATCATCTGGTAAAATATTTCAACTAATTTGACTGATGATTAACTATAAGTGCTGTGTGTGGTTGTCCTGGAAATTAAATTATGGGATGCCATCAATTTTTGTTGTTCATTTTGATACTTTCAGAATCCCTACATGGAAAATTTAAGAAATTATATATTTTTAATTTATATTAACTTGATAAAGTTGATCAGAAAAAATATTCCTTTGTAAAAGTTTTGCAATATTTTCTTTTTTAAATCAAACATTTATCTCATTCTCTATGAAATACTATAAAAGTTGATCAATAAAAAACAATCTTCTCCATTATAATCAAAACCATTATTTATATATATATATATATATATGTGTGTGTGTGTGTGTGTGTGTGTATTTCCCTCCTGTCACAGTCATGAGAGTGAATGAGACAATAACGAAGCAACATTGGCTCAAGTCATTATATATATATATATATATATATATATATCGGAAAAACTACTAAAAAGTTGTATGTTTAAAACGGAGGACGGTCTGAAATATCAAATATAATAATAGAAATAAATACTGTCAAAAAATACATTTTTAAACTTACAACTTTTTAGTAGTTTTTCCTATACATATTAAGAGAGTATACCTGGATCATCACTATGTTTTATATTTATATATATATATATATATATATATATATATATATGCTCTCACACCCTGATTGAGCACTCTGGAAGAATGTGAAACTTTGAAAACAGTAGCTACTCCAGCATATACACATCACTCATTCAATAATGAATTAGATCACTATGGCTATTGAGCGTATATAATGATATATGTGCTAAAAAGTCTGCCTTCTTCCACCGAACGCTCGTAGCCCAGAGGTAGAATCGCCGACTGACGCCAATTCAGTCTGGTTTCAATCCTGGGTAAAAAAGCAATCGGAGTCTAACCATACTGATGAGCTGTGATACAGCGAAACAGATCTGTCTGCGGATGACTATAGTATATATATATATGAAGAAGCAAGGAATTCCTTGTAGAAATGGCTATCCAACGGATTTAAATTTCAAAATTTTTATTTTATTCTCTATTATAATAAAGACTGTTGTGTATATATATATATATAGATAGATAGATAGATAGATAGATACCCTTCTGTTATGCTCAGGTGTTTGGATTTTTTTTTTCTTATATCTTAATGTAAGCTACTCAATAGTAGGTACATTAATATATATGTTGCCATCATTTTAGATAGCATTTAAATATTTTGCTACAATTTTTGACAGTGTGGACCCAATCGTTACATATAAAGTGCTATAATTTTCATTGATTTTATGTTGTATATTTTCCATTTCAGTCTAATATATAAATCTTTACAGAAAATTTTCCTTTATTTCTGATTTGTTTTTAAGACGATACTATTTCTTTTAAAACAAACAGTATTTTTTCTGAAATAAAAAGAAAATTGCTGAATCTTGGATTTTTAAAATCTATTTTAAAGGTTTTTCTTTTTCATGTTAAGTTTGACAAAGGTGTTTGTATAATAAATGCTATATACATTTTAATTATATTCGCTAACATGTTTTACTACTTTGGATAACGGACTTCCATCTCCTATTGTCATAGGATTTTGTCAATAGCTATTTGTTGGATCTGAACAGTAGTTTGAAAATGTACGTCATCCTGTACCTCATGGAATGTACATCATCCTGTACCTCATGGAATGTACAATTACTGATGTTTAAATATGGCTTGGATTAATTACATGTTTACTTGTTTTGTCAAATGTGGAACTTTATTAACATTGAATTATTTCTTCACAAATGATAGAGATAACATAACATCAGTCTTTTCATCTTCCTTTTCTCTACTGAACACTGTTAGTCAACACTAAGTTAATAATAGATTTTGTTTTTTTTTAATCATTTCAATCCAAACAAGGTGATAATATCACTAAGGCACAAGATGCTACTGGGACTGAAAGAGAATGAGAAGCTTTTAGTAAAGAGAGAGGACAATAAAAAAAACTGGAAGATAAATACATCAATCACCACCTAAATTTTTGAAGATTGTAGTTATCAGAAAAAAATCCTTTTGGTAGTCGGTTCCACAAAGCAGCAGTTTGTGAAAAGGAGCCGCTCGAGTGGAACTTAGGTCTCACTACAAAGAATACAAAGAGAATAAAGATGGTTTACTACAATGGGCATATCATTACGGGTCTTAACTGTAAAGGTTGGAACTGGTGGAACTATGGAATGTGGTTCATCTGAACATTTTCCATGGAAAGAACAATGAAGCAGTGAGATCTTTGAGACATTTCATCCAATTATTGAAAAGTAGAAGTACAAGATGCCACACAAATATCTGGTTGGAAAATCTAATTGCCTGTTTAATTTTTGATGACAGTTTCAGGATACAAAATCTTAGCAAAGAAACCAAGAGTTATAAATTATATACCAAATGCAAGTTGTAAGAAGCAGTTATATATGTTTCTTAGGAATAACAAATTATTTGAGCAAATTCATCTTTCAGATATTAGTTGAAACACAAACATCCAGCCTCCTTGTTAAAAAAAAATATTTGGTCAGTTGAGGAATGATGTTTGTTTGTATATATTAATGGAAACAAGACACCTCATGCCTTCTTCTTGAGAAGAATATTTGATCAGTTGATAAATGCAAATGGGTGATAAGTACTTAAAAAAAAGAGTAATGAAAAGCCAAATACTTTTTTCAATCTGTGTTTTTAATTAAAGTGTCTTCTGATGCTTACACATTTGTTTTTTTTATTTATGTCGGTTGGAACAAGGGAAATAAATACTTTGTTGCCCCTTTTTGCAAGTCGAGCTTTAACACCTGCCAATGTTTATTATTGCCGAATTAAATTAAGAATGCCATCTTTTTTTCATTTGTTTGGAAATATTCAAATACATTTGTTCACAGATGGAATTTCATTGTCTGTCATCAACATTGTTCGGGCCACTTCCGCAAGGTTAATTTAGGTTTGAATTTCACATGGCACAAGACCATTTCCCAAAGAACTTCCTAACTAAGTTCCTGCATACCAACAATTACTTTTATATGGTCGAAATCATTCATTAAATTAGCAAATGGAACATTGAATAAAATAGTCAAAGCATAAATTGTAATTATATAAAGTGTATTAACAATAACAAGAAATCAATACTTTGTACAGACGTTGAAAGTGTCTGATTAAAATGTCTTTCATTTTCTGCATAAGATTGTGTTAAAGCTTTTGATGTAAGTCGTAATGTTCTTTGTCACTGGGAGATTTATCAGTGTCATTTGTAATTTTTGTGAGGAATAATATTGATAGAACATTAGTGAAAATGTCTGAGTCTGTGAATATGTTCATCTTTGTAAAGCTCAGAAGAATGATTTAGTAAGAGAAGGTGAGTTGGTTTTACATGTTGTGCATGTTAAGATTCTTGTGCCAACTGTAAAAATTCTTTGTTATCCAAAGAAATAAAAAGCATCTACTTGCGTTTTGCAATTAGTGTGGGTGTGTGAGAGAATTACTTGATATTGAAGAAAAGCAAACCCTACAATAGCATGCTGCTATTGCAGGCAGCTGTGAACTACCTTGCTTTGTGTTCTGTGGTTCTGCTGCAACTGTCCCTGGGTGCACCACATGTCTGCTATATATACATCCCGTGAGAAAGCGGGAAACAAGATTATCACATGATTGTTGCGTGTATATATGTACAATGAGTGAACGTAATTATGTAGAAATACATGTGACTCCCAACATACATCAATGAGATGTATTATTAAAACTTATTATTGGAGCACCATCTTGAATAAAGAACTTTTTAATGCAACTTCAGAAACATGTTTTTGAACACGAGTATACGAGAGAAAAATTAATGCAAGTTGCTGATAGTTTCAGTCACGCAACACTGAGCAAATAACAAATGAAAAATCTGATTTACTCATAGAATATGGAATAAAGATGGTCAAGATTTTTACAGCTACTACAGAAACATGTCATCATGATCTTAGACTAGTACTGTAAGTACTTTCAAATTAGTACATTTTCTTAATGCATCGTCTGATATAGTCCACATCTCACAATCATGCTGTTCCCAAATATATAAATTCAGGCAATGCTTCAGAAATTGTTGCTTATGAAGACAGGCTATTTTCAACAGATTGGGACTTTTATCCAGATACCAAAGGTCTAGAGTCTGCATCTTGCAATGTTTTATCAAAAAGGACAGTTCTAACTGTAAACAAAATCTTGTACAAGTGTTTCAATAAAATGGGGCTTCAAAATGAGACTACTTCAAAGGGGGTTAAATGTCAAATTGAAATGTGTTGTAGTTTTCTTTTTATAGCATCAGTCCTGATACTTTTTGATCTGACCTCCTATCAGTCAGTTAAGTGCCATACATGAAGCATGCTTAGGCGATCATGTCTCTTTCGAGACATGACTGACTGGGCAGAATATTATCCCGCAGTAGGTTGCTTTCTGCAGTAGACTGGTTGCCAACCAAAGCTATAGAACCCAATCTGTCCTGTTATTTAACCCATAACTGGAAGGAATAGATGGATTAATACCTTTCCGAAGGGTATTTGCATGTAAGTGAATGCAATGAATTCGGCTGGAATTCAAACTCGGCTCCCCGATTTCTCGTTCCGAGCCGATATCCACTGCACCACAACGCACATCCTTCTGACCTCCTACATGACCTATATATATATACATATATATATATAATCATATTGCCCCAAGCAAGGCATTTTACTGCCACTGTTTTGCAGGGGGTTACATAGGAAGAAAGTTATGAGAAAGTGACAGGTTATAGGGGGTGTCAAGAAGTGGGTAACAGAAAGATGAGAATACTGATGAGTGTGGAGTGGACAGAGAAAGGAGCATGAGAGAGAGGATGCAGGTTAGTGAGATAGGAGATGACTATTGACTTTACATTTAAATTCTTGGAGATTATAGTTGTCAGGAAAGTAAGTAAATGGAAGGGAATTCCACAGGCGAAAAGTGCGAGAAAAGAAACAATATATTTTTATATCATATAAGATCATTTATATATATATATGTATATAAATATATATATATATAAATTTAGTGTATCGAGGCAGCAAATAATTTTCTAAACACATACTGTTGAATATAAGAGACAATGAATGTCTATTATGTTTAATCATGAGCCGTTCTAAACATCGTATTTTGGCTTTAATTTCAGGTGAAAATAAAGACTGAAATTCTCCAACATTTGAATAATATTTTATTAAGTTGGTTCTAAGTTTTTCGGCTAAGCGGAGTTTTATGTTAACACAAGATAAAATCGTCGCTGATGGTGAATGTTTTTGTGTTACCATCCTTATAACCTTATAAATGTCTCATGTGAGCTGAAAGCTTAGAACCAACTTAATAAAAAATCATCCCAATGTTGGAGAATTTTCGTCTTTATTTTCAACTGAAATTAAAGCCAAAATACGATATTTAGAACGGCTCATGATTAAACGTAATAGACATTCATTGTCTCTTATATTTAACAGTATATGTTAAGAAAATATATATATATATATATTAACGATCTTGAAGTATATATTGCAATTGCATTATTACACAGATGTCATTAACATATTCCTTCGCAATAAATGTCATCTAAACTCTTGTTATTACATCATATGGCTTTTCTGTGAGAATTAGACTGTAGAAAAACATGAAATTGTGTCCAAATAGCAATTTAAGTGCAGATCAGGGGGAATAACTTGTGTTCACCAAATTATCTCCCTTTATTCTAAACATGACTTTCATTGATTTTATTTTGAAGGTTTTCATATTTTTTTTATACTATAATACAAAATCAAAGACCCACTCAGTGTAGAGGGTTTATAGCGAGCTCGATCATGTTTATTAAATTATCCTTGTGCCAAGCATAACTGAACTCCCCACAAGTTATGATTTTATCATCATCAGAAGGTTAAAAAAGAATAAATTTTTCATTTTTGTACATTTAAAAGAAAATTTATTAACAGAACAGGATAACATCAATTTTATAGGAAGTGAAATTATTAAGTACTAGCAGTATAACCCGGCGTTGCTCGGGTGTAATGAAAGCTTTAAAACTAATCCATGGTTCTGGATCTCAGACTCAGCCTAAAGAATATTTGTGTGAAGTTTGGTGAGAATCGGATAAAAATTGTGGATTTGTATAAAGGACATGAAGACAGATAAACAGACACACACAAACATTTTGCCTTATATATATATATTATCGGTTTTCTGCACTATTGTAAGAACTGCAACCTTGAAACTTCTGAATATCATTTCTTATGTCTTTGTTTATGAGTTAATCAAATTTGATTAAAATCAGACCACTCCTTCTATAACCCGATTTTTCTCGATTATCAATTTTCGATATTTATCGGGGGTACCTTGACACAAAACCTAGCTAACAACACTCACAGACGCTTATAGTACAACTGTGTAAATTTTCAAGAAAATCAGTTCAGCCGTTTCAGGGTCTATAGGTAACGGACACACACAGACACACACAACACACAAAGACAAAGTTCCATTTATAAATAAGTTTAGATGTAAATGTTAAAGATGAAATGTCGTACGGAGTTAAGTAAATCCAGAGTTTGTAGTTGTAGCAATATGTATGCATGCAAAAAAGATTAACTGAGTAGTAATAAAGTCTGTGTTCCTTTGTGAAATTGGTGAAATCAAGAAATTTCGTTTGCCCTAACATTTAGTGATAAACTAATGAGCGACTGGCAATATTTGTCTGTTTGGAAACATTTTATCACTCACGAAGCCACGAAAAGGCTTTTGAATTTTATCAATGCAGGATAGTAATGATTGAGTAGCTCTAGCTCGGATGTAACAGCAATGCATCCTCTTTTTTTTTGTTTGTTTGATCATGCTCTTGTAAACTTAAAGGTAAAGCATAATAGAATAAGTCAGGTACTTTCTGGAACAGTATAAGGAACAGGCCGTTTCTCTGCATATTCTGATAAAATTTTGTCATTAATATAAATGAAAGTATGTGGAGAACACTGCCTATAACTGAAAGCCAAGATATTGGTAAGAGTTTTGGATTTAGTATAAGGAAGAGTGACATAACATCCTTGACAAAACAATTTTTAATTTGTATGGGTTGTGTCTTTAAGGCTGTCACAATGCGTTGAGTAAAATAAAGGAAGGTAAAGAAGTGTTTGGGTATTACCTATTTATTAAACATTAATATTTCGAGATCAAAATCTCATCTTCAGAATGGCAGAGAAGCTTTTGTCTGTCCGGGTCTCTTCACGGCCTCTCTAAGAATGGCTGCTCCGGGTTGTCTACTGCTGCTGTATGTATGTGCGTGGCTGTACGTGTGTGTGTGGCAGTTCCGGGCTGGCCACTGCTGCTGTACGTGTGTGTGTGTATTCTAGCTGCTGTGTGTGTGTGTGTGTGTGTGTGTATTCTAGCTGGGGTCTTTATGGTCTGATGATATCGGTCTGCTTGTATATGTGGTTTATCTTAGTGTGATCTGATAGTTCCCTTGAATGCAGGAATACAAATTTTTAATTTGTATTCCTGCATTCCACATCAAGTATTTGCTGCTGGGAGCTATACTAAGAATTTGAGTTTTGTTTAACGGCATATCAACACCTCTGTGGGTTATTTAATAACAAAAAGGTGGGGTTTTAAGGTATTTTTTTTAATGTTCATTTATAGTGAGAAGGTTGATTTAGTCGGATTTTAATGAAATGTTTTTGTTTTTATACTTTTTATTTTAGAAAACTGAAAATGTCTTCTAGTTTTGTATTCAAAAATGTTTTGCTGCTAATACTTTTTTTTTCTTTAAAAATGTCTTATGGTAATTTTTCTTAAAAAATTTATTGTTGGTAATATTTTTTCTTCAAAATTCTATATTTTTCTATAAAAGTATTATATATATATATATATATATATAGTGTATTGAGGCAGCAAATAATTTTCTAAACATATACTGTTAAATATAAGAGACAATGAATGTCTATTATGCTTAATCATAAGCCGTTCTAAACATCGTATTTTGGCTTTAATTTCAGTTGAAAATAAAGACAAAAATTCTCCAACATTTGGATAATTTTTTATTAATTTAGTTCTAAGATTTTGGCTCACATGAGCTATCTTCAGAGAGGTTATTAAGACGGTAATATATATATATATATATATATATATATATGAAGTGTATTTTTATACTTTTATTACAGCAATTTTTTTTTTTCAAAATTGTACTATGGCAACAATTTTTTCTTCAAAAATGTATTGTTGGTAATACTTTTCCTTAAAAAATGTATATTTTTCTGTAAGTCTATTTTTATACTTTCATAATGGTTGGACCCCAGTTTCGGGATAAACTATTTGCCCATAGCTGGGACCCTAACAGGTGCTACCACTCTGGGTCAAGGTGGACCTGGGAACATCAGTAATTAAGAGATGGTTCCATGCTCCTCACAACCTCCCAATTAGAGGCCTTGCTGCTGGATGCAGTTGACAGTCATACCCAGGACCAAGCTACACTAAGAACAAATTTTAATGCTTTAAAATATATACTGAAATTAAGTTTTTCTTTCATACATAAAAACAGTGAATTCTTCATTTCATCTAGTAGTCAATAAATTTTGCATGTATTATTTTGCATATTTTGAATATCCAGGTCAGTATTTCTCTTAATACTTGGTCCATGTGAATATGACAACTTACTGGACAATCACAGATACAACACTTGAAAGTACATTGTCAAATATTGAAAAAATCTGAGTAAAAGTTAAACAAATTGATTTTTGGCAAGTGTTAAGTGTAACAAAAGAAAAAATTTTATTAACCAAACTCAGATTTAAATTACAAGCAAATATTTAATTCAGAAAACACACCAAATAAAATATTTACAAATATACAATTTTTGTTGCATTCAAAACAAGAAACATAGAGTTTACTACTGGCGAGTGTTACAAGGAAAAAAGGGGAAGGTAAGGTGTCAAATATCTTTACCAAGTTAAGTTGGCGTAAAAGTTAAGTGCTATACTTTTGGGAAATTCTTAAATGAGTATATAAGGAAGAAAGTTTGGTCAATGAAAGAGTCAAAAATATGTATTTACCCAGATATTTCCACGAGGTTCTCTTTCAGGTTTTAGTTGGTCAGCAACTTCTTAGAGATTCTTTCGGCTGGATATAAATCCTTGAATCAAAGATGGAGTTGATAATGTCAGCACATAATGTTAACAACTAACTACTCTCTGCCCAAAATCTATTTTATAGGGACTAACACCTAATTTGCATATTTCTAGAACCTTTCGAATTCTCTCGAATCTACTGGAGTTTTCTCGATCATTCTAGTACCTTCCAAATGTTCTATTTCTAATTTCCTTATTTTTACAACTACTTCATGAATTAAAACATTTTTGGAATAACAAGTAGGACTCAATAGAATCTCTTACTACAACTTTTTAGACATTATTATTATTATTATTATTTTATATAAATGCGTCCTCATAACACAAGGTAGCTCAAAGTTCCACTTGAGAATCTGGAGTGAGTTTGGTTCTCAAAAGACTTCAGAAGCCTCATTAAGAGTAACAACCATTCTTCGTGATTGGATAAAATTCATTGTCTGCTTGGCAGCAATTAAATTTTACTGGGTTCGTTTTAGAGGTATTGAAGGTTACAAGCCAGATTTTTCCCCCATTGAACATTGCAAGCCAAATCAGGGAAAAAAATCAACCAGCTGTCAAGCTTTAGTCACCTAGATTTTTGGAGATGCAATAATAAATCTGTTTTAGTGTCTTGAAAGTGGATGTCACTTATTGTTATAAAAAAATATTTGTTTTTTGGTCATCTTGGAGAAATGCCGCAATTAAAATATTTGTTTTTTGGTCATCTTGGAGAAATGCCGCAATTAAAATATTTGTTTTTTGGTCATCTTGGAGAAATGCCGCAATTAAAATATTTGTTTTTTGGTCATCTTGGAGAAATGCCGCAATTAAAATATTTGTTTTTTGGTCATCTTGGAGAAATGCCGCAATTGCTTCTTCTCCAACCACTCTCTCACCGGCGCGACGTGGCTTCCCTCGGCCTCTTCTACAAATACTTTCATGGCTTCTGCTCTGATGAACTTAGAGCATTGGTGCTGCCTAGGTATGAATTTACACGAGATACTAGATTTGCAACTAGGTCCCACCCTTTTACAGTAAAACAGATAAGATGTAACTGTAATTTCTACTCTAACAGCTTCTTTTCTCGTGCTTCCCGCCTGTGGAATTCTCTTCCACGTGTCTGCTTTCCCGATGGCTACAATCTCCAGGCGTTTAAATGTAAGGTCAATCACCTCCTATCACACTAACTTGCATCTGTTCTCCCAACACTCTCACCATCTACCCAACCCTCATTCTCGGTATCCTAACCCGTCTATCACCCTCCTTCTGACTTTTCCTATATCTAACCATCCTTTCTCACCACTAACCATCCTTTCTCACCGCTCTATGTAACCCCCTGCACAATAGTGGCAGTGAAATGCCTTGCTCAGGGTGAAACGATTATAAAAAAAAAAAGAAAATCTCTCTTCCTAACTTCTTACCATTTCTCTCAATTCATTGTTGTCCTCTTTCAACATCTTAATGGATGATTTTATAGAATCCTGCCTCCCATACTTATGAGTCTTTCAAATCATAGAAATTTTAAATAAGTTCTTAATATATACTGTGGTGATACCGAGCACAATACCAGTTAACAAATGAATGTCTTGTAGAATATGCAAAGTCAACCGTAGCCAGCATTCCCTGTCTTGCATATCTTTGACAACTCTCTTAATCTTGGATTTCCACAGATTTGTTACATTTTACCTTTCGTTTTTCTTTTTATATTTTTACCAATTTATCTTAGAAAGTCTAACATTGTTTCCTTTGCAGATTTGCTAAATCCACTCCCATCAGTGCTAAATTCTAACCTTATCTGCATGGCAGTCAAAATCAGTTTTACTGCCATTTTAGCACAGCAGAACTGATTTTCTCTAAGAATAGACTAGAATTCATCATACACATGCCTCTTTAACAATTATAGCTTTTTTTGTTTAGTACCAAGCTGACCTATTTGAATTTGAAGGACACTTCCAAATTGACAACAAAGCCATATTTGATTATCTCAGTAACAGATGCTACAAAAAAATTTGTATCATCCAATCAAAAACTCATCCACATAGGTAGAAAAGGTACTATGTAACTTCCATTCATAATAATCTTCTTGTGTAAATAAAAAAAAAAATTAATTTAGAGAATGTCTGTAAAAGGACAATACGAATAAAGACAAAAGGAAAACGTCAATATTTGTCCATTCTTTTCAGACGAGATATTGTAATTATTTACATTGTTCGGACTGTTGTTTTCATTTTATTGCCATATTCACAACATTTTGGCTGTTGTACACTTCAACCTACTTCCTCAAGGATATGTGACCCAGTGGATAAAAGTGTTGCTTAAATCCAGTGACTTAACCCAAAGAGTTGTGAGTTCAATACCTGGCCACAGTGGTGATGAACAAAGACTTCAGAGAGTTAAGTTAAACTTAGAGATTTGAGTTGTTTTTAAAAGAAGATAATTAAAACATCCAGAAGTAGCATGACTCATGGAATGAGAACAATCTACTCCAGTGATCAAAATAAAGGGTTCAGTTCAAAATTTTAATCAAGTGAAGATAGTCAGTGTACAACAGCCAAAACATTGTGGATATGGCAAAAAAGATGCAGACGATAGTCCTATAAATGTTAAAAAACAGAAAACTTATCTTAGCTAACACCTTGGCTAAGATAATTTTTCCTATTGTCTTTATCAATAATCATTTAATGTCTCTTCAGCACATATACTAACATGGATCTCCACGACTTCCTATCCTTTTAGCACTGAGTAATGTTTGTCCTCTGACTATCCCTCCCAGTTCATGTTCTGGCATCTTTTAACACAAGCTGATTAGTTATGTTACTTACTGTTTCCCTCTTTCACTTGGTATGTCCTGTGAGTGTTGAATTTTTTAAGCCCTCTTCCCCATTATAAGTCACAGGAATTTCAACTCTTTCTCTCTGATTCTAAGCCAAAGTATCTTTTACATTCTCATTTTCTTTAAAACTTCCTTATTATTACGGCATTCCTATTGTCCTTCTGCTGCACAAAATCTCTATTGCTTCAAGTCTCCTCGTCATCTGTGAGGAAATTGTTTGTCATATAGGTGGATGGGTATAACATAGCAGTTAAGCATCTGAATCTTTGTTTCCAATGAAATTTTCTTGTTTCTTAATATTTTGTTCCTGGAAGGCGTTTTTCGCTATTTTAATACGCCTTCACATTTGTGTGTCCCATTTTCCTTTTTGTGTTAAAACATTTCCCAGATAGTTAAACTTCTGTACTTGCTTTATTTTAACACTAGCAGTATAGTCCGACATTGCTCGGGTGTAATGAAAGCTTTAAAACTAATCCATGGTCCTGGAGCTCAGACTCTTCGGACGTTGACACGAAAGACTAAAAAGCAATAGTTGTTTCCAGTTAAAGCGAAACCATAGACTGAAAGAAAAATGAATGGATGTAAGTCAAATTTTGATTTCCTGGTATCGATATCAAATAAGTTTATTTCATTGTAAACTGAATTTTGAAGGCTAAATAAGTCCTCTGAGTAAATGGTACCATGGCTGAGACTAAGAACTACAATTATACCTACTTAGAGCCAAACCCAAAGCAAAAACTAAAATAAAAGGGCTGAAAACCTGATTTTAATAGGATATCGGGGTATCGATTTCCAATATTGGAGTCAAATAAGTCATCCAAGGATAAACTAAACTAAGTAAGTCCATGAAAACTTATCGTACCCATCGAGAGTAAAATTGGAGAAAATGAGCCATGTTGATAACTGAATATTGGTTTTTGATCAGATTCATTAGAATATCGGGGGTAGTGATTTTCAATATCAGGGGAAAATGAGTCGTCTGAGAAGATCTACTAATGTTTGAAACTAAAACCTACAATTTTACCAAGTTAGAGCAAATTCGGCAACAAGAACCACAATAAAAGGGCTGAAATCCTGATCTTGATCAGACCTGATTGGATATCAGGGTATCGATTTCTGATATCAGGGGAAATCGAAAAAACATAAGTAGTCCCTGACCTGACTGGAAACCTAAAGAATATCTGTGTGAAGTTGGATGAGAATCGGATAAAAATTGTGGATTTGTATAAAGGACATACAGAAAGACACAGATAGACAGACACACACACAAACGTCTTGCCTTTTATATATATAGATCTCCAATTTGAATACCACATTTTGGGCTGCCCCTCTTGCTAATGATCTTATATTTTGTATTTTTTGCAATTAGTTCTTTCTTCATGCTTTCTTTAATTACCTTCTCAAAAACTATCTACAGTTATTTTTTTTTTTACTTGCCATCAACACAATGTCATCAGTATATTCTGTGTTGCTAAGATTATGGCCAATAATAATAAATCATGTTAGGAGTCTTAGTTCTCTTAAGATTCAGTCACTTGAGTGCCATACATGATACACGCATTGGGTGATCATGTCTCAAAAGAGACATGACTGACTGGACAGATTATCCTGCAGTAAGTTGCCATTGCTTTCTGCGGTAGACTGGTAAATTATATTATTATATTAATAAGTAGTAATTAGTGGGGGATCAGTTTATTACTTCATGACAATAGAAAACCGATCACCCACTTTATGCCCAGTAGAAGCCTTAATCATGTTTCTATTATATTCAGTCAGTCAGTTAAGTGCCATACGTGATACACGCTTTTGGCAATCATGTCTCAAAAGAGACATGACTGACTGAGCAGAAGATTATCCTGCAGTAAGTTGCCATTGCTTTCTGCGGTAGACTGGTTGCCAGCCAAGGCTGTAGAACTCACTCTGTTCTATTATTTGACTCATAGGTAGAGGGGGAAGGGATGTATTATATTATTAAGTAGTAATTAATGGGGGATGAGTTTATTACTTCATTACAATATAAAACTGATCCCCCACTTTATGCCCAGTAGAACCCTTAATCATCTTTCCAAGTATTATATTCAGGCAGTCAGTTAAGTGCCATATGTCATACACGCATTGGGCAATCATGTCTCAAAAGAGACATGACTGACTGGGCAGATTATCCTGCAGTAGGTTGCTATTGCTTTCTGTGGTAGAATGGTTGCTGACCAAGGCTATAGAATCCAATCTGTCCTATTATTTGACTCATAGCTAGAGTGGGAAGAGATGTATTATATTATTAAGTAGAAATTAGTGGAGGATCAGTTTATTACTTCAAAATAATAGAAAACCGTTCCCCCACTTTATGCCCAGTAGAAGTTTTAATTATGTTTCTAACTGTTGTATTCAGTCAGTCAGTTAAGTGCCATACGTGATACACGCTCTGGGCAATCATGTCTCAAAAGAGACATGACTGACTGGGCAGAAGATTATCCCTCAGTAGGTTGCCATTTCTTTCTGCAGTAGACTGGTTGACAGCAAATTTGTCCTATTATTTGTCGTTCTGAGTTGATGTCCACTGTACCAGAATGCACATCCTCTTAGGATTACCTCATTGTAAAAGTTAATGTGGTGAGAAGACACATTTTTGCCTTATATCTATTTTTTCTGCTCAATTCATTTTCTATCCATTTGCAGGTGGATTGTTCCCAGTAAATATTCTGGATTATTCTAATATTTTTCCTAAAAGTTTTCATAACACTTCAAATAGATCTTTGTGCACATCAGTCGACTGTCTCAAGATAGTTCTATTAAAGCCGAAATAGGCTAAAAGTCTATGACCCCTGTCAACTTTCTGACCCCTGGCATGTTTATCTGGAATTTCAATGACAGTAAGCATCGATCATGGATCATTGTATAGCAAGTCTGCATGGCTTTGGTTTGAGATGAGTCGAAAAGGGCTCAATTCACTTACAATCTCCAATGCCTCATGAGAATAAATGTCGTATTCAAGAAACCCATCTTATTGTAAGTAGCTAACAAGGTGTGCTTTCAAGGAAGTGCTGCCTCTTCTTAACAGACTTTGGTTAGTCATTCAAGGAATGTTTCTTGACTAGTAAATTGTTCTTTGGGTGCAAATTATTCACTTGTCTTTCCAAAAACTGTCCACTGGATCCGTGGACAGGTTATTTCTGCTCGATGTTTCCATAAAGGAGAAAGTGTTCCAACTCATTGAACTTTATGCACCCATTGACCATGGTGGGGAGGCCTTCTTTTGTCAGAACAATCAGTTTATGATACCATCAAAAGGGGTCGTTTTAGCAGGTAATTGGAACACTGTATTTGATTTCGATTCAGACTGTAGAAGAGCCAGGAAGGGTACTAAAATTCCTTCCAATGCCAGACTCAGTCTGATTGATAAATTCTGAAATTAACATCCAAAGCAGGTAGAGTGGACTTGGATAGATAGGGGTAGCTTGGTTGTGGTGCAGAATTCTAGGTACATTTTTTTTTTTTTAATCATATCACACCCCAAGCAAGGCGGTAATGCCACTGATGTCAACTGGGTTTGAGTTAGGAGAAACAATTGTTATGTTTTCCAAGTTTCCTTATTGTAGCCTAGATCAGCTGGCGACAAAAAAATTCAAAGCTTTTTTGGGGATGTAAACAGGAAGGATTTCAAGATACCAGCTGCTACTAACAATAGGGCAGGAAGAGTCAGATTCTCCATTTAGGAAAAAAGTGGTGAGGACACCTTAAGAAATCCATCAGGTTTTTACCACTGATTATAGCAAATGACTCAATCTAGATGAACTAGCAGTGTAAAGGGCACTAGAATCTAGAATAAACGGTGCTGTAAAATTAGAAGATAGTGAAAAGAAGTGCCAAGTTCAGTGAATTAGAACTAGATTAAATAGAATGTCTGCTTAGCCAATGAATATGGCCGCAGAATTGGATGCAGAGGAACTTCTTAGTGTCACTGATTGGTATGCTACAAGTGTCACACAGGAGAACTCACCATTGGCCATCTTGGTGTGACCAAAATTCAGACACTCGTGTTGTGTTGGAGTTCTGTTTTGTTTGAAATATTCTTAAAGTAAGGCTTTTTTTTTTTCTGCCTAATTTTAAATTTTAAGCTTTTCATGTTTAATTGGTTTTCTTTAATTTAATTCTTGATTTTAGCAGATATCTCTTGACTGGACTTTTACTAAGTTAAAACTTAGTAATCCATCGCCATGTTTTTTTTTTTTGTTTTTTTTTTCAATTGAAGTAGATAGATCTATCTATCGCCCAGTTCACACTCCACCCATGTCTATTGAGCAGGTTAAGAGGCTCATCCCTTGTTCCCTGTTTAGGATGTGGTTTCCGGCTTTCTCTTTCCCAATCTTCTCACTTTGTTTTGTTGTTGTTTTTTTTCAATTGGAGTAGATAGATCTATCTATCACCCGGTTCACACTCCACCCATGTCTATTGAACAGGTTAAGAGGCTCATCCCTTGTTCTCTGTTTAGGATATGGTTTCCGGCTTTCTCTTTTCCGATCTTTTCACTATTATGTAGCCCCCTGCACATCAGTGGCGTTACTGCCTTGCTCGGGGTGATACGATTAAAAAAAAAAAAAAAAAAAAAAAAAAAAAAGATCTGACCATTGTCAAGAAAAGCCTTATATCAGGTGTTAGTCAGACTGTTCATGACAATCTGATGATGGAGGAATCCTGCTTCATATGGCTTTAGATTACCAGGTTGAAAGGCCTCACTAACAATGAGTCATCATTCACCTGGCTGATGACTGAGAATGTGCTCTGGGTTGGTAAAAAGTCTTTCACAGTGGGACTGATTATTTTGCCAGAATGGTGAAATAAATGGAATAGTCTTTTAGGTACACCTTCTTTCATTGCCTGATTTTAGGCTACATGCTTCACGTGCTGTACAGACAATTCTTGGTCCTGGATGCCAGTTCTGTTTATAAATTTAGCTTATATAAGTGAATTATAAGATTTCACTATACAATTTAATTGAAGTATAAAATTCAATTACATTATATAATGCAGGCTTGCTATATTTACTTTTACTGCAAAACCAAACATGTTTTTGTGGAAATTTTCTAAAAATGGAATTTTAGAATCTTGGTCACTTCCCTCGGATTTTTATTTAACATTTTTCACTTCAAGTTAATTTAGAATTCTCTTTGAAATGTTTATTCACCAAAAGAAATAATTATGCTGTCTCTATTTTCATTTCTGTGGCATTCTATACTGCAGGTCTAATCATAGTGCAAGGGAGTGCCAGAATTGATGGCCTATTTCAAGACTTCTGAAATTTAGTTAATCTATTATTTTTCTCTATGAAATTTTTTGTTATCTAAAAAGATTATTATGCTATCTGTATTTGCATTTCAAACCATGGCATTCTATACTGAATGTCCAATCATAGTGCAGTGGAATATCAGAATTGTTAATGTTAATTTTATATTTTTCTCTGAAATTCATTAAAAGGAGTATATTGAGAAAAATTTTTCAATGCGTAATTTGCTTTTCTTTTTAAAATGTATTTGTAAAAAGCTATGTTGAATTTTAGTCACTCTAAAAACAAATTTGAAGCAAATATAATAGTTTTATACTACAAAATTAATAAGAAATTATTTATTAAGAATTTTTAACATTTCTCCTCAAATTTCTAAATATCAAACATATTGAATAGACCTCGAGCTCTGACACATAGTTACCACATGAGTAAGTCTGCAGTATAGAACACCATTGTGCAAACCCATTTTATTTATTTTTTTTATAATCATATCGCCCCAAGCAAGGCATTTTACTGCCACTGTTGTGCAGAAGGTTACATAGGAGGAAAGTTATGAGAAAGAGTGACAGGTTATAGGGGGTGTCAGGAAGTGGGTAACAGAAGGATGAGAATACTGATGAGAGTGGAGTGGACAGAGAAAGGAGCATGAGAGAGAGGATGCAGGTTAGTGAGATAGGAGATGATTAATGACTTTACTTTTAAGTTCTTAGAGAATGTAGCTGTCAGGAAAGCAATTAAACGGAAGGAAATTCCACAGGTGGGAAGTGCGAGAAAAGAAGCTGATGGAGTAGAATTTGTGTTTACAATTTATTGGTTTCACAGTAAAAAGGTGGGACCTAGTTGCTAATCTTGTGGCTCAAGTAAATTTATATATAGGGGGCACCAGTGAGCTAAGTTCATTGGAGCAGAAGCCATGAAAGTATTTGTAGAAGAGACACAAGGAAGCCACATTGCACCAGTGAGAAAGTGACTGTATCCAAGATGCCAAGTCGAGATCTATCACATTACAGATTCTCCATTGGATTTTGTCAAGAACCCAGAGGAGAATAGCAGGAACACCCGACCAGATGTGGCAGCAGTAATCAATGCACGGGCGGATGCTAAGCTGGGATCAGTTACATTACAGATTCTCTGCTGGATTTTGTCAAGGACCCCTAGGTGGATAGCAGGAGCACCTGACCAGATATGGCAGCAGTATTTAATGCACGGGCATTATATTATATAGAATTATAGTAATTCTACTTGAAGCATTGTCAAGAACGACAGTGTAGACTTTGTATCAATATATCAGAAAAATACTTCAGATAACTCCTACTGAGAAACTCATTTCAAAGAAGCTGCCAAGAAAGTTAAGTGCCATACGTGAAACATGCTTGGTCGATCATGTCTCTTTCGAGACATGACTGACTGGGCAGAAGATTATCCCGCAGTAGGTTGCCATTGCTTTCTGCAGTAGACTGGTGAATTATATTATTCTATTAATAAGTAGTAATTAGTGGGGGATCAGTACTGAAGAAATGTGCCCCCAGAAGTCTCCTCTGTCCTCTCTAAACTCTATAACCTCTGCCTATCTGCTTCCTGCTTTCCTGCCTGTTGGAAGTCCTCCTGCATAGTTCCTATATTTAAGAATTCTGGCGAACCCTCAGACCCCGCCAATTACCGTCCTATTAGTCTCCTTCCAATCTTTGGCAAAGTTTTCAAAGCCATTATCAACGCCGAGGTGATTCAGCATCTCATGGCCAACGGGCGTCTCTCTGACAAACAGTACGGGTTTCGCTTCACCATATCTACTGCTGATATGCTAATGACCATTACCGAGTACATATACCAGGCACTCGACAAGAATGGTGAAGCCCGAACCGTTGCCTTGGATATCTCCAAAGCATTCGACAGGGTCTGACATACTGGCCTCTTGTGCAAACTGCGGAGCTATGGGATAACTGGACATCTGTTTGACCTCATCCACTCTTTCCTCTCTAACCGCACATTGAAGGTGGTATTAAATGGGCATGCCTCCCAAAACTACCCTACGAATGCGGGCGTCCCTCAAGGTTCTATCCTAGGTCCCACGCTCTTTCTGATCTACATTAATGATCTCCCCGACACCATTAGATCCCAAGTTGGCATGTATGCCGATGACAAAACAATCTACTCTCGCATCGATCAGAAACCAGGTGTGGACGACAAAGTGAACCTCGCTGCCGTACTTGAAAGGGACCTCCAATCCGTAGTGGCCTGGGGTAGGAAATGGCTGGTAAATTTCAATGCCTCTAAAACGAAGCAGTTATCAACTAACCACCATATACAATTGCATCTACCTCCCATTAGCATGGGACAGGCTAGCCTCCCAGAGAGTAAAATACTACGCCTCCTTGGCCTTACACTTTCGGCGGACCTCAAATGGAATGACTATATTGAATCCATTGCCAAATCTGCTGCTATGGAAGTCGGCTCCCTGTGCAGGGCCCGGAATTTTTTCCCACCTGAATCTATTCTGCACATATACAAATCTACCATCCGCCCGTGTATTGAATATTGCTGCCATATCTGGTCGGGTGCCCCTGCTGCTCTCCTTGGGCTTCTTGACAAAATACAGAGGAGGATCTGTAATGTGGTTGATACTGACTTGGCAGTCCGGCTGCAGCCGCTCTCTCACCGGCGTGATGTGGCTTCCCTGTGCCTCTTCTACAAGTACTTTCATGGCTACTGCTCCGATGAGCTTAGATCACTGGTGCCGCCTAAGCACGAATTTACACGAGATACTAGATTAGCAACTAGGTCCCACCCTTTTACAGTTAAACAAATAAGATATAACTGTAAATTCTACTCCAACAGCTTCTTTTCTCATGCTTCCTGCCTGTGGAACTCCCTTCCACAGCTCTGCTTTCCCGACAGTTACAATCTCCAGGTGTTTAAATGTAGGGTCAATAAACACCTCCTATCACACTAACTCCCAATTATTCTCAGAACACTCTCATCTACCCAACCCTCATTCTCGGTATCCTTACCCGCCTATCATCCACCCTCTGACATTTCCTATATTTAATCATCCTTTCTCCACTCTACGTAGCCCCCTGCGCAGTAGTGGCAGTGACATGCCTTGCTCGGGGTGAAACGCTTATAAAAAAAAAAAAAAAAATAGAAAACCGATCACCCACTTTATGCCCAGTAGAAGCCTTAATCATGTTTCTGTTATCTTCAGTCAGTCAGTTAAGTGCCATACGTGAAACACGCTTGGGCGATCATGTCTCTTTCGAGACATGACTGACTGGGCAGAAGATTATCCCGCAGTATGTTGCCATTGCTTTCTGTGGTAGACTGGCTGCCAGCCAAGGCTATAGAACCCAATCTGTCCTGTTATTTAACCCATAACTAGAAGGAAGAGACGGATTAGTACCTTTCCCAAGGGTATTTGTGCGTAAGTGAATGCAATGAATTCAACTGGAATTCAAACTCAGCTCTCTAACTTTTTGTTCTGAGCTGATATCCACTGGACCACCACGCACATCCATCAAGAAAGGATAACATTCTTAAATTCTAAGCAGAGGGTCAGCTTTTATTTCTGACTACAGTTATGTTAATACTTATCAACACCTGTTGCTTTCTTGGCATGGCTGAAAATTTGTGAATTTGTCCATTCATTTTCTTCTGCTGACAATTTGTTGTTTATCAGTTGGCCTGGTTTTGGCAAGTCGGACATTGTTTTTTTTTTCTTGATGCTGCAGCTGTTGCAATTCTGTCTCTGATTAGCAATCAGTTCTTCTACTATCTCATTATCATAATTCCGGCAACCCACAAATTTACAAACGTCATCTTCTGTAAACACATTTACTTGAACGGCCTTGTTCTTAATGTTGTCATGAGTTTTGTCATTATTTGTTAAATCATTTGTGTTAAGAAGAATATGTTGACGGGCAGCACTTGCTGAGATAGAATGCTGTCCCAATAAAAGGAGTCACCGAGAAAATACATGATTACTGACTCAAATATAAATGACAAATACTTACATTTCCCCAAACCAAGTAAATCCTTATAGATATGTCTATATATCTGAGGTGAGGTAGTATTTACAGTATTCGGACTATTGTCCTCATCTTTGTCACCATTTGTATGACATTTAATAATAGATCATTCTATTTGTCTATATTTCTGAGGTGAGGTAGCATTTACAGTATTCGGACTATTGTCCTCATCTTTGTCACCATTTGTACAACGTTTAATAATAGATCATTCTATTTGTCTATATCTCTGAGATGAGGTAGTATTTACAGTATTTGGACTATTGTCCTCATCTTTGTCACCATTTGTACGACGTTTAATAATAGATCATTCTATTTGTCTATATATCTGAGATGAGGTAGTATTTACAGTATTTACATTATTCGGACTATTGTCCTCATCTTTGTTGCATTTTACTGCCACTGTTTTGCAGGGGGTTACATAGAAGGAAAGTTATGAGAAAGAGTGACAGGTTATAGGGGTGTCAGGAAGTGGATAAGAGAAGGATGAGAATACTGATGGGAGTGGAGTGGACAGAGAAAGGTGCATGAGAGAGAGGATACAGGTTAGTGAGATAGGAGATGATTGACTTTACATTTAAATTCTTTAGCTTATAGCTGTTGGGAAAACAAGTAAATGGAAGGAAATTCCACAGGCGGGAAGTGCGAGAAAAGAAGCTGCTGGAGTAGAATTTGCATTTACAATTTATTGGTTTCACAATAAAAGAGCGGGACCTAGTTGCTAATCTTGTGGCTCGAGTAAATTTATATATAGGGGTTACCAGTGAGCTAAGTTCATTGGAGCAGAATCTGTGAAAGTATTTGTAGAAGAGACAGGGATATAAAAATATATAAAAAAATATGAAAATATATGGAAAGCAAGACTGATTTCATTATTGAATAACTGAAAAAGTGTTGACAAAATCAACCAAACCAGATGCATGAAAACTATGCGTTAGACTTCAGGTCGAAGGTTTTACCTTATGCTAATGGGTAAACTATCGCCTGTGAACAACAGATTCACTATTGGTCTTCCAGCACCCTTGGTTCGAGAACCTTGCCTATTCATGCAGTTTGCTGGGTCAGAAGAAGTCGGGCAATAAGAATTCAGTGATAAACCTCTGACCAACTAATTATGCAACTTTCATGTCTGTCATCTTCCAGATTATCTAAGTATCAGTTATTTTCCTCTTTATATAGCAGTGAATGCTGCACAATTCCTCACAGTGAAAAAAGGCTTGTAGCAACAGGGATGCGGTTGTAAAGAATAATACTAGGAATACCCTGGATGGAACATGTGAGCAATAAGGAAGTTTAAACTATAACAAAAACAAAAAGGAGACTAATCCTCTTGAATTCATTGCATTCACTTATGCACAAATACCATTGGAAAAGGTATTAATCCACTTCTCTCTCTAGCTATGGGTTAAATAGCAGGACAGATTGGGTTTTATAGCCTTGGTTGGCAACCAGTTTACCACAGAAAATTATGACAACCTACTGCAGGAAAATCTGGTGCCCAGTCAGTCATGTGTTTTTTGAGACATGATTTCCCATGCATGTATTATGTATGACATTTAACTGACTGATATTGGAAATAAGGAAATGACAGCTAAAATTTCTTGGGTATAAAAAGATAAAGGAATATCTGGAAGATTTGACACTAATTGGGGGTTGGAATATCTTACAAACAAGAGGGGAGAGGAAAGCACTGAGTAACCTACCTGCTGAAATTGTGTAAATAGTTGGCAGAAGAGAGAGAGAGGGAGGAATATTAAAAAGACAAAGATAGGAAGTTGTGGAGAACTATGATTGCAAGGGACTTGTGTAGACATGGCACATAGGAGAATGAGAAGGCTACCACTGATCTTGGTTTTGTTCTTCTGTCTTTGACAAATGGGGAAGAAAATTCTTTAACCAATGTGAGAAACTTTGGAACCAGAAATGTTTCTTCAAACACATCTTATCTCCACCTTTGATGACTGAATGTCTTCTATGTGCCATGTCCCTTCAGGACATAGGTGATCATGGCCTTCCAAAGTGGCTCTTAGCATGCTTTTCTTCTGTTACACCACCCAAACCCTGCTCTGCCATCCGCTAGCTAAAGCCCATAAATCTAGAACATAAATGTATAAAGACTAACATGGCCGCAAAATGAGGGATCAGTTTATATATTGATTATAATGTAGAATTGATCCCCCATATTATATCCACATTATAATTTCTTATAAACAGTTGGCATATATATTCTTCTTCTATGTGCCATGTCCTTTCAGGATGTAGGCAATCATGGCTTCCCACATCTACCTAACCCTGGTGGCTGTTAGCACGCTTTCTCCTGTTACACCACCCAAAACCCCGCTCTGCCATCCACTAGCTCAAGACCATAAATCTAAAATTTAAATGTATAAAAACTAGCATGGCCACAAAATGAGGGATCAGTTTATATATTGATTATAATGTAGAATTGATCCCCCATATTATATCCACATTATAATTTCTTATAAACAGTTGGCATATATATTCTTCTTCTATGTGCCATGTCCTTTCAGGATGTAGGCAATCATGGCTTCCCACATCTACCTAACCCTGGTGGCTGTTAGCACGCTTTCTCCTGTTACACCACCCAAAACCCCGCTCTGCCATCCACTAGCTCAAGACCATAAATCTAAAATTTAAATGTATAAAAACTAGCATGGCCACAAAATGAGGGATCAGTTTATATATTGATTATAATATAGAATTGATCCCCCATTTTATATCCACATTATAATTTCTTATAAACAGTTGGCATATATATTCTTCTTCTATGTGCCATGTCCTTTCAGAACGTAGGCGATCATGGCCTCCTAAAGTGGCTCTTAGCATGCTTTTCGTCTGTACCTTGCCTAAACCTTGCTCTGCCATCCACTTGCTCAAGCCTGTCAAGTATGCCATTCCTTGCTTTCCCTTGTCTCTCTTTTTCTCTATCTGACCTCTGAGTATCAGATTCTCCAAGCCCTCCTTCCTCATTACATGTCCCATAGCTGTCTTTACCTGATATTAAGTATTAGTTTCTTTTTTGTTTCCATCCTTCTTAAAGACCTCATCATTGCTCACATGTTCGATCCATGGTATCCTCAGCATCCTTCTGTAGAACCATATTTCAGTTGCTTCATATCTCTTCTTCATCTTTGAGGAGATTGTCCAGCATTCACTGCCATATTGAAGAACAGTTGTCAGTGTAATTTGATTGCAATTCTAATTTTCTTTCTGACAATTTTTATATCTAATCACTTAAATTAAAGATTTTACAACCCTTATTATTTGTAGATAATGCTTTTCTTATATGCACATAGCAACAACTTGAAGAAGTCTTATTTAACATCAACTTCCTTCTTCTCATTCAAATAATATCTTCTTATTAAAATCTGTTACTCTCTAGTCCTGGGTATTACGATCAATTGCATATGGTAGCAAAATCTCTCGTCGGAAGATTGGATATTTTGAGAGGTATGGGGCCACATCTTATTTGTTGTTGTTACCAGGTCCACCCTGACCTGGAGTGGTAGCACCTGTTAGGGTCCCAGCTATGGGTAAATAGTTAACCCCCAAACTGGGGTGAAAACACTATGAAAGTATAAAAATAGACTTTTATATAAATATATACATAAAAATAAACATTTATAGAAAAATATACATTTTTGAAGGAAAAATATTACTAACAATATATTTTGAAAGAAAAAATTATTTTCATAACACATTTTTGAAGGAAAAAATTATTCTCAGCTAAACATTTTTGAATACAAAACTAGAAGACATTTTCAGTTTTTTCAAAAAGAAAAGAATAAAAACAAAATTTTTCATTAAGATCTGACTAAATCAACCTTCTCACTATTACCAAACATTAAAAAAATACCTTAAAACCCCACCTTTTTGACATTAAATAACCAACAGAGGTTGATATGCCTTTAAACAAAACTCAGACAACACCATCAATACATTGTAAAATATAAAAAAATTACTAACAATACCTATTTATCTGTAATTGAACGCATATAATTACCCTCAAAATATATTTAGTTGAAGCCATAAAATTGTGTTCAAAATATTTCAATTTTGGCATTAAATGACCCACAGAGGTGGGAATACGACTAGACCAAATCAGCCAACCATCTGCTACTCTCTCAATAAGGATATATTGTATGCAAAAGTTCATCATTTATACAGGCCACCTATTATTTGATTTTCTTTTTTAGGGTTTATCAACCATATTTAAAGCCAGAATATATTTTTGAATTGTAAGAATTTTGGGTGGATAATAATGATTTTCTGATACAAGTCTTACTAATTAACCCATAGCTGGGGAAGGAGAGCTGGATTCATACCTTCCCAAGGATGTTCATGCATAAGTAAATATAAGGAACTCGACTTGAATTGGAACTTGGCTCTCCAATTTCAAGCTGTTTCCCATCACATCACCCACACATCCAAACTAATAGCACCAGGTATTCCCAACAGGTCACCCATCTAGGTACTGACCAAGTTCAGTGTTGCTTAACTTCAGTGATCAGACTAGAACTTGTGTTTCCATGTGATGTGGCTGTAAGCCATTAAGAAATTGACTTCCCAGCATTATCAACAGTGCAAAAGCGAGCAGCTGAATTTTGGAAAGGAAGGTACTCTTGAAAATGATCCAAGGTCTGGACATCCTACAACTTCCACCATTGAGGAAAACATTGATTGTGTCTAACACAGTTGCTTAAATTCAGTGATCATACGAGAACCAGTTTTTAAACCAAATATGACCTTAATCCAGACCACCTAACTTAAAAATGTTAACTTTCTTGTAAAAAAAATCGAGGGAGTGCTAAAAAAATTCTCAATTTGGTCCACTTACCAGAATCTAACTAAATGACAAAACATTTGAATTTATTTTGAAATTATTTCTTGGTCTTGTCAGAAAATTTTCAGCACCTCCTTTTTTTTTTCTCAACTACCATCATACACTGTGCCTCACAATGAAGAGTTTCAACAAAACAAGCAAGTCTAGACCACCAAATCTGAATGTAGTTCCCAAGTCTAAAACCTCAATAGTTTTAACAATTAATAAAATCTGTGAAATTTCCTCTCATTTACTTACTTTCCTGACAGCTACAATCTTCAAGAATTCAAATGTAAAGTCAATAGTCATCTTCTATCTCAGTAACCTGCATCCTCTCTCTCTCTCTCTCTCTCTTTCTCTCATGCTTCTTTTTTCGTCCACTCCACTCTCATCAGTATTCTCATCCTTCTCCAACTCTCTTCCTGACACCCCCCGTAACCTATCACTCTTTCTCATAATTTACCTCCTATGTAACCCCCTGCTCAACAGTGGTAGTAAAATGCCTTGCATGGGGTGACACGATTATAAAAAAAATGTGTATAAATGGAACTTTATCTGTATGTGTGTGTGTCCGTTACCTATAGACTCCGAAACAGCTGAACCGATTTTCTTGAAAATTTACACAGTTGTACTATAAGTGTCTGCGAGTGTTCTTAGCTAGGTTTTGTGTTGAGGTACCCCCGATAAATATCGATAATCAAAAAAATTGGGTTATAGAAGGAGTGATCTGATTTTAATCAAATTTGATACACTCATAGACAAAAACATAATAAAACAATATTCAGAAGTTTCAAGGATGCAGTTCTTACAATAGTGCAGAAAATCGATAATATATATATACATATATAAAAGGCAAGATGTTTATGTGTGTCTGTTTATCTGTCTGTATGTCCTTTATACAAATACATAATTTTTATCCGATTCTCACCAAACTTCACACAAATATTCTTTAGGCTGAGTCTGAGCTCCAAGACCATGGATTAGTTTTAAAACTTTCATTACACCCGAGCAACACCGGGCTATACTGTTAGTAAAAAAAAAAGTCACAAGGACAATCTCTCAAGATTACTCACCACAACCTGAACTCTCCCTCTTTTCTCAAAAGCCAGCTCTATCATTGGTCGTTCTAGAGTTGATTCATTTTCAGTCTTGACACCCAGTGAGAGAATATCTAATTTCAAGAGACTACCTCATTCACTTTGTTTTTGGTATCCGATACTATTTCACGTGCAAACAATGTAAATTTCTTGGATTATGTGAGTACTATGTTAAAGAATAGTTTTTCTTTTATGTCTGAGGACATTTTTCCTCCAAGCAATGCTGGGTCGTCTTGCTAATTACAAGAGAAACAAACATGTTGCCTCTTTACTGCTTTCTTCTATTTGAACTCAGTCTATTACCTCAAGAATTGCTTTTTCAAAAACAAAAATGCCCAAAATAATTTTTGGTTACAGTTTTTCTCTGTTCTTTTAAGCAGTTGTTATTTTCTCTTTTCTTAATTGATGTTTTTTTCATTGATCCTTAAGACTTTTTTTTTCTCATATTATCTCACGCTCAGTAACCTGTTATGTCTTTGTGGTTTTATTGCCTTGCTTGGGAAAAAATGATTAAAAAGTTAAAATTGCCTACAATTGTTATAAATTTATATAACAATAGCAACGGGAGACACAGATGATTGGCTGTAGCAGCTATATACATTAGTATTAGCTGATGTGCACTTTTGAAAACTCTTCCTCTTCTCGTTTCCTTTGATTAGTGTAGGCTAATGGAAGAAGTCGATAGTTTTAGAAAGAAAAGTTATTCTTACTATTGTTACGTGTTAAGTGTAACAAAAGAAAAAAAAATGATTGACCAAAACTCATAGTTAAAAATCACATACAAATATTTAATTTAGGATAAACACAAAATGATATATATGCAAATTATTTATCAAACAACCTTTCTCATAGAATTTTATTTGTTGAGAAACATTTTTAGGATTTAATTCCTATAATACCTCCACGGTTGATATCCATGCTATTTTCATTGTCTTTGGGTTTTTTTCAATGCCGTTAACCAACTTCACGGCACCAGTTATTCTCGTTAGATCCCTTTTAATTTGTTTTAGAATTATAGAGGAATATATATTTTATGGAAAGATTGTTTCAAATTTCTGTTTTTGCGAGTTTACTATTTAGACTTTGTTCTCCACTTAGTAATGCAATGACTGCAGTTCACAATTTAATTCACATATTCTAATTTTCACCCTGTCAACTTGTTTGACTAATTAAGATGTCTGCCTAATCAGTTAACCTTTTGTCTCTCCTAATGACGTACAAACCAGACATTGTTATCTGTTGCGGTTTATATTAGCATGATAATCTCACACTTTCTTCGTTTTAAAGACTTCAAATTTTTCTTTTTTTTTTTTTTAAATAGTTTTGAGGTATTTTTTGGGCCCTGTTTTTTATTTTACTTTTTTTAATTTTTTTCTCTCAGAAAATGATTGACACCCTTCAGACTCACATTGTCCAATTCACTAAACATTTGCAAATAGTGGAAGCTGAACGCCGCAGCTTGAAAAACCAGCTGGACAAATGTCTTGAGGAGAAGAACCAGCTGCTACCAAACAAGGAAATCGTACTGCAACTCCAAGAACAACTAAGTCAGCTGCATGCAAAGGTAGGTACTAATTGCAAACAACACTATAATAATATTAAAACATTTTTTCTTTAATATAAGTATTTAATGATAATTAGTTTAGTTTTATGTTAATTCTATGTACGTAAATGAATAATCTTCAAATTTTCCTGTCAGGTGTTGCTAAATTCTTATCAGAAAACATTAACTCTGAATAATAAATAATGAGTCTCATAATAAGAATTATTTAAACAGTATTAATGATGTGCTTGCAGTGTAGCAGATATTGGTGGGAAAATTAGAATTGAAAGGTAAACTGAGCTCTCTAGCCTTGATTGGAAACGAGTCTAAGAGAACTATGACTCTGGATGGCTGTGAGGCTAATTACTCCACTCCTTAGAACCTAGATGTCGCAGAAAAACCTAGATGTCGCAGAAAAACCTAGATGTCGCAGAAAGTACATTCCAGTGATGTTGAAGCTCCAAATGAAGCTGATACAATAAAGATATCTGAGAATGGCCAAACAGATAACGTCTTGTTCTCTACATTAGATTGTCCTCATCTTTATTGCCATATTCACATTTTGGCCATGATGTACTTCGGCCTTCTTCAGGTGCCCAGAATTTCAAATTGAATCCTATATTTTGATCGCTGGAGTATATCATTCTCATTCTATTTGCAATACCACTTCTGGATGTTGCTCCACCCAAGTCTATTTAACAGGTTAAGAGGCTCATCCCTTGTTCCCTGTTTAGGATGTGGTTTCTGGCTTTCTCTTTTCCAATCTTTTCACTATTATGTAGCCCCCTGCACATCAGTGGCGTTACCGCCTTGCTCAGGGTGATACGATTAAAAAAAAAAAATGTAGTTATCTCCCTTTAACATTTGTTATTTGTTCATCACTGCTGTAGCCAGGCATTGAACTCACAACTCTTTGGGTCAAGTCACTGGAACTAACCAATGCTTTAACTCAACTCTCTAAGCTGTTTGTTCATCACTACTGTAGCTAGGCATTGAACTCACAACTCTTTGGGTCAAGTCACTGGAACTAACCAATGCTTTAACTCAACTCTCTAAGGTGTTTGTTCATCACTACTGTAGCTAGGCATTGAACTCACAACTCTTTGGGTCAAGTCACTGGAACTAACCAATGCTTTAACTCAACTCTCTAATCTGTTTGTTCATCACTACTGTAGCCAGGCATTGAACTCACAACTCTTTGGGTCAAGTCACTGGAACTAACCAATGCTTTAACTCAACTCTCTAAGCTGTTTGTTCATCACTACTGTAGCTAGGCATTGAACTCACAACTCTTTGGGTCAAGTCACTGGAACTAACCAATGCTTTAACTCAACTCTCTAAGCTGTTTGTTCATCACTACTGTAGCCAGGCATTGAACTCACAACTCTTTGGGTCAAGTCACTGGAACTAACCAATGCTTTAACTCAACTCTCTAATCTGTTTGTTCATCACTACTGTAGCCAGGCATTGAACTCACAACTCTTTGGGTCAAGTCACTGGAACTAACCAATGCTTTAACTCAACTCTCTAATCTGTTTGTTCATCACTACTGTAGCTAGGCATTGAACTCACAACTCTTTGGGTCAAGTCACTGGAACTAACCAATGCTTTAACTCAACTCTCTAATCTGTTTGTTCATCACTACTGTAGCCAGGCATTGAACTCACAACTCTTTGGGTCAAGTCACTGGAACTAACCAATTCTTTAACTCAACTCTCTAATCTGTTTGTTCATCACTACTGTAGCCAGGCATTGAACTCACAACTCTTTGGGTCAAGTCACTGGAACTAACCAATGCTTTAACTCAACTCTCTAATCTGTTTGTTCATCACTACTGTAGCTAGGCATTGAACTCACAACTCTTTGGGTCAAGTCACTGGAACTAACCAATGCTTTAACTCAACTCTCTAATCTGTTTGTTCATCACTACTGTAGCCAGGCATTGAACTCACAACTCTTTGGGTCAAGTCACTGGAACTAACCAATGCTTTAACTCAACTCTCTAATCTGTTTGTTCATCACTACTGTAGCCAGGCATTGAACTCACAACTCTTTGGGTCAAGTCACTGGAACTAACCAATGCTTTAACTCAACTCTCTAAGCTGTTTGTTCATCACTACTGTAGCTAGGCATTGAACTCACAACTCTTTGGGTCAAGTCACTGGAACTAACCAATGCTTTAACTCAACTCTCTAAGCTGTTTGTTCATCACTACTGTAGCCAGGCATTGAACTCACAACTCTTTGGGTCAAGTCACTGGAACTAACCAATGCTTTAACTCAACTCTCTAAGCTGTTTGTTCATCACTACTGTAGCTAGGCATTGAACTCACAACTCTTTGGGTCAAGTCATTGGAACTAACCAATGCTTTAACTCAACTCTCTAATCTGTTTGTTCATCACTACTGTAGCCAGGCATTGAACTCACAACTCTTTGGGTCAAGTCACTGGAACTAACCAATGCTTTAACTCAACTCTCTAATCTGTTTGTTCATCACTACTGTAGCCAGGCATTGAACTCACAACTCTTTGGGTCAAGTCACTGGAACTAACCAATTCTTTAACTCAACGCTCTAAGCTGTTTGTTCATCACTACTGTAGCTAGGCATTGAACTCACAACTCTTTGGGTCAAGTCACTGGAACTAACCAATGCTTTAACTCAACTCTCTAAGCTGTTTGTTCATCACTACTGTAGCCAGGCATTGAACTCACAACTCTTTGGGTCAAGTCACTGGAACTAACCAATGCTTTAACTCAACTCTCTAAGCTGTTTGTTCATCACTACTGTAGCCAGGCATTGAACTCACAACTCTTTGGGTCAAGTCACTGGAACTAACCAATGCTTTAACTCAACTCTCTAATCTGTTTGTTCATCACTACTGTAGCTAGGCATTGAACTCACAACTCTTTGGGTCAAGTCACTGGAACTAACCAATGCTTTAACTCAACTCTCTAAGCTGTTTGTTCATCACTACTGTAGCTAGGCATTGAACTCACAACTCTTCGGGTCAAGTCACTGGAACTAACCAATGTTTTAACTCAACTCTCTAAGCTGTTTGTTCATCACTACTGTAGCCAGGCATTGAACTCACAACTCTTTGGGTCAAGTCGCTGGAACTAACCAATTCTTTAACTCAACTCTCTAAGCTGTTTGTTCATCACTACTGTAGCCAGGCATTGAACTCACAACTCTTTGGGTCAAGTCACTGGAACTAACCAATGCTTTAACTCAACTCTCTAATCTGTTTGTTCATCACTACTGTAGCCAGGCATTGAACTCACAACTCTTTGGGTCAAGTCACTGGAACTAACCAATTCTTTAACTCAACTCTCTAATCTGTTTGTTCATCACTACTGTAGCTATGCATTGAACTCACAACTCTTTGGGTCAAGTCACTGGAACTAACCAATGCTTTAACTCAACTCTCTAAGCTGTTTGTTCATCACTACTGTAGCCAGGCATTGAACTCACAACTCTTTGGGTCAAGTCACTGGAACTAACCAATGCTTTAACTCAACTCTCTAATCTGTTTGTTCATCACTACTGTAGCCAGGCATTGAACTCACAACTCTTTGGGTCAAGTCACTGGAACTAACCAATTCTTTAACTCAACTCTCTAAGCTGTTTGTTCATCACTACTGTAGCTAGGCATTGAACTCACAACTCTTTGGGTCAAGTCATTGGAACTAACCAATGCTTTAACTCAACTCTCTAATCTGTTTGTTCATCACTACTGTAGCCAGGCATTGAACTCACAACTCTTTGGGTCAAGTCACTGGAACTAACCAATGCTTTAACTCAACTCTCTAAGCTGTTTGTTCATCACTACTGTAGCTAGGCATTGAACTCACAACTCTTTGGGTCAAGTCACTGGAAATAACCAATGCTTTAACTCAACTCTCTAAGCTGTTTGTTCATCACTACTGTAGCTAGGCATTGAACTCACAACTCTTTGGGTCAAGTCACTGGAACTAACCAATGCTTTAACTCAACTCTCTAAGCTGTTTGTTCATCACTACTGTAGCTAGGCATTGAGCTCACAACTCTTTGGGTCAAGTCACTGGAAATAACCAATGCTTTAACTCAACTCTCTAAGCTGTTTGTTCATCACTACTGTAGCTAGGCATTGAACTCACAACTCTTTGGGTCAAGTCACTGGAACTAACCAATGCTTTAACTCAACTCTCTAAGCTGTTTGTTCATCACTACTGTAGCCAGGCATTGAACTCACAACTCTTTGGGTCAAGTCACTGGAACTAATTAACACTTTTATCCACTGGGCCACATGTCAGTTTGAAAATTCTAAGCACCTGAAGAAGATCGGAGTGAATAAAAGCCAAAAGATGAGGGACAACAGTCCAAACAATTCAAATAATGAAAATACGACCTCATCTCAAAAGTAAAGACAAGTCGCATTCCCTAATTTAATTTATTTCTTATTATTAGTTGATATAATATTTAATATTATATATAATATATATTATATATTAAATATATAATATATATTATATATTAAATATATAATATTTAATATTCAATTGATGACTATTTTTTAAAAGATTCTCCTTAAGCTGAAGTAATTTAGGAAAACAATTTAGATTCGTCACTTTACATGTGAAAAACGGAATTCATGTCAGGCATTTCACACTTGACCATAGATAATCTAGGAGCAGAGTTGTATTTTAATTTAACTTTAAGCTTTATGCATATCTTCCTCACCTTTATTTATGGTGCAACAGGAAGCTTCCGTGTGTCATTGGAAGATTTTGACCTTTAATAAAACATTAAACGGTCGCTCCCGAGTAACTCGACCAGGTATGGTCACCTTTTCATCAACTATCTGGCTTCTCTTATTTGAATTTATAAAATTTATTTAATTTAATTTAATTTAAAATTTATAAAATTTGGCTTGTGCTTATATTGGTTTGATCCTTTTTGGAATAATGAAAATGTTTTTTTTTTTTTTTTTTTTTTAATCATCTCACCCCAAGCAAGGCATTTCACTGCCACTATTGCGCATGGGGTTACATAGGAGAAGGTAAAGAGAAGGAGTGGTTAGACATAGGGAATGTCAGGAGGAAGGTGACAGATGAGTAAGGATAGCGAGGATGAGGGTTGGGCAAATGGGAAGAGTGTTTGATAGAATGGAAGCAGGTTAGTGTGTTAGGAGGTGTCTATTGACCTTACATTTAAACTCCTGGAGATTGTAGCCGTCGGGGAAGCAATCATGTGGAAGAGAATTCCACAGTCGGGAAGTGCGAGGAAAGAAACTGTTGGAGGAGACGTTACACTTACTGCTGTCTCTGTTTGCCTATTTAGTGACATTGAATTTTTCACTCCAATTTTTTCAACTTTGTGGAGAAGTTACTTGATTTTTTATTGATTTGTCTTCTTGTTATTTTGTTTATATATTTGTTAATTTGCATATTTTATAAATGAATAAATAAATAAATACAGTGAGGGTGAGTTTTGTTTGAATTTCTGGAATAAGTAGTTATCATTATTTATACTAGTTATAATCAAACTATTGTCCTTATTTGTTGTTGTTATCACTATGTTTCAACCATTGTGCCCTCCGGCCTTCCTCAGGTGTATATCAACCTGGGTAATCTTTGACGAATTCTGAACTGAAACCTTTAATAGACTGTTCTTCTTCCACTGCTCTTGTCTAGAGTTATTATCTACTTTTTATTTTTTATTTAATTTTAATTGCTCACTCATTCCCACTGAGTGCAAGTACACACCACCTGACCCAGTGATTGAACTCACAAACACTATGTCAAAAAATTGGCAAAACAACACTTTTATTCACTAGATCAGTTTTCTGTAGTGAATTTAGAGCCTTAAACCCAACTTGACTGCTGATTAAGTTGCAACTGCTGCTGTTTCCCATGTTTTGATTGCTGCTACTGTGGTTAAAGACTTGCTGTCACTTGTCTTTCTTTCTTTATTAGCAGTTTCCATATTGTATTTATTTTTATGCTAAGCCTACTAAAGAAGTCTTTACAGCTTAGCATATGTGCTAATTTTTTCAGATGCTTAACTTTCCAGTGTTCTTCCTTGTGCAGTATTTTCACATCCTTCCAAAGCGACTGATGACTACCCTCTTTCTTTTATACATGATCAGTCATGCTCGATTTCATTGTGTCACTTTTCACTCTCTTTTTGATGTCTCTTCCGCCTTACTTTGGTTTACAAATTTGATGACAGTGTTTGTGAGTTCAATCCCTGGGTCAGTGTGTACTTGCACTCAATGGAAACGTGCACGCAACAACTAACCAGTACTAAATAAAAATAAGAACTAGACAAGATATCCCTTGACATGAACAATGCAATGAGTTCAGAATTTCTTATAGTGGATAAAAGGGATTGTTTGGGAATTTGATAACATAAGGATTGTGTGTTCAATACCTGGGTTGAGGAGTATGTATTTGCACTCAGTGAAAACAGGCAAGCAATAACTGTGCAGTACTTAAAAAAAAATAGGAACTAGACAAAATATCCCGAGACATGAACAGTGGAACAAGAACAGTCTACCTATGTAGATGAAATAAAAGGTTCAGTTCAGAATTTCATGTAGCTTACCCAGATCGATATATGCCTGATGGCTAGAGGACACAACGGCAAAACATGAGGATAACAACAACAAAGGTGATGAAAATAGTCCAGTTATAAATCCGCTCAGAATGAGAGATCGGAGAGCCGAGTTCAAATTCCAGTTGAATTCCTTACATTTTCTTATACACAAATAGCCTTGGGAAAGGTATTAATTCATCTTTTCAGTTATGGGTTAAAATAACAGGACTGATTGGGTTCTATAGCTTTGGCTGGCAACCAGTCTACCACAGAAAGTAATGGCAACCTACTGCCATATAATCTTCTGTCAAGTCAGTTATGTCTATTTTGAGACATGATTGCCCAAAGTGTGTATCACGTATGACACTTATCTGACTGACTGAATATAATAGTCGGAGACATGATTAAGGCTTCTACTGGACATAAAGTAGAGGATCAGTTTTATATTGTTATGAAGTAATAAACTGATCCCCCACTAATTATTACTTAATAGTGTAATACATCTCTCCCTTTTCTAGCTATGAGTCAAATAACAGGACAGTTTGGGTTCTATAGACTTGGCTGGCAACAAGTCTACCGCAGAAACCAATGGCAACCTACTGCGGGATAATCTTCTGCCCAGTCAATCATGTCTATTTCGAGACATCAAGTGTGTATCACGTATGGCACTTAATTGACTGATATAAAGAGACAGAGAGAGTTGTAGCTCTAGAGTTATTTGCACCTAATATTATTGTTCCTCCCAAAAAGATGTTAGTCGGAATGTCAGTCTTTATGTAAATGCTGCAAAGAGTGAATCTTTCAGCTTTGAACAACGGGGCTCTACTAACACTTGAAATGGAGACCCTCTTTACTTACACATACTTTGCTACGAAATTGCGTTCACAAAAAAAATACAAAAATACCTGCATTCACTAAGGCACCAACCACTCTAAATTGGACGTCATCTGCAAACCTACAAATGATCTTAAATGCAGTTTTTTCATGTTACTATGTACTTTTCAATAGCATCATTTCTAAGACCCTTAACATCAAAGTTGGATGGGATACGTACCCATGTATGCTTAGAACTGTGTTGAACATCTGAAGATTAAACAGATTCCAAAATGAACCCGTTATATGGTGGACTGCCAACTATATCAGAAATGACTTGCCAACAGCAAATGCATTTTGATGGACACATACTGGACACATACTGGCATACGAAACAGTGATCTAAATCTAATCTAAATCTATCTAAATCTAAACTTATTTATAAATGGAACTTTGTCTCTGTGTGTGTGTGTCTGTGTGTGTGTGTCTGTTACCTATAGACTCTGAAACAGCTGAACTGATTTTCTTGAAAATTTACACAGTTGTACTATAAGCGTCTGCGAGGGTTCTTAGCTAGGTTTTATGTCGAGGTACCTCCGATGAATATCGAAAATCGATAATCAAAAAAATCGGGTTATAGAAGGAGTAGTCCGATTTTAATCAAATACACTCATAGACAAAGACATAAGAAACGATATTCAGAAGTTTCAAGGTTGCAGTTCTTACAATAATGCAGAAAATCAATAATATATATATATATATATATATATATATATATATATATATAAAAGGCAAGATGTTTGTGTGTGTGTCTGTTTATCTGCCTGTATGACTGTATTTTTTTCAGCCCTTTTATTTTAGTTTTTGCTTCAGGTTTGGCTCTAAGTAGGTATAATTGTAGTTCTTAGTCTCAGCCACGATACCATTTACTCAGAGGACTTATTTAGCCTTCAAATTTCAGTTTACGATGAAAAAAAATTATTTGATATCAATACCAGGAAATCAAAATTTGACTTGCATCCATTCATTTTTCTTTTAGTCTACAGTTTCGCTTTAACTGGAATCAACTATTGCTTTTTAGTTTTTCGTGCCAACGTCCAAAGAGTCTGAGTTCCAGGACCATGGATTAAAGCTTTCATTACACCTGATCAATGCCAGGCTACATTGCTAGTTTAATATAATGACTTTATAATTTTGACGTAAATATGTCATTTTAATTAAAATTTAAAGTAATATGCTAAATCATATAGCAAGTGCACTAATTTCTGTGTCATTCATGATAAATTTACATCCAGGTTCATGCAGCAGATTGTGTTAAAACTACTGCTATTTATGAGGTGCGTTATATTTAACAGCCATAATGATTAAAAGCAAAAGCAGTAGGAGGCGGAACAGAACCAACTATGTCATTTTTCTGCACACATCAAACACCAGGAATTTAAAATTTAAATTTAAGTCTGCATTTTCAGCATTTCTCTCAGTGCGTAATTATAACTGGGATTTGTTTGCATTTTCTTTTCCACCTCCTACGTATATTGTCCCATCAATAAAACAAATTCTGTTTTTTTTCAAAGAATGAAATGCATCCCATGAGCTTTTTTCTATTTTGTCATTCATTTACCCACCATCAATTTGATACATAGAGTTTATAGATCAATCTTCAAGATCAAGGGATAACAAATCTATTTTCTTTTCCTTAGTTAATTTGTTTTGCTTCTTATCACTGCCATCAGTGCTAAACTGGTAGCTATTACTGTAAATAAATTGCACATACTTACTGATTAGTTGACTGCTATAAGATCAAATTTCAGAAATTTATTACTCTGTCGTGGTTTTATTTGCTGTTATTGATTTCTGAACAGCTGACATGAGAAAATGGGTGTGCATGCAGGCATAAATGTCCCTTGCATAGAAGATAATTTTATTTCCACGAGGGTCTTTTGGAATTCTACTATGGATATGAATGTGCATTGTGGTGCATTGGATATCAGCTCGGAATGAGAAATCGGGGAGCCAAGTTCGAATTCCAGCTGAATTCGTTGCATTCACTTACGCGCAAATACCCTTGGGAAAGGTATTAATCCATCTATCCCTTCCAGTTATGGGTTAAATAACAGGACAGAGTGGGTTCTATAGCCTTGGCCAGTAACCAGTCTCCTGCAAAAAGCAATGGCAACCTACTGCGGGATAATCTTCTGCCCAGTCAATCATGTTTCTTTCGAGACATGATCGCCCAAGCGTGTATCACGTATGGCACTTAACTGACTGACGATGGATATAGCCATTTCGTGAATAGAATTTAATATCACTTTTATGATTTAATAACACAGCAATAAAAGTGTTTATACAGCTTTAAATAATACCTTCATCATTATCATTGAGTGTGGTCATAAAGTTGTTTCATAGCTGAACCCTTTGGAAGCTATCAATGGTTGTGTTTGCACAAAGTCACAAGTCATCGTGACCAAGGGTTTGAGCATCCTGGTCTTGTTCAGACTGTTGTTCATTCTAGATAACACTTTCTCTCCCAGAAACTGTAACTAAGGTCTGCTCAGCATAGTTGCAGTATAAATCACAGGTAGGCTCTGTGGGTGTTGAATAAACACAAATGTGCCTGAGCAGGTATCTACAATGGGGATTAGCTAGCTGCCCCAGTAGGCAGGCATCCTTGGATACGACTGGTCAGTCATACATACATATACAGTTGAACACCTGACCAGTTCTCTCTGCATCTGGATCACACAGCTTCTCCATCTTTCAAATGGGAGAAGGGCTTCATCTCTTGTTAATCTGTTTAAGATTGGATTTTCAGTTCCTTTTACTAAAGTCTTCTCATTCTCTTTCACTCCCAGTAATTCCTTGCATCTTAGTGACATTATTGCTTTGATTGGGGTGAAATGATTAAAAAAAATAACCAAGTGGTGTTCATTCATGCATAGTGTGTGTTGGGTAAATAGACCTTGATTGAATCCCTCAATTTCTTTGTCAAACCACAGCCAATATCTCCCAACTTGGAAACTTACCTTCTTAACAGACATGGCCGTTTGATTAGCTCTGGCCATTCACAGCTCTCCATCTAACAATTTTTAAGCCAGCTTATCAGGGTCAAAAATAAAAACCTCTTACCAGAATACCAAAAAGTCTTTGTCTTTTCTTAAGAGTGCATATTAATATTATTTTAACCTCTTTGTGATTGAATGATTCTTTTTCCTTGATGTACGTTTTGTAAAAGGATTAAGTAAACTACTCATCATATTTTAGTTCAATGGACGAGGAATCTGTTTGATTATGACATTAGAGACCTGTGTCGGTGGATTGATGATGCATATGAAAATTGAGTCAGCTGATCATTGGAATAAACACATTTTGGGGGCAATATTAAAGCTCCCCCATTAGGCACTGAACACTATTCCATGCATCATCATGTTACTCCATTAGGAGTAATTTATTTTATATGTGTGTGTGTATATATATATATATATATATATATATATAGTGGAACCTAATGAGCCAGACAAACCTACCGAGGTTTCTCCTTAATGGGTCATCAGAGAAAGCTTTCCCTGACAATCTGTTTCGAAGAAACCTAGGTAGGTTCATCTGGCTCATTAGGTTCTGCTAAGTTCGCTCTACCTTTGTATTGAGCACTGTTTGTTAAATGGTTACTCGTGTTGGGTTTTTTTTTCTTTGGGCTTCCTGCTGATTTCTGTCCGAACACTTTTGCTAGACTTTCATGTCCTAAGCTCTTTCTTTTTTCTTTTTTTAAAACCATTTGTTTCCTTTATTCAAAAGTTTTCGAGGAAGGTTTTCAAGATGAGTATAACTTTATATATATATATATATATATATATATATATATATACGCACTATTAACTTATACTTTTGTGGCCAAATGCATAATAATTACAAACATGATGAAACAACACTCAAAAACATAATAGGTAGAAATGTTAAACCAATTAATAATAATAAACAAATTAAGCTCATCATATATTATAAAAAATTTAAAACAATTGACCTCATAATCTCTAATAACCCTACAACGACAATTAAATCCTCTACAGGAAACCAATGTAGTGTATCAATTTAGATGCCCGTTTGGAGATTGTATCTCTAGTACTAATAATAAACCCACTACATATCTTGGTTTTACTACAACCATGCTCTCTCGTAGATTTACCTGCCACCTTTCTGATCATAGTTCAATTAAACAACATTTCTTAAAAAAATATAGCCATGTATGTAATATTAGACAGATTTTAGTCGATAACACAGTAAAAAGAACCTTCAGATATTGGAGGCCATCTACATTAAATCAAAACAACCCACACTTAATAAAATCACATTTCAATCTAGTCACAACATATTACATTGCATTTAGATGTATGGTTCTGTTGTTAACATTTCAGTCTCTCTTGTGGTGTGACATCATAGAACTGCATTACAAATTTAAGACCTGCGTCTACTATTCAGTAACTGTTATCATCGCATGGCAATGTTTTATATCAACACAAGATATCATCTTTGATGGTGAATATCTTTATGTTAATGTTCCTGTAGCCTCTCTGAAGATGGCACATGCAAGCCGAAAGCTTAGAACCAGCATAATAAAAAATATCCAAATGTTGGACAATTTTTGTCTTTATTCTCACATGAAATTATAGCCAAAATATGATGTTTAGAACGGCTTATGATTAAACATAATAGACATTCATTGTCCGTTATATTTAACAATATATGTTTAGAAAATTATCTGCTGCCTCGATAGACTAAATATATCAATTTAAATAGATAAGGAGGTATTTTTTTATTAACTTCTAGAAATCCTTTCAGGCCAACATATCTTCAGAAAGTACTGTTAGCAAAATTAATTGACATAGCAAAAAGATAACTAAATAGGGAGACATAGATTGGTCAAGAGGGTGGTTGCTGGAAGGCCCTATGTCTGGCAACAGGACAGCTCTATATCATATGAGCAGGAGAAAACAGTTATGGCTGTCAAACAATTTCTGCAATCATATCAGCCCTTACATCTGGACAGCTAACTCTCCAGACTGCAACCCCCTTGATCATTCTATAGGGGGCACAGTTGAGCAATAGACCAACAAAACTCTTCGTAATATCATAGATAAACTGAAGGTAAGATTGTAGTAGCGATTCCCAACTTAGACAAGGACATCATCCAGAAATACAGCTGGAGATTCCAAAATCATGGTTGAAGCCAATGGCAATTTTATTGAATGAATTTACTTGTTAATATTTCAAATATTTTGGAGTAATTTTGGTAAATATATCTGTTAAAATGAGATGTCAATGTTACTTTCATTTTTGCATCATTTAAATGACAATTTGTACATTGCAACCTGAATATATGTTTACAGGAAAAGCAAAAGTAGGTATGCAGTAATTCTATTCTGTATGTCATCATGGTACTCTATAACGAGTAATTTTGTGTGTATATATACTAGCAGTATAGCCCGGTGTTGCTCAGGTGTAGTGAAAGCTTTAAAACTCATCCATGGTCCTGGAGCTCAGATTCTTTGAACATTGGCACAAAAGATTAAAAAGCAATAGTTGTTTCCAGTTAAAGCAAAACTGTAGACTGAAAGAAAAATGAATGGATGTAAGTCAAATTTTGATTTCCTGGTATTGATATCAAATAAGTTTTTTTTCATTGTAAACTGAAATTTGAAGGCTAAATAAGTCCTCTGAGTAAATGGTATCATGGCTGAGACTAAGAACTACAATTATACCTACTTAGAGCCAAACCTGAAGCAAAAACTAAAATAAAAGGGCTGAAAAAATACAGTCAATACAGTCATACGGGTAGATAAACAGACACACACACAAACATCTTGCCTTTTATATATATATATATATATATATATATATATATATATATATATTATCGATTTTCTACACTATTGTAAGAACTGCAACCTTGAAACTTCTGAATATTGTTTCTTATGTCTTTGTCTATGAGTGTATCAAATTTGATCAAAATCGGACCACTCCTTCTATAACCTGATTTTTTTTTATTATTGATTTTCAATATTTATCAGGGGTACCTCAACACAAAACCTAGCTAAGAACAATCACAGACGCTTATAATACAACTGTGTAAATTTTCAAGAAAATCGGTTCAGCCATTTCAGAGTCTATAGGTAACAGACACACACACAGATAAAGTTCCATTCATAAATAATTTAGATTAGATTAGATTAGATTTATATACATACATATATATATATATATATATATATAATCCTTTTTTTTATGCATGACTGAGTTTTGTGTATTTTTCAGCAATCATCAGGTGCTTATCATATATATATATATATATATACAGTACTGTGCAAAAGTATTAGAACAAGAACTATTTTATCTTTTATGAGGCATATTGACAGAAAATAAACAATTTAATTAAAGTAATTTTATTCGATTTACTCAACAAATGCTTTAACAAGAAAAAATACTTGTTACAAAATAAATTTAATATTTAATATAATAGCCTTTTGCTTTGATCACAGCCTTCATTCTATCAGGAATTGACATTACAAGTTTCTTCAATGTATCTAATGGTATCTCCTGCCAAGCAGCTTGTATTTGTTCCCAAAGTGTGTCTTGCTAAGTAACATTAGATTTATCAATTCCAGAGGAGGAATAAGAAAAAAGTCAGTCATATCCAAGAATAATAGAATAATGAGTAGTTTCAAAATAACTTGTTTAATAGAAAATAGCAAAAATGAAATATAGCTTCTTTTTAATACATTTCTTTTACACCTAGTTTAAAATAATCAATATTTATTAGCAGTTTACTTGGCTTTTCACCCTGTATTTGAATTTCAGTGAGGTTTTTAAGAAAATTGCCCCTGTCCTAATACTTTTGCTTGCCTTTGATTTTGATGCCTCATAAAAGATAAAATATTTCTTGTCCTAATACTTTTGCACAATACTGTATGTATGTATGTGTGTGTGTGTGTTGTATTTTGGTTCCCCTATTTATATATGCTAGTTAGTGATGCATTATGGGTAAAAAAGTATATTATATTATCCTGACAGCTAATGGGGAGGGGTTGTATTGGTAATCATTATATTTCAAATTATTCTGAGGCTACTGAGTAAAAATAATTATGGATTCAAATGTGGTTATTTTATAGGGTTGTTGTTAACTTTTTAGACAGCAATGGCAACCTACTGCGGAATAATCTTCTGCCCAATCAGTCATGTCTCTTTCGAGACATGATCACCCAAAGCATGTAATACATATAGCACTTAACTGACTGAATGCAGTAGTTGGAAACATGATTAAGGCTTCTACTGGGCATAAAGTGGGGGATCAGTTTTCTATTGTTATGAAGTAATAAACTGATCCCCCACTTATTACTACTTAATAATATAATACATCTTTTCTCCCTCTAGCTATGAGTCAAATAATAGGACAGATTGGGTTCTATAGCTTTGGCTGGCAACCAGTCTACTGCAGAAAACAATGGCAACCTGCTGCAGGATAATCTTCTGCCCAGTCAGTCATGTCTCTTTCAAGACATGATCGCCCAAAGCGTGTATCACGTATGGCACTTAACTGACTAATTATTTACTATTGATTACTTAATTATTTGTTGATTATTAATATTATTATCATTACTATATTTACTTGTGTTTATGCTTACATTCATAGTTAATTTGTTTTTTATTTATTTGGCCTTATGGCCAGGTTATGTTGAAACATTGCTTCCCATACAGTCACTGAAGTTAAGCAATGTTTAATTTGGTCAGTACCTAGATGGGTGACCACTTGAGAATACCAGGTACTGTAAGCATCAATGTGCAAGTAGTGTAATGTATAATGACTCCAAATTGTTAATCAGAGTCAAGTTTCAATTTCAGTTGGGTTCGTTATATTCACTGATGCACAAATAGCTTTGGGAAAAATAAGACTCTACTTCTTCTCCCTCAAGTTATGGACTAATTAGTAAGTCATGCATCATTAAATCATTATTATCTAAAAAAAACTTCTTTCGATCTAAAAATATTTTCTGGCTTTAAATAACCTGGTCAGGGTTGATAAACCATAGAAAATGAATCAATCAGTTATTTATTATTGATTACTTAATTACTTGCTGTTGATTATTATTACATTGACTTGTGTTTATTTGTTCATTCATTAGCCACATTATAATTTCTTGTTTTATCAAATTCTGATTAGGCATGAATGTCCCTCTTCTCCCCCAAGTTATGGGTTAATTAGTAAGACTTGTATCACTACATCATTATCCCAAAAAAACTTCTTACAATCTAAAAATATTTTCTGGCTTTAAATAACCTGGTAAGGATTGATAGAAAATGAATTATTATTTACTAAATTGTTTCATTATTGATTTAAATTTTTTGTTTATTTTTTGCTTATTGAATTTTTTTTTTCATATTTAATTTTATTTTTCAGTTTTTAAGTAACATAGTCAAATTTTGTCTTCATGTCTTTAAGCACAATTTTGTTTTTGTGTTTAACAATATAGGGTACCCCTGATATTACCATGTTGCAGTGGTGCTAACATGTTATAAATTCTCATTGAGATTATTTTCTATGTCATTTAAAAGCAACAGAAGCAGGTCCCAATTGAGAAGTTTGAGAAACTGGTACAGGAACTAAAGTTGGCAGTGGTGCGTGAGAAACAGGCTGACAAACTCCTGAATGAACAGGCCGGACAATTAAACAAACTGACCTCACAATTGGAGATTCACGTGGCAGGTGGTACACAGAAGGAACGTACACTTTCAGAAACTATAAAGGTAAATTAATTTTGTTTTTAACTCGGAATGTTTTTTTTTTTAAACATCTAACTCTATAAATTACACTTGGTTGGTAATATTATGTTTATCCTGTCACACTTGTTAGATGCTAAAAGGGAATTTGGTCCTCACTGAGTGCACAAATAGAAGGAGTTTCTATTTCAGATGTTATGGTGATTATTTTTTAAGCGTAGCTTAGATGTGGCATAAGTATAGAACATCCAGTGAAAATTAAACTCACTACTCACTGATAATTGATCTAGCAAGACCAGCTTGCTAAGCATTGCGACACATGGAGGTGCTCTGAGTTGTAAATGTTATGAGATGGCTTGTCCAGAGATTTGAATCTCTGGCAACAAAGGTATTGTTTTTGTATGATTTTTTTTTTCTTTTTTTAACTAATGTTCGGGATGTGTTGTGGTGCAGTGGATATTGACTCGGAACAACAAATCGATTAGCCGATTTCAAATTCCAGTTGAATTCCTTGCATTCACTTATGCACAAATACCCTTGGGAAAGGTATTAATCCATCACTTCCATCCAGTTATGGTTTAAATAACAGGACAGACTGGGTTCTATAGCCTTGGCTGGCAACCAGTCTACCACAGAAAACAATGGCAATCTACTGCAAGATCATCTGTCCAGTCAATCATGTCTCTTTTGAGATATGATCTCCCAAGCGTGTATCGCGTATGGCACTTAACTGACTGACTGAATAAAATAGTTGGAAACATGATTAAGGCTTCTACTAGGCATAAAGTGGGGATCAGTTTTATATTGTTTTGAAGTAATAAACTGATCCCCCACTAATAATATAATCTCTTCTCCCTCAAGCGTGTATCATGTATGGCATTTAATTAACTGAATGTTGGGTGTAATCTCAACCTGATGCTTTCTGATTATGCCCTTGAGTTGTTAAGAAAATTGAAAGAAAAATAAAAACTTGCCTTTTTTATTTTAATTGACAGCATTTACAAAGAATTCTGTTTGTATGGAAGATATTTTTCGTCAACTTTTCTGTGGAAATTGAAAATATACATTGCCATTGGTCTAAATACACATTGGAATGTAAGCCTGAGATGAAGACAAACACTGCTTCAGTAAAAAGGAAGGACACTAATTTTTAATTGCTGATATCATTTTAGTATTAAACCAGAAACATATTTTGTAGATGAAATATGGACATCCATATTGATTTTTGAATGGAAGAGAAGCAAACAAATGGAACTTAAAAACAAAGACTGAGACCAATTATTCAAATACATTAAGAAATTTTGTATTTGAATCAAAAACAAAAAGATGCCAATGAACCACACAAATGCTAAAATAGGAATTTAACAATATACAGTTGAGACTAAGTGAAAGTGTTTACAGTTTACTTAAGATTAAACATACAGGTAAATATGATTGAAATAGTTTGAAAGATAATGATGAAATATATTCAACAAAATTTCTGATAATCTAGAAATGGCTCTTTCTACATCCATCTGTGAACATTTTTGTGTTTGGTGATTTTAATGTTCACATTAATCACTTTCAGCTATACTTTTAGCCATTATAAAGAATGAATTATATTCTACATGTAACTGCAACAATGAATTTTATTTCACATGTAACATGCAACAATGTGCTTACCATGTTTGGAATATAAAACATACACATGACTCTACACATTTCCATAAACACTACGCATATTCAATATCATCAACTGGAATTTAAAGCAGACAAAAGTAGATATCTTGTCATTAGAACCATCATGTTGGTACACTCAGGAAAAAAGGGATACCTGTGTGCAATAGCAACTGAACCAAGGTGAAAATTGTGGTTTCACCTGGGTATTTATGAGAAGGTAGAAAATAATGAACACCAGCTTAACCCAAAAACAAATGTTTGTAGCACAATTTGACATATTAAAAATATCCCTCTAAGGGTCATTGCTTGAATAAATTCAAGCAATGAATCTCAGTTAGTATGCTGATGACAGAAATAAATCTTTTGAATAGGAGGTTCTCTTGAATTTGAATAGGTGGTTCTCTTGAATTTGAATAGGTGGTTCTCTTGAATTTAAATAGGAGGTTCTCTTGAATTTGAATAGGTGGTTCTCTTGAAATTGAATAGGTGGTTCTCTTGAATTTGAATAGGTGGTTCTCTTGAATTTGAATAGGTGGTTCTCTTGAATTTGAATAGGTGGTTCTCTTGAATTTGAATAGGTGGTTCTCTTGAATTTGAATAGGAGGTTCTCTTGAATTTGAATAGGTGGTTCTCTTGAATTTGAATAGGAGGTTCTCTTGAATTTGAATAGGTGGTTCTCTTGAATTTGAATAGGTGGTTCTCTTGAATTTGAATAGGTGGTTCTCTTGAATTTGAATAGGTGGTTCTCTTGAATTTGAATAGGTGGTTCTCTTGGAATTTGAATAGGAGGTTCTCTTGAATTTGAATAGGTGGTTCTCTTGAATTTGAATAGGTGGTTCTCTTGAATTTGAATAGGAGGTTCTCTTGAATTTGAATAGGTGGTTCTCTTGAATTTGAATAGGTGGTTCTCAATTTGAATTTAGGAAGGTTCTCTTGAATTTGGAATAGGTTGGTTCTCTTGAATTTGAATAGGTGGTTCTCTTGAATTTGAATAGGTGGTTCTCTTGAATTTGAATAGGAGGTTCCCATGAATTTGAATAGGTGGTTCCCTTGAATTTGAATAGGAGGTTCCCTTGAATTTGAATAGTAGGTTCCCCTGAATTTGGATAGGAGGTTCCCCAGAATTTGAATAGGAAGTTCCTTTGAATTTGAATAGGCTGTTCCCTTGAATTTGAATAGGAGGTTCCTTTGAATTTGAATAGGCGGTTCCTTTGAATTTGAATAGGCGGTTCCCTTTAATTTTAATAGGAGGTTCCATTGAATTTGAATGGGAGGTCCCCTTGAATTTGAATAGGCAGTTCCTTTGAATTTGTATAGGAGGTTCCACAGAATTTGAATAGGAGGTTCCTTTGAATTTGAATAGGCTGTTCCCTTGAATTTGAATAGGCTGTTCCCTTGAATTTGAATAGGCAGTTCCTTTGAATTTGTGTAGGAGGTTCCCTTGAATTTGAATAAGAGGTTCCCCTGAATTTGAATAGGAGGTTCTTTGAATTTGAATAGGCTGTTCCCTTGAATTTGAATAGGTGGTTCTCTTGAATTTGAAGAGGTGGTTCCCTTGAATTTGAATAGGAGGTTCTCTTGAATTTGAATAGGAGGTTCCCTTGAATTTGAATAGCAGGTTCCCTTGAATTTGAATAGGAGGTTGTTTGAATTTGAATAGGAGGTTCCCTTGAATTTGAATAGGAGGTTCCCCTGAATTTGAATAGGAGGTTCTTTGAATTTGAATAGGCTGTTCCCTTGAATTTGAATAGGAGGTTCCCTTGAATTTGTATAGGTGGTTCCTTTGAATTTGTATAGGGGGTTCAATTGATTATGAATAGGTGGTTCCCTTGAATTTGAATAGGAGGTTCCTTTGAATTTGAATAGAAGGTTCCCTTGAATTTGAATAGAAGGTTCCCTTGAATTTGAACACACACACACACACACACACACACATACGCAAGATGTGATTAAGTCTCTGAAAGTCTCTATGTAAGCAACGTTTACTTACCTTTTTACTATTGGCTGCTGTCACTTTCAAAAAAATCTCTTTCTGAATCTGTTCTAATTGGAGTAATACTAAGGTTTGTTCTCTGTTTATATTTGCATCCATTCTTTCTATTCTGGGCGCCATATCTTCCTGCTCTTACTTGAACTGCCAGTGACATGCAAAAGCACTTGATTTCTTCATAGAATGTTCACCAGAAGACATTTCTAATAAGACTAACATTACAATTGCACTTTTTACCAATCTTCACAAAAACCTGATATCAAGCCATTGCTTCAGGTGTCTTAACTCATTTTTCACCTACAGTATAACATGAATATGTTCAATGTCTTCTTCTATACAGCAATGAATGAGTCACTTTAAGTTTCTGATATTAGGAGTTATCATTATTTGCATTATTTGCATTCAGGCTATTCTCATCATGTTGTTGTTATCACGTTTCATCTGTTATTCACTCTGGCCTTTATCAGGTGCTTTTTGATCCAGGTAACATACAGGGAATATTTAACTGAGCATCTCAACATCTCAATCCGCACTAACTCTACCCAAGAAAACCAGACCAGCAGAATATCATACTGCTACCAAAGAGCAGACTGGGACTCGTTCAGAGACTTCTTCTCCGACATCCCCTGGAACAACGTCTTTGATCTTCCTGTCGAAGACTGTGCCTCCGAGGTCTCCTCTTGGGTTAAGGCTGGCATTGATGCTTTTATCCCGGCCAGGAAATTCCAACTAAAACCAAATTCTTCCCCCTGGTTCTCACCCGCTTGCTCAGCCGGCATTGCCCACCGGAACCATTTCTTCCGGCTCTATCGAAGCTGCTCGTCGAACCAAAACAGGCGCCTTTTCGCCTCAGCACGGAACAAGTGTAAAAAAGTACTGAATGAAGCTAAGAGGGCGTTTGCTACCAGAATTAGGCAACGCATAGCATCCTCTAAGTTTGGTTCCAAAGATTACTGGCGTCTCTGCAAAAGCGTGCTCAGCAGGAACAAGACTTCAATACCCCCACTAATCAATGAGTTTGAAGTTCTCACCTACCCAGCGGACAAGGCTGAATGCTTTGCCCATAGATTCTCAACCAATTCGACACTGGACTCGTTAGGAATACCTACACCAGACTTCCTACCCAGAATTAAGGCTCAACTAAATAACGTCCACATTACACCCTCGCTGGTCGCCAAGATAATTGCACAACTTGACCCACACAAAGCGAGCGGCGGTGATGGAATCCCAGTCATAGTACTGAAGAAATGTGCCCCAGAACTCTCCTCTGTCCTCTCTAAACTCTATAACCTCTGCCTATCTGCTTCCTGCTTTCCTGCCTGTTGGAAGTCCTCCTGCGTAGTTCCTATATTTAAGAATTCTGGCGAACCCTCAGACCCCGCCAATTACCGTCCTATTAGTCTCCTTCCGATCTTTGGCAAAGTTTTCGAAGCCATTATCAACACCGAGGTGATTCAGCATCTCACAGTCAACAGGCTTCTCTCTGACAAACAGTACAGGTTTCGATTCACCAGGTCTACTGCTGATATGCTAACGACCATTACCGAGTACATATACCGGGCACTTGACAAGAATGGTGAAGCCCGAATCGTTGCCTTGGATATCTCAAAAGCATTCAACAGGGTCTGGCATGCTGGCCTCTTGTGCAAACTGTGGAGCTATGGGATAACTGGACATCTGTTTGACCTCATCCAGTCTTTCCTCTCTAACCGCACATTGAAGGTGGTATTAAATGGGCATGCCTCCCAAAACTACCATACGAACGCGGGCGTCCCTCAAGGTTCTATCCTAGGTCCCACACTCTTTCTGATCTACATTAATGATCTCCCCAACGCCATTAGATCCCAAGTTGGCATGTATGCCGATGACACAACAATCTACTCTCGCATCGATCAAAAACCAGGTGTGGACGACAAAGTGAACCTCGCTGCCATACTTGAAAGGGACCTCCAATCCCTAGTGGCCTGGGGTAGGAAATGGCTGGTAAATTTCAATGCCTCTAAAACGAAGCTGTTATCAACTAACCACCATAGACAATCGCATCTACCTCCCATTAGCATGGGACAGGCTAGCCTCCCAGAGAGTAAAATACTATGCCTCCTTGGCCTTACACTTTCGGCGGACCTCAAATGGAATGACTATATCGAATCCATTGCCAAATCTGCTGCTATGAAAGTCGGCTCTCTGTGCAGGGCCCGGAATTTTTTCCCACCTGAATCTATTCTGCACATATACAAATCTACCATCCAGCCGTGTATTGAATATTGCTGCCATATCTGGTCGGGTGCCCCTGCTGCTCTCCTTGGGCTTCTTGACAAAATACAAAGGAGGATCTGTAACGTGGTTGATACTGACTTGGCAGACTGGCTGCAACCACTCTCTCACCGGCGTGATGTGGCTTGCCTGTGCCTCTTCTGCAAGTACTTTCATGGCTTCTGCTCCGATGAGCTTAGATCACTGGTGCTGCCTAAGCACGAATTTACATGAGATACTAGATTAGCAACTAGGTCCCACCCTTTTACTGTTAAACAAATAAGATGTAACCGTAAATTCTACTCCAACAGCTTCTTTTCTCGCGCTTCCTGCCTGTGGAACTCCCTTCCACAAGTCTGCTTTCCCGACAGCTACAATCTCCAGGTGTTTAAATGTAGGGTCAATAGACACCTCCTATCACACTAACTCCCAATTATTCTCAGAACACTCTCATCTACCCAACCCTCATTCTCAGTATCCTTACCCACCTCTCACTCACCCTCTGACATTTCCTATATTTAATCATCCTTTCTCCATTCTATGTAGCCCCCTGCACAGTAGTGGCAGTGACATGCCTTGCTCGGGGTGAAACGCTTATAAAAAACAAAGAAAAAATCTAGTTTTATTCTTTATTTAGTACTAGCAGTATAGCCCGGCGTTGCTCGGGTGTAATGAAAGCTTTAAAACTAATACCTGGTCCTGGAGCTCAGACTCATCTTAAAGAGTATTTGTGTGAAGTTTGGTGAGAATTGGATAAAAATTGTGGATTTGTATAAAGGATATACAGATAGACAGACACACACACAAACATCTTGCCTTTCATATATATATATATATATATATACATTATTGATTTTCTGCACTATTGTAAGAACTGCAACCTTGAAACTTCTGAATATCATTCCTTTTAAAAAAAAACGTTACCTAATAATTATGGCCAGTAGTGTATATATATATATATATAGTGTATCGAGGCAGCAAATAATTTTCTAAACATATACTATTAAATATAAGAGACAATGAATGTCTATTATGTTTAATCATGAGCCGTTCTAAACGTTGAATTTGGTTCTAAAGCATAGAACCAAATTAATAAAAAATTATCCAAATCTTGGAGAATTTTTGTCTTTATTTTCAACTGAAATTAAAGCCAAAATACGATGTTTAGAACGGCTCATGATTAAACATAATAGACATTCATTGTCTCTTATATTTAACAGTATATGTTTAGAATATATGTATATGTAAAATCTACAGGGTGCGATGGGTAAATTGTCGATATTTGCCTTGTAAAATTTTGCAAAGTAATAATAAGAAAAGAACCATTCTATTTTCATTTAGAATTATTCACTTGGCAATAAATACTAAAAATAGTATGAAATACATCATTTCTTTTAAAAACCTGGGTTAGCCTAATAACTAATGGCCAGTAGTGTGTGTGTATATATATATATATATATATATATATATATACTTTTAATCTTATATAATTATTCTTATAACTTTATCGAAATATATTTTTTGAGCTTTATATTTTAGAATTTTAGAATTTTTCTTTATATCCTTTTCTTTCCTTGATAAGATGTTCTATGAAGCTTTAAAATAAAAATTTATTTCATATTTAGACTTTTTCTTCACATTGTTCTGATCTTTATGCTCGCTGCTGTATATACATAATCAGATTTTGCTTTTAAAGTTACTTTATTTTCTTGATCCCATTTTTTAGATGATGAAATTCTTTAGTCAACTCTCTATTGCCACAAAATCTTCAAACCTATTTTCTGTCTCTTTGCAGAGTCTCAACGAATGCCAAACAAAACTGAATAGAAATGAACAAACAATTTCTGAACTGAAAACTCAGTTGTCTCAATGCCAAGCAGAGAAAATATCCCTCCAGCAGAATTTGAAAGACGCAGAAAACACACTGAGGACAGCATCTAGGTGAGAATTCTCGAAATCTCATATATTTTACATTATTATCAGATTCCTTTGGATAGTTGAACTTATTCCTTTTGAATGCCTACAGTTTTCTGGCCAATCCATTTTAATGTCCTTTTCAAGATCTCTTTTTCCAGTTCTTCAAACTAAAAAATGACAACAAACAAAAAATTCAAAACTTTCACGGCAACATATAAAATACAGATTATTCAATAATTATGAATGAATTTAAAACAGGTTTTTTAAAAACTTCTATGTAAGGATGTTATCACTTCTATGTTTCTATGTAAAGAATTCTGTCCCGTGTCAATCAATAGAAACTTCATTGTGCAGAAATACACTCTTCGTCTAGCTGAAAAATATGCTGATTTTCTAACTCTCCAGAAATGTTCTTTGTTAGTTGAACTTCATCTCAAAGACAGTAATCTATACTGTCCACCTTCCCGGAATGATCTACCATAGATTTTTCCATGTTTGTTTTGACTTCTTGTGTTCCTTAAGCCTGATTTTCAAAGAACAGTCTGTCACTGGTCTTCTTTTCCACATCTGAAGATCCACACAGGTCATGTGACAAAGTCTTTGGCTAAACATTCCATAAGTACAAAATCACAGGAACCATGACCTTTTCAAATAATAAATATTTTGGGATTTTTCAACCAGTATATCGTGGACTGAGCATGCAAGCAACGATGTGGTGTTGGAAAGAATGGCAATGAAAAGGAAATTTGTACTGAGCATCAGGAAGAGACAACTGAAGTTCCTTGGAAATGCAATGAAGAAGGAGAACTTGGAGAACCTGATACTGACTGGCCAGATAGAGGGAAAAAGAGACAGTGGAAGGCAGCGGATAACATATTTGCAGGGCCTGATCAGGTAGCTGACAGAACAGGGGTTGCGAGGTGTAACAGGAGCAAACATACTAAGAGCCACCAGGGATAGGGAGATGTGGAGAGCCATGATCACCTATGTCCTGAAGGGATAGGGCACATAAAAGAAGATATGCTCTATATATTGTGGCATAATGTATATCAGCTTTGAATGACAAATAGAAAAGCCAAGTTCAAATGCCAGTTGAATTCATTTCATTCACTTTCACACAAACACCCTTGGGAAAGTATTAATCCATCTCTTCTACCTCCAGCTATGAGTTGAATAGCAGAACAGGATGGGTTCTATAGCTTAGGCTAGCAACTGATCTACTGCAGAAAGTAATGGAAACCTACTGCGGGAAAATCTCGGTTATATCACTTCCCTTAGCTGCTAATCCAAAATTTTGGGCGTGTATTTTTACTGTTTCTGTGACTTGACTTCTGCTAAGTCATTTTTTGGATATATATCTACACTCCTGTGCAAATTAACTGAAACGACTGCTTTAGTTTTCTTTCTTTCACTATACTGTCATTTTTAGTTCCACTAGAGTGACAGGGTGTAATCGATTTTTATTTTTTCCCCGGATTAGGTCATTTGCAGTGGTGTGCAGTAATAAGAATTTATTGTTGGGGTGTATGATAAAGTTTGTTTGACCTTGAAAAATATTGTGTCATCTGTGATTGCATCAGATTTTTATCACATCCAGACACTGTTGTCTTGACTGTCCATTAGTTGTCCAACAGCCAACGTATACAACGGGTGTTAATCTAAGAAAGTGTACAAAAATTGTAACACTGCATGAACACACTGGCAAACCTTACAGAGGGACCAAGGCAAAGAAACAAACTGGAACCCTCAGTTCAAAACATAAGGGAAAATGTGGTTGGAAGAGAAAAACTGTGTCAGGAGGCAATGTATACATGATTAGGGAAAGTGTGAAATATCTGAAGAAGACATAATTCATTTTGTTTTAATTAATTTGGACAAGGGTGTATATGGGAAGATCAAAGGACACACTTAAGCACTGACATGGTTGCATGCTACACATTTGTTTATGTGATGTAATAAATAGGTAATAAATATGTATACACCTTGTTGGTTCCCCCTCACTAGAATGTGACTAGGCTGGTGTCAACCATAAATATAGACTAAGGCGAGGGCGTCCAGAGATCTACCACTAGAGGTCTATTGGTCTATGATTATTGACTATGTTTACATCTCAGGATACTACATACGACAAGTGCCGTCTATTACGTCTACGTACTAGATTGTTCTACCCTGTTACATTTGTCTGAATTACTTAACTACCTTGAATGATATATATATATATATATATATATCCATATCCCTTTTCATTCTAAACTTAGGTATCAAAAATTTATGCTGAAATATTGGAGGCACCTAGTTTGTACTAAGTGCGAAATTCTAAAAGCCTTAATACACTCCCTTTTGATTTGGAGGACTGAAGAAGAAGAATTGTTTTGGGACCAATGAAAACCTTGCCTTCATGAAAATTGGTCAGTGAGCCAAGAAGAAGATAATAACCAGACAATAAATAATATTTGTTTTTGATGTAATCAATAGGTAACGAATATGTATACACCTTGGTTCCCCCTCACTAGACTGTGATTGCCTGGTGTCAGCCATAAATATAGACTAAGGCGAGGACGTCCAGAGATCCAGAGGTCTCCAATGAGAGGTTTACGTCCATAACTCTACTACGACTATTGACTACGCCTACGTCTCAGGGTACTGCATACGATGAGTACCATCTGTTACGTCTAAGTACTAGATTGTTCTACCCTGTTACATTTGCTTAAACCACTTAACTACCTCATATTGATATATATATATCTTTTGGGGACATATCATTATGTTCTATCACAAGTTTCTCTGTAAATAACATACAGATTATTTGCCCAATGTATTCTGCAGCCCTGGGCTAATTTCTTGTCAGCATCTTTGACTTTACTCTGTGATTTAAAAAAAAACTTTTGTCAGTCGTATCACATGACCATGAATCTCTTTCATTCAGCTCAATAAAATCAAATACTAATAATGTCTTAAATCTTTTAAAAAAGAAAAACTTGTGCTTCTAGATTAGCATCAATGTCTCACTTTTGTATTTTCAAAATAGTTAAACATAACTGTCTCTTCTACTCTAAAAGTTTTTCTTGCACATCCCATTTGTGGAACTCCCTACAGTTTACTGATGAAATCAGAAACAAATGCAAGCAAGATAAAGAGGAATGGCTCAGCAAAACATGTACAGAAATAGAAAGAATATTTATCACAAATAGAACAAATCTAAACTTATTTATAAATGAAACTTTGTGTGTGTCCATTACCTATAGACTCCGAAATGGCTGAACCGATTTTCTTGAAAATTTACACAATTGTACCATAAGTGTCTGCAAGTGTTCTTAGCTAGGTTTTGTGTCGAGGTACCCCAAATAAATATCAAAAATCGATAATCGAAAAAATCGGGTTATAGAAGGAGTGGTCCGATTTTAATCAAATTTGATACACTCATAGACTCATAAGAAACGATATTCAGAAGTTTCAAGGTTGCAGTTCTTACAATAGTGCAGAAAATAGATAATATATATATATTTAAATCAATACCAGGAAATGAAAATATGGCTTACATCCATTCATTTTTCTTTCAATCTATGGTTTCGCTTTAACAGGAAACTTTTTAGTCTTTCGTGCCAACATCCAAAGCATCTGAGCTCCAGGACCATGGATTAGTTTTAAAGCTTTCATTACACCCGAGCAACACCGGGCTAGACTGCTAGAATATATATATATATATATATATATATATATATATATATATAAAAGAATAAGAGAAATAACATGACTAAAGATCTGCTCATTAAAAGGATGCATGAAACACAAGGAGGGAAACTGATATTACAGAAAAAAATTATGCTTAAAAAATAAGTTTAATATATCATAGAACTGTTCCACAACAAAAGAGAACAACTGGTAATACACAGAAATATTGGAGGACTGAAAATATTAAAATCTGAAGTGGAATCTGCATTGGTCCAATTGAACAGAAACAAAGTGGCAGGGTCAGACAGAATTGTAATCAGATTTAGCGGATTTTGGCAGAGATGCGTTTGCAGAAATAATGACTAAAATCTACAACAATGCCAGAAGACCTAAGTGCATCTATTTACATAACACTGCATAAAAAGTCAGGTGTAAACAAATGTGAACTCCCTTGGACAATCAACTTTATGTCCCCTATAACAAATCTTATCATCTGAATTCTGATGAATAGAATGCACATCAGGATCTTCATTAAAAAAAATGGAACAAGAAACACAATATTTATGCTCAGAATGATATCAGAAAAAGTAATACAAATGCAGAAGGTTGTGTACCTGTGTTTTAGAGATTATGCAAAGGTGTTTGATAAAGTATGCCACAAAGACCTGGTGGAAGTACTCAACAACCATGGCATATTTGGGAAGGATATTAGAATAGTCAAGAATCTATCTTGGCAGATAACTGTCTGCTTACAGATGGAGAACAAGTTAGGCAGATATACAAAAATAGACAAGGATGTGTCTTCTCACCAAACTTATCTAAGCGATTTAATGAGCCAATTCTGAGAGAATTAGAAGTTCTACCAGGATTCATTATTGGCTGCCACATTCTTAACAACATAAGATATGCAGATGATACAGTGTTGATAGCAGACACAAGAGAAAACTACAAAAACTCCTACAGAGGGTAGTGAAAGAAAGCATGACAATTTGATTAAACGTAAAATGCAAGAAGATGGTTGTTAGCAAATGAATAGGCCAACATGCAAATTACAAATTGGTGAGTGTGGATGCTGACCCACACGCTATTATCTTTTCATTTCTTTTCTTCCTTACATACAAAAGATAGTAAAGGAAAGGCAAACATAAGAAGACGGTATGAATTGTTGCTAGCAAAAGGATAAGCCTAAAATGCAAATTGCAAATCGGGTGTACCAAAATCGAGCAATTACAAAAATTTAAATATCTAGGAAGTGTTTTAACAAAGAGCCTTCTAAAAGCTAAAAAAAGCTATTAAACAACATAAAAATTTTGTTAGAAATGAAGAAAAGAGTACTGCAATGTTACAGGATATCAGTCCTCATCAAAGAAAATCGAAACAAAAAAGAAACATCAGGAAAAGACAGTTGAAATTTCTATGGTGCATAATTAGGAAAGAGGGCTTGGAAAATCTGATGCTCACAAGGCAGAATGAAGGTAAGAGAGACAGAGAAAAACAATGCATAACCTATTTAGTGAGCTTAAGTAAATGAATGACATAACAAGCTTTAGGAGAAAAAACAAAGACAAAATTTATTAAGAGCTACAAAGCAGAGAAAATTATGGAGAGCCATGATTGCTTACATACTGAAGGGACAACTGGGTTTCAAATCAGAATTATTCAAATATCTTTTATATACTTTTGAATGTTTATAAAATATCATGCAAGGAGAATTTTTGATGAAATATATACAGTAGGGACCATAATATAAGGAACGGAAACAACAAAGACATATATATGTGTATTACTTAAAAAGTAAGGCATGATTAGCAATGAAATTTTTACCCAATAAGATATACAGTAGCGGCCATAATATAAGGAATGGAAACAACAAAGACATAAATTTGTTAATTACTTAAAAAGTAAGGCATGATTAGCGATGAAATTTTTACCCAATAAGATATACAGTAGCGGCCATAATATAAGGAACGGAAACAACAAAGACATATATATGTGTATTACTTAAAAAGTAAGGCATGATTAGCAATGAAATTTTTACCCAATAAGATATACAGTAGCGGCCATAATATAAGGAACGGAAACAACAAAGACATATATTTGTGTATTACTTAAAAAGTAAGGCATGATTAGCAATGAAATTTTTACCCAATAAGATATACAGTAGCGGCCATAATATAAGGAATGGAAACAACAAAGACATAAATTTGTGTATTACTTAAAAAGTAAGGCATGATTAGCAATGAAATTTTTACCCAATAAGATATACAGTAGCGGCCATAATATAAGGAACGGAAACAACAAAGACATATATTTGTGTATTACTTAAAAAGTAAGGCATGATTAGCAATGAAATTTTTACCCAATAAGATATACAGTAGCGGCCATAATATAAGGAACGGAAACAACAAAGACATATATATGTGTATTACTTAAAAAGTAAGGCATGATTAGCAATGAAATTTTTACCCAATAAGATATACAGTAGCGGCCATAATATAAGGAACGGAAACAACAAAGACATATATTTGTGTATTACTTAAAAAGTAAGGCATGATTAGCAATGAAATTTTTACCCAATAAGATATACAGTAGCGGCCATAATATAAGGAATGGAAACAGCAAAGACATAAATTTGTGTATTACTTAAAAAGTAAGGCATGATTAGCAATGAAATTTTTACCCAATAAGATATACAGTAGCGGCCATAATATAAGGAACGGAAACAACAAAGACATATATTTGTGTATTACTTAAAAAGTAAGGCATGATTAGCAATGAAATTTTTACCCAATAAGATATACAGTAGCGGCCATAATATAAGGAATGGAAACAACAAAGACATAAATTTGTTAATTACTTAAAAAGTAAGGCATGATTAGCGATGAAATTTTTACCCAATAAGATATACAGTAGCGGCCATAATATAAGGAATGGAAACAACAAAGACATAAATTTGTGTATTACTTAAAAAGTAAGGCATGATTAGCGATGAAATTTTTACCCAATAAGATATACAGTAGCGGCCATAATATAAGGAATGGAAACAACAAAGACATAAATTTGTGTATTACTTAAAAAGTAAGGCATGATTAGCGATGAAATTTTTACCCAATAAGATATACAGTAGCGGCCATAATATAAGGAACGGAAACAACAAAGACATAAATATGTGTATTACTTAAAAAGTAAGGCATGATTAGCAATGAAATTTTTACCCAATAAGATATACAGTAGCGGCCATAATATAAGGAACGGAAACAACAAAGACATAAATATGTGTATTACTTAAAAAGTAAGGCATGATTAGCAATGAAATTTTTACCCAATAAGATATACAGTAGCGGCCATAATATAAGGAACGGAAACAACAAAGACATATATATGTGTATTACTTGAAAAGTAAGGCATGTTTAGCAATGAAATTTTTACCCAATAAGATGTACAGTAGCGGCCATAATATAAGGAATGGAAACAACAAAGACATAAATATGTGTATTACTTAAAAAGTAAGGCATGATTAGCAATGAAATTTTTACCCAATAAGATATACAGTAGCGGCCATAATATAAGGAACGGAAACAACAAAGACATAAATATGTGTATTACTTAAAAAGTAAGGCATGATTAGCAATGAAATTTTTACCCAATAAGATGTACAGTAGCGGCCATAATATAAGGAACGGAAACAACAAAGTCATATATATGTGTATTACTTAAAAAGTAAGGCATGATTAGCAATGAAATTTTTACCCGATAAGATATACAGTAGCGGCCATAATATAAGGAATGGAAACAACAAAGACATAAATTTGTGTATTACTTAAAAAGTAAGGCATGATTAGCGATGAAATTTTTACCCAATAAGATATACAGTAGCGGCCATAATATAAGGAACGGAAACAACAAAGACATAAATATGTGTATTACTTAAAAAGTAAGGCATGATTAGCAATGAAATTTTTACCCAATAAGATATACAGTAGCGGCCATAATATAAGGAACGGAAACAACAAAGACATAAATATGTGTATTACTTAAAAAGTAAGGCATGATTAGCAATGAAATTTTTACCCAATAAGATATACAGTAGCGGCCATAATATAAGGAACGGAAACAACAAAGACATATATATGTGTATTACTTGAAAAGTAAGGCATGTTTACCAATGAAATTTTTACCCAATAAGATGTACAGTAGCGGCCATAATATAAGGAATGGAAACAACAAAGACATAAATATGTGTATTACTTAAAAAGTAAGGCATGATTAGCAATGAAATTTTTACCCAATAAGATATACAGTAGCGGCCATAATATAAGGAACGGAAACAACAAAGTCATATATATGTGTATTACTTAAAAAGTAAGGCATGATTAGCAATGAAATTTTTACCCAATAAGATGTACAGTAGCGGCCATAATATAAGGAACGGAAACAACAAAGTCATATATATGTGTATTACTTAAAAAGTAAGGCATGATTAGCAATGAAATTTTTACCCGATAAGATATACAGTAGCGGCCATAATATAAGGAATGGAAACAACAAAGACATAAATATGTGTATTACTTAAAAAGTAAGGCATGATTAGCAATGAAATTTTTACCCAATAAGATGTACAGTAGCGGCCATAATATAAGGAACGGAAACAACAAAGACATAAATATGTGTATTACTTAAAAAGTAATTCATGATTAGCAATGAAATTTTTACCCAATAAGATATACAGTAGCGGCCATAATATAAGGAACGGAAACAACAAAGACATAAATATGTGTATTACTTAAAAAGTAATTCATGATTAGCAATGAAATTTTTACCCAATAAGATATACAGTAGCGGCCATAATATAAGGAACAGAAACAACAAAGACATAAATATGTGTATTACTTAAAAAGTAAGGCATGATTAGCAATGAAATTTTTACCCAATAAGATATACAGTAGCGGCCATAATATAAGGAACGGAAACAACAAAGACATAAATATGTGTATTACTTAAAAAGTAATTCATGATTAGCAATGAAATTTTTACCCAATAAGATATACAGTAGCGGCCATAATATAAGGAACGGAAACAACAAAGACATAAATATGTGTATTACTTAAAAAGTAATTCATGATTAGCAATGAAATTTTTACCCAATAAGATATACAGTAGCGGCCATAATATAAGGAACAGAAACAACAAAGACATAAATATGTGTATTACTTAAAAAGTAAGGCATGATTAGCAATGAAATTTTTACCCAATAAGATGTACAGTAGCGGCCATAATATAAGGAACGGAAACAACAAAGTCATATATATGTGTATTACTTAAAAAGTAAGGCATGATTAGCAATGAAATTTTTACCCGATAAGATATACAGTAGCGGCCATAATATAAGGAATGGAAACAACAAAGACATAAATATGTGTATTACTTAAAAAGTAAGGCATGATTAGCAATGAAATTTTTACCCAATAAGATATACAGTAGCGGCCATAATATAAGGAACGGAAACAACAAAGACATAAATATGTGTATTACTTAAAAAGTAATTCATGATTAGCAATGAAATTTTTACCCAATAAGATATACAGTAGCGGCCATAATATAAGGAACAGAAACAACAAAGACATAAATATGTGTATTACTTAAAAAGTAAGGCATGATTAGCAATGAAATTTTTACCCAATAAGATATACAGTAGCGGCCATAATATAAGGAACGGAAACAACAAAGACATAAATATGTGTATTACTTAAAAAGTAATTCATGATTAGCAATGAAATTTTTACCCAATAAGATATACAGTAGCGGCCATAATATAAGGAACAGAAACAACAAAGACATAAATATGTGTATTACTTAAAAAGTAAGGCATGATTAGCAATGAAATTTTTACCCAATAAGATATACAGTAGCGGCCATAATATAAGGAACGGAAACAACAAAGACATAAATATGTGTATTACTTAAAAAGTAATGCATGATTAGCAATGAAATTTTTACCGAATAAAGATTAGGGTGTAATGCATAGATATTATACAAATAATAAAATAATATTATCTAAAGTTACAAAAATTTACATAATAGTTTTTTTTAAATAAAGATTAAATGGGACAAAAGAAATAAGCTATTGGACAAAAATTAAGGAACGATCTTGTTAATATTTGATTGTGTACAAATTATTTACAAAATTTAATATTTGGTAAACATCCCTTTATTTTCAATGACTTCTCTGCATCGTCGACTACATGATCTAAGTAAGTTCATGCTAAAATCAGCAGTAATTCCCTCTCATTTGTCTTTTAATAACTCCCATAGGTGATCCTGGTTTTTCGGATTTCTTTTCTGAGCATTTTCTCTAATTATCTTCCAAACATTTTCTATTGGATTCAGGTCGGGATTCTGGGCTGGCCACTTCATTAGGGCAATTCCTTCTTCTTCAAATAAATGACAATTCAAATACAGTAGCGGCCATAATATAAGGAAACAACAAAGACATAAATATGTGCATTACTTAAAAAGTAATGCATGATTAGCAATGAAATTTTTACCGAATAAAGATTAGGGTGTAATGCATAAATATTATACCAAGTTACAAAAATTTACATCATAGTTTTTTGGGTTTTTTTTAAATAAAGATTAAATGGAACAAAGGAAATAAGATACTGGACAACAATGCTTATAATTTGCATAAACTTTTAATTTACATTGTTAAAAAACTCAATGGAGCTTTTCAACAATAAGTAAAAGTTAATTTATCATTAGGACTTTATTTTTAAGCAATATGGCAAATTCTACATGCAAAATGCTCTCTTTTGAAGAAAAAAACTCATTATTGCTATTAAGAAAAAAGTCAATTTCAGAAATTTCTGATAATGTTCATAGGTCTACAAGTGTCATTCATCGTGTAATTAACAGGTATAAAACCGATAAAACGTTAGATGCAAAATCAAAAACCTCCGAAAACATCGCAAAGAGAAGATCGAAGAATTTTTAGAATATCTACAAAAGAATGTTTTGAAACTGTTACATCAATTACCTGTAAATTTAATGAAGACACAGATAGTAAGATTTCAAGGAAAACAGTTGCTTGCAAGTTAAAAAATGCAGGATTGCATGCCCGTATTCCAGCTTCGAAGCTTCTCATTTCAAAGCGAAACCAAAGGGCACACCTGGAGTATGCGAGAAAACGTTGTTTGGACCGATGCACAATGGGATGCAGTTCATTTCAGTGACAAGTCCAAGTTTACTATATTTGATTCTGAGGGAAAAACTTACATATGCCATAGAACAGGTGAAAGACTGTCTTCTCAATGTGTCAAGAAAACCCTTAAGTTTGGTGGCGACAGTGTGATGGTGTGGGAAATGATTTCATCTGCAGGAGTTGGCCCTATCATCCGTGTACATGGCAATATCAGTACTGAGATTTACAAAAGACTTCTTCAGCAGCATGTGGTACCAAGATTACACCAAAATCTTTATGAATCTCCTATTTTCATGCAGGACAAGGCATCTTGCCACAAGAGCTCAGAAAGGTTATGGTTTTATTTGAAGAATAAGGAATCACCCTAATGAAGTTGCCAGCCCAGAGCCCCGACCTGAATTCAATAGAGAATGTTTGGAAGATAATTGGAGAAAGGGCTCAGAAAAAAACCCCGAAAAACCAGGATCACATATGGGAGTTATTGAAAGATGAATGGGAGGGAATTACTGCTGATTTTTTGCATGAAATTAATTAGATCACGTGGTCGACGATGCAGAGAAGTCATTGAAAATAAAGGGATGTTTACCAAATATTAAATTTGTTGATATTTTGTTAACAATCAAGTATTAACAAGATCATTCCTTAACTTTTGTCCAGTAGCTTATTTCCTTTGTTCCATTTAATCTGTATTTAAAAAAAAAACTATGATGTAAATTTTTGTAACTTTGTATAATATTTATGCATTACACCCTAATCTTTATTCAGTAAAAATTTCATTGCTAATCATGCATTACTTTTTAAGTAATGCACATATTTATGTCTTTGTTGTGGCCGCTACTCTATTTTTTTAGCCAAATACATTTGGCTAAATATTTTATATTTTGTTTAATTTCTGAAGATGAAGACAATAGACCATTTACAAAAGGCATTATTTTTTTTTCTTTTGATAATTTTATAATAAGCAAGCAGCTGTGTAGTTATGCAGATTTTATAGAAATTTGCTCGACTACAATGACTCTGCATTTCCTCATTCCACGAAATAAAAGTTTTTAATGAATATAAAATGGAATTTTAATTGTTCTTGAGTTAGATTTGACTTTGCAAAAGAACAATGACATTTTTACAATGTTTAACCTTCGTGTTCACAAAAAGAAAAAACTCAGTATCAAAAGAACAGTTATTTTCTCGGCGCCAGTATTACTGTACATGTTTTTGACTCTCTCATCAATGTTTATTGCTTTAAACATTGATAGAATTTTAAGAAAACCCAAACATATGAAAATGAATTTATTTATTTTATTCTTGTGAATTGATGACAAATATATTAAACACTATTAGATTAAATAAATTAAAAAGAAAATTTTCATGGTTATTAAATCATAAATAATAATTATTGCATTGTAGCCAGTTTACATACTTTGATAATGTAATTTTTTGTAAACTTCTTGAATAAAAAGATTTATCAGGTTTATTTCTTTATAAAATGTGAATAATAAATATCACACTGTACTCGGTTCAAATATTTTTATAATTTCATAAATAAACATTGCCAAGGGAATAAACAGTATGTACAGAAATAGTGGTGATGTCAAATAACTATCTTTTCGACAGGTCATGTTTTTGTGGGCACAAATGTTCAACATTGCCAAAATTGTTACAGAACAATTTGGAGAAAATCTTTTCTCAAGATACCCTTATTTCTTTTTTTCTTTTTCAGAGATAAAGTTGTTCTTCAGAAATATCTGAAATCTGTCCAAGAAACATTTAATCAAGTACGACTTTTTGATCACACAAATTTGACTAACATCCTTATCTTTCATAAAGAAAATACTTCTGATTTGACTCTAATCCTAAAATAAACTAAGAGTGTTTTAAATTGCTAGATATTTTATCAGATGACTGAGATAATCCTCAAAATATGGATTTCATGATTTTGGGAACTGAATTATTTTCATTGTCAGTCAGTTAAGTACCATATGTGATACATACTTGGGTGACCATGTCTCTTTTAAGACATGACTGACTGAGCAGAAGATTATCCCACAGTAAGTTGCCGTTGCTTTCTGCGGTAGACTGGTTGCTAGCCAAGGCTATAGAACCCAATCTATTCTATTATTTGATTCATAGCTAGAGGGGGAAGAGATGTATTACATTATTAAGTAGTAATTAGTGGATGATCAGTTTTATTTTATTATGAAGTAATAAACTGATCCCCCACTAATTACTACTTCATAATATAATACATCTCTTTTCTCTCTAGCTATGAGGCTTCTACTGGGCACAAAGTGGGGGATCAGTTTTATATTGTTATGAAGTAATAAACTGATCCCCCACTTTGAGTCCGGTAAACGCTTTAATCATGTTTCCAACTATTATACTCAGTCAGTTAAGTGCTGTACGTGATACATGCTTTAGGCAATCATGTCTTGAAAGAGACTTGACTGACTGGGCAAAAGATTATCCCGCAGTAGGTTGCTATAACTTTCTGCAGTAGACTGGCTGCCAGCCAAGGCATTAGAACCCAGTCTGTTCTGTTATTTAATCTATAAATGGAGGCAAGTGACGAATTAATACCTTTCCCAAGGGTATTTGTGCATAAGTGAATGCAAGGAATTCAACTGGAATTCAAACTCGGCTCCCCGATTTCTCGTTTTGAGCCAATATCCACTGCACCACAAACGCACATCCTTTTCATTGTGATGGACTCATAATGTAATGGATTTTGGTGTGGAAAGTGGAATAAGTTTTGGACGAAGCTTATCATTCTTATTGTTTACATTCAGTCTAATCTCTTCATCTTTGTTATTATTACAACATTGTGTTCTCTGACCTTCTTTAGAAATCCGTCAAAAAAGGCTCTTTGAATGTCAGTCAGTTAAGTGCCATACGTGAAACATGCTTGGGCGATCATGTCTCGAAAGAGACATGACTGACTGGGATTATCCCACAGTAGGTTGCCATTGCTTTCTGCGGTAGACTGGTTGCCTGCCAAGGCTATAGAACCCAATCTGTCCTGTTATTTAACCCATAACTGGAGGGAATAGATGGATTAATACCTTCCCAAGGGTATTTGCGCGTAAGTGAATGCAATGAATTCAACTGGAATTTGAACTCGGCTCCCCGATTTCTCGTTCTGATGTGCGTTGTGGTGCATTGGATATCGGCTCGGAATGAGAAATCAGGGAGCTGAGTTCAAATTCCAGTTGAATTCATTGCATTCGCTTACGCCCAAATACCCTTAGGAAAGGTATTAATCCATCTATTCCTTCCAGTTATGGGTTAAATAACAGGACAGTTTGGGTTCTATAGCCTTGGCCAGCAACCAGTCTACCGACAAAAGTAATGGCAACCTACTGCGGGATAATCTTCTGCCCAGTTGTATAATCTTCTGCCAAGCGTGTATCCCGTATGGCACTTAACTAACTATTTGAATGTAAATAACTTAAAAGGAATGATTGTTTGCTGTTAAGTCTTCACTGTTTTTCAAATAGTTCTTTTTCTTTTTTAATCCATTTTATTGAAACTTTTTTTTTCTATCTCTACCGTTTCTTTTTTTTTAATTATCCTTGAATACTGACATCAGGATCCAGAAGGATATCATCATTTTTTTTATTATTATTATATCGTATCTGTATCAGTAATACACCATGCATTGTATTTTCCTTATTTTAAATGATGATAATTAATCTTAGAAGGTCATCCCCTTCCATATAATGCTTGACTGCTATCATGCAATATTATGATACCTCTTGTCTTCACTTTCAATCTGTTATGGTGCCCTCTTACAAGGAATGAACTCTTCCTCTTGTTATATATGATTACCTGTGTGACTTCCGGAGAGCAGTTAACAGCATTTGACATCAGCTACTAGTCAGGCAATAAGCAGCGTAATAATACCTTTGGACTTACTTATTTCTGTATTACTTATTATTAACACTTCCTTTGAAAATCTTGTTTCTTTTTATACGAATACACTGTTTTGAACCTACCTTCTTGTTCTGTGGGTTACTTCTGGCACAAAACATTCGCTACAACTTTGTGGCAAAGTTTCGCTACAATTCCACATTAAATTGGCGACGAAGATCCACACACAATCATTTCTTGGAAATAGAATCTACTTTATTGCTTCGGTCAATTAATAAACACATCTATTCGACAGTTACAAGGTTATAATTTTATAATCAGAAAAAATAAAAATTATACCAATGAATCTATATTAGTACAAGTCATGATTGTTTCAATTATTTTAAATCTCTTTATAAATATCATTAGTTATAACTAATCATTTTTCTATAAATACTTTCACGGCTTCTGCTCCGATGAACTTAGATTACTGGTGCCCACTAAATACGAATTTGAATGAGATACTAGATTAGCAACTAGATCCCACCCTTTTACAGTGAAACTGATAAAATGCAATCGCAACTTCTACTCCAACAGTTTCTTTCCTCGCACTTCTCGACTATGGAATTCCCTTCCACACGATTACTTTCCCGACGGCTACAATCTCCAGGAGTTTATTATGTAAGGTCAATAGACACCTCCTAACGCACTAACCTGCTCCCATTTTATCAAACACTCTTCCCATCTGCCCAATTCTCATCCTCGGTATCCTTACTCATCTGTCACCTTCCTCCTGACATTCCCTATGTCTAACCACTCCTTCTCTTTACCTTCCCCTATGTAGCCCCATGTGCAATAGTGGCAGTGGAATGCCTTGCTTGGGGTGAGATGATTAAAAAAAAATAAAAATAAAAAAAAATAATTTTTGTTTCTCTTTTCACTCCCCATTTCCTCAAAGAGTTTGGACGATTGCTTTCATTTTGTTGCTTTTGTTCTTTCCACAGCATTTCATCCACTCCATTCTACAGCCTTCTTCACGTGTTACAATCCAGGGTAGTGGGGATCTCATTTCCCAGATGTGATATCAAAAAAAGCAAGAATAGACTGATGAACTCAGCAGATCATTTCTATTCATTGTCAACCTCCTATCATTTCTCTCCAAAAATGAGATGCATTTTTTTTTTTACTTGCACTTTTTTTTTCTTGTTAAAAGAAGGCTGTAGAATGGATTGACTGAAATGTAGCAAAAAAATAAATGAGTTCAAACACCCAAACAATTCTTGGAATAATAAAACAACTCTTTTGAAAATGACAGAAAACATTATTCTTGTTATTTTCTATGTTAATAAGCCACTATTTAAATATACTGCTCCACTCATAAAAAAAAAAACTTAGGGAAAATGTAGTGGGGATAAACATATTTTTGTAGATTAATAGTCTTTTGATTTTCCTTTGACCATATGTTTAGAATAAAACAAACTATTGATTTAAATTGATGTGAAAAGAAGATCCTGTTCATAGCAGCTATATAACATACAATCAACCCCTGATTTTACAGCATAGGGAGTGTTGGCTATGCTTTTAAAATGATTTGTGTCAAATATAACCAAGCCCAGTAAATTTGAAAAAACTGGAAAGTTGAACGAAAGATAAAACTGTCTTTTTCGTATAAATAAGTGTAAATTTATTCACGAGGAGAATTGCATCAACTTTTGTTGTTTTGAAATTATACATATATTGGAAAGTCCTGCAGAAAGTTTTTCTTTTGAATGTGTGCTTAAGAGTTCAATTTCCTTAAAGTCAAATGAAATTCTTCTTTTGTCAAGAAAATGCAAAATGATGATGCTGATGTGTATGATGTCTTATTTTATCATTCTTTTGGGATAAAAAGACTAATGTTTCTGTGTCTCTTCCTTTTTGTTGATGATAAATCAATGAGAAAAGTGAAAAATTAATTAGTGCAGTGTGAAAAAGGCATGTCACTTAGATGAGACATCTGATTGGCGACTTGTGACTCTCTGCTCACAAAAGAAAAAAGCATGCATATTTATGTAATTGTTAAAAAATAGGATCTGCTCAACTTTTAAGATTTTCTTCTTTGCTCCTGATTGGCCAATAAATAAGAGCTTGTATTTATTTTGTTTTTGCTGATGTCAGCATATTTATTGAACCAACTGTCTTATGAAAGGAGCTTTTTTATTAGTGAATAAATAAATGTATATGCATTTTTTATTGGTAAATGAAAAGATATAAGTGTGTGTAAGCTCAGATTTTCTGTACAATCAAATCTTATGAAACTCAACAACAGGAAGTAGAAGGTAATTTACAAATGTCACATTTGAAACTGTGCTTCAGTCAGTCAGTTAAGTGCCATATGTGATACACACTTGGGCAATCATGTCTCTTTCGAGACATGACTGACTGGGCAGAAGATTTTCCTGCAGCAGGTTGCCATTGTTTTCTGCAGTAGACTGGTTGCCACCCAATCTGTCCTATTATTTGACTCATAGCTAGAGGGAGAAAAGATGTATTATATTATTATTAAGTAGTTAAAAGTGGGGGATCAGTTTATTACTTCATAACAATAGAAAACTGATCCCCCACTTTATGCCCAGTAGAAGCCTTAATTTAATTAAAGTAATTTTATTCGATTTACTTAACAAATGCTTTAACAAGAAAAAATACTTGTTACAAAATAAATTTGCCATTACTTTCTGCGGTAGACTGGTTGCCAGCCAAGGCTATAGAACCCAATCTGTCCTGTTATTTGACCCATAGCTGGAGGGAAGAGATGGATTAATACCTTTCCCAAGGATATTTGTACATATGATTGCAACGAATTCAACTGGATTGAAATACACATATCTTTTTTGGTTAATTTTCAGAATCTGTTTGTTTTGTTTTGTTTTTTGGTTTTTTGGTTTTTAAACATTGGGATATACTGATTTTTTTCTTTAAATAAAGAATAAATGGATATATTTTTTTTAAATTTGAAAATACACCGATTTTAATATTAACTAAACTTTGAAAATGCCGAACAGATGTTCTGTGAATTAATTAAAATTGTAAATATCTATTTGTTTTCTAATGACAAAATCTGTAAAAAAAAAAATATAAAATGAACAAAATTTATTTTGTCAGACAGTTCTTATATTGTTTGAGATATTTTCTCTAAAGAAATGTCATAAAAATATATATATATATCCATTTGATCTTCTGTAGAATTCAGTTTGTTACAAAGAAAATCACATATACAGATATCAATGGTGTAAACACAGTTACACATAGTCCTGCGAACTTTTCAAAATGAGTGTACTGCTATTCTAGACAGGACCCTGCTTCTAAATCAACAACTAACCAATATTTGCCGATTATGACAAGTGCCATGTCATAAGGAAAGTCTAATGAATGATAATCTAAAGAAATTAGTTAAAAAAGTTGACTTTTTTATTTACTGATCGATTTAAGTAGTAATGGTGATATTAGCTTTTTCCTTTATAAGAAAAAAATTGGCATTCATTAATTAAGCTCAAATTACACTTTTCTTAACTCACAGGTCATCAGGCTAGGATCAAAGTGTATTATCTGTTCCCATCTCTAATGTGAATGATATTGTTTCTTTATAAATAAACATTTTGTATTTATTGCAATCAAGTACTACTTGAGTTATGTTTTTCTTAATTCTCTGGACATTAAGATGGAATTAAAATGTAGTATATGTTCTCATCATCTCTAATGATAATGTTATTCTTTTCTTTATAAGGAAAAATTCAGCATTCATTGGCCGAGCTATCGGTGTTACTCATTTTATGCTTTTCTTCACTCCCTGGTCATTGAATTTGGATGAAACTGTAGTATCTGTTCAACTCATTTCTTATGCTAATATTAGCTGTTTCTTTATAAGGAAGCATTTGGCATTCATTAGCTGAACATTCAGGCCTACTTGACTTACACTTTTCTTCACTCCATGTTAATTTGGCTGAGATCAAAATATATTATCTGTTCCCCCTCAACTCTTATGGTAATATTAGCAGTTTCCCTATAAGAAACCATTCAGCATTCATTGACCAAGAAGTCAGTGCTACTTGACTTACACTTTTCTTCACTCCATGGTAATTTGGCTGAGATCAAAATATATTATCTGTTCCCCCTCACCTCTTATGGTAATATTAGCAGTTTCCCTATAAGAAACCATTCAGCATTCACTGACCAAGAAGTCAGTGCTACTTGACTTACACTTTTCTTCACTCCATGGTAATTTGGCTGAGATCAAAATATATTATCTGTTCCCCCTCAACTCTTATGGTAATATTAGCAGTTTCCCTATAAGAAACCATTCAGCATTCATTGACCAAGAAGTCAGTGCTACTTGACTTACACTTTTCTTCACACCATGGTAATTTGGCTGAGATCAAAATATATTATCTGTTCCCCCTCAACTCTTATGGTAATATTAGCAGTTTCCCTATAAGAAACCATTCAGCATTCATTGACCAAGAAGTCAGTGCTACTTGACTTACACTTTTCTTCACACTTTTGTGATCGGACTTGGATCAAAATGCAATATCTGTTTTCTTCATCTCTTATTGTCATTATAATATTATCTATTTCCTTATAACAAAACATTTGACATTCTTATAATTATTTGTTGCATGCTTATTACTGTTATTAATTCTTCATATCTTATTATCTTTAATAATCTTCAAATAATCTTCAAATAATCTTTAATAATCTTCAAATAATCTTCAAATAATCTTTAATAATCTTCAAATAATCTTTAATAATCTTCAAATAATCTTCAAATAATCTTCAAATAATCTTTAATAATCTTCAAAATAGCACAGATTATTATTCTTGTTATTGATTTTTTTAATTTGGACTTACCCTCTCATTTTTTTTCTTTTCTCTATTTTTTTTGTTCAGATCCAAGAAGAAAATAATGGCACCAAATCCACTGATCCTTGCTCTTCACTGCCACTGTTGCTCAAGGCTGACCATATTCCAACAAACATTGGCAAATCAGGACCTGAGCTCATAGCCTGCCAGGTGTGTATGGCTTCATCTCTTACTGTCCAGAAATTTCTAATCAACTAGAAGCTGACGATTGTTGTTAATCCGTGTGGCAAAAAGATGGTGGAAAGATTGTAATCAGTGCAGCACACTTTATCTCTTGTTAAACAAAAGACAAGAACTTGCTCCTTGCAGGTTAAAGCCATATCAAAGTCGAGATGGGAGGATCAGAATAGTATCTTGTGTTAGGTGAATGCTATCGGCTATGTAATTGCTGTAATGAGATAATATTTTCAAGCCTTTAAGAGATGAACAAATAGGAAATTACAAATCTTATAAAAAGACAACAGCCATGGAGATTAACGTGAAAAACAAAAAGAGAAAATTGATTCTGCTTGAATTTCTGATACGAGTTACCATCATTTACGCTATTTATAGGAGTCGATCATAATTGGGATCATCGAGTCAATCCTTTCCTTAACTGCATAGTATGTGCTTCACCAGGGCTAGATACTCTGTTTATATTATTGTCCTCATCTTTGTTACCATATTTCAGCTGTTGCGTTCCTCTGGGACTATAGCCTAGTTGATTAAAGCACTGGTTCATACATTTGATGACAGTAATTGTAAGTTCAATTCCTAGGCCAGGCAGTGTGTGCTTGAAATCAGTGGAAACAGGGGAGGGCAATAACTGAACAGTACTAAAATTAAGAACTAAATGTGAAGTCTCTTGACATGGGCGGCGGAACAAGAACATGCAACAACAAACGTGTATTTATTTCCGAGATGAATAATTTTCAATAATCTTGGAATTATTTTGAACTTTTGTTCTCATCTTGGTTGATATAGGTTTTATAATAGACACAACTTTTCGACCAGGTACCATCTGGTCATCATCAATGTGTCTATTATAACACCTATATCAACAAAGATGTGGATAACAGTCTGAATGTAAATAGGATAAATAATGCTCTTCTCTTGTTTACCAGTACTCCACATAGTATGTCTTTTTTAGATCGACTAATACAAGCATTAAAAGCAGACTAATATATTATTTACACTATTTACACTCTGACTGTTGTCCTTATCTTTGTTGTTATCTGAAAATTTCATCTATTGTGCCCTTCAGCTTTCAGTAGGTGTACACAGATCAATAGACACCTGGTGAAGGCCAGAGAGTGCAACTGCTGAATCATTGTAATAATAATAACAAAGATGAGGACAGTATGTAAATTGTTCTCAAACTGATATTGTATGGTATGCTTTGTTTTATTATAAAGTTCAACCAATACAAGGCTCGAAAGCCAGCCAAGGTAGAGGGTTACTATTAAAATGGTTATGATGAATGAAATGCGATAAAGTATGAAAGCAGAAGTGGACAGCTACAATGTCATCAAATTCATGAATCAACACTTTTATATCCAGGATGTGCGTTGTGGTGCAGTGGATATCAACTCAGAACGACAAATCAGGAAGCCGAGTTCAAATTCTATTTGAATTCTTTACATTCACTTGTGCACAAATATCCTTGTGAAAGGTATTAATCCATCTCTTCCCTCCAGTTATGGGTTAAATAATAGGACAGATTGGGTTCTATAGCCTTGCTCGGCAACCAGTCTACCACAGAAAGTGATGGCAACCTACTGCAGGATAATTTTCTGCCCAGTCAGTCATATCTCTTTTGAGACATGATCGCCCAAGTGTGTATCATGTATGGCACTTAACTGATTGATATCCACTTCTGAGTTCAGTTCTTGTGTTAGACATTATGGATGAGCAGTAACTGAGCAGTACTAAAAATAAGAACTAAGCAAGATATCCCTAGACATGGGGAATAGAATTAAAACTGTTTAACCCCGCCCAACCCCATAGATTAAATAAAGGGCTCAGTTCAGAAATCCCTATAGGTCATCCAGACCAATATACACCTGATGAAGGCTGGAGAGTACAGCAGCTAAAATGTGATAAAAACAAGAATGAGGACAATAGTCTGAACGTAAATAATGATAATTGTCCTTCTCTTTGTTGTTGTTGTTACCTGAATGTTTTGGCTATTGTACCCTTCGGCCTTCATTAAGCATACACAGATCAATAGACACCTGATGGAGGCCTGAGAGTGCAACTGCTGAATCATTGCAATAAGAACAAAGATGAAAACAATAGCTTGAATATTAATAGTGTAAATAAAACGCTTTTGTTCTCAAACTGATCTTGTATGGTATGTTTTGTTTTATATTAAAGTTTAACCAATACAAGGCTTGAAAGCCAACCAAGGTAGAGGGTGACTATTAAAATGGTTATAATGAATGAGGTGTGATAAAGTGAAAGCAGACGTGTACAGTTACTATGTCACCAAATTTATGAATCAAAACTTTTATATTCACTTGTGAGTTCAATTTCTATGTTAGACAGTGTGTACTTGGACTCTGTGGAAACAGTCAAGCAATGAGCTATACTTAGAATAAGAACTGTACAAAGTATCCCTAAATATGAGCAGGTCTACCATCATTGAATGTATATACCAGGCTCTTTATAAGAAAGGTGAAGCCTGAACTGTTGCTCTAGATAACTTGAAAGCGTTTGACAGGGCTTGGATTGGCAGCCCTCCTGCACAAACTACAGGGCGATGGCATTTCTGCATGACTCTTCAATTTGATTCAGTTATTCCTATCAAATCCTGAAATGAAAGTTGACAGGGCTTGGATTGCCAGCCCTCCTGCACAAACTACAGGGCGATGGCATTTCTGCATGACTCTTCAATTTGATTCAGTTATTCCTATCAAATCCTGAAATGAAAGTCATTTTGAATGAGTAAGCTTCTAGATCCTTTCATATGAAGGTTGGTGTTCCTCAGGGCTCTCTCCTAGGTCCTGTGCTTTTTCTAATCTTAATCAATTATCTTCCTGATGTTCCCAAGTTGGCATCTATGCAGATGACACACTATTTATTCCTGTCTCAAAAGGAAATCTGCCAAGGCTGACAAAATAATCCTGGCTACTTCTCTTGAAAAGGACCTCCAATCTGTGACGGATTGGAGTAGGAAATGGCTTGTAAATTTTAATGCCTCCCAAACAAAACTGCTCTCCTTTAGATACAATAGATGCTGATTGAAGGTAGAAAAGTGACAAAATTTCTTTAGGATAATGATTGGGATTCCGTTGCTGCTGCTCGATTTATGGTGGTCAAGCTTTAAAATTATGTTAGAGACCACCGAGGGATGTCATTCAGTTGGGCCTCAGTTTGGGGTGGAATGTCGGGTACAGATACTCCAGAAGAGTCTAGTTGGTGGTGAATCTGCAAGCGAAGCACTCAGCCTTGTCGGTTGTCGAGGTAAGGACCTCAAATTCATTGATTAGAGGTGGGGATTGAGGGTTTGCTATTGTTTAGTACACTTTTACAGAGCCTCCAGTAGTCTTTGGAACCGAACTTATGGGATGCTATGTGCTGCTTCATTCTGGTTGCAAACAGCAGCTTGGCTTCTTTAAGTATCTTCTTGCACTCATTGTGAGCAGAGGCAAAGAGGCACCTGTTATGGTCCAATGCGTAACTCCAATGAAGCCGGAAGAAGTGATTTCGATGGGCAATGGCGGCCAAGCAAGTGAGGGAGAACCAAGAAGACGAGTAGGATTTAAGTCTCAACTTCCTAGCTGGGATGAAAGCTTCAATGCCAGCCTTAACCCAAGAAGAGCTGCACAGTCTTCAATGTGAAGACTAAAGATTTTGTTCCAAGGGATGTCACACAGGAAATCGCAGAATGAGTCCCAATCGGCTCTTTAGTAACAGTAAAATATTCTGCTAATCTGAGGTTCTTAGGTGGAGTGGGAGTGGAAGGAGATGTTAATAGAAACCACCACATGGTCAGAGTTTCCGATGAGGCAGAGTTACTTGACATTGCAAGAGTCAGGGATGGAAGTGAATGAAAAAAACATGTTGAGAAAAACCCATGCATTTGTCATTGGGAATAAAATGTGTAAATTGCACCAAGAGAAAAAATTGGTTATTATGCTCTACCCTCAACAACATCAGCTGCTTAACGAAAGATGGAAAATAATGACAGCAAGCTGTGAATCTGGCTTGAGATATTCTTATAAAATATCTCTATTCATTTTTCTTCCCCCATTTACCAGTGGCATAATTAAGTATATAAGAACGTCTTGGAATGGGTGATATCTAATTGTTAAAAACTGTGGTAGGTTGGTTTTCTAAATATTTTATATCCTATGCATGTATAGAAAAGTAGATACTGTGGTCAACACTGAATGCCAACAGCCTGTTTCATGCTTGAATGCAATCTTCAGGTCATCTCACACATGCACACACATATATATATGAGAGAAAGAGAAATAGATACAGTAGCCATGTACATATTTGCTGAAAAATTCTCATCCTAACAAAGAAACCTTCCCCAAAAATACTAAAATTTGAATATTTAGTGAGATTTTAGGAAGTAGGTTATGTGTGAGAACTTTCCTGCACCCTGTCCTCTTCGTACACTTAAATTCAATAATAAAGCCTAAGATTATCCCAGCTACTTCACCCTGGGATATCATGTGGCAGGGAAAAGAAATGCAAAATCAGTTTAAGGAAACAGCTGCATGCATATGACAAATGACGTTTGCTAAATGATATAATGCTCTGCAAGCGTATGATGTATGATGTGTAGTCAAGACTGACTAACATGATTCTTTTTCTCTTCATATTATGTCAGTGAAGGCCGAGTAATATCATTCTTTTTCTCTTCATATTATGTCAGATAGTGAAAGCTCAGTAACATGATACCTTTTCTCTTCATATTATGTCAGTTAGTGAAGGCCGAGTAATATCATTCTTTTTCTCTTCATATTATGTCAGTGAAGGCGGAGTAATATCATTCTTTTTCTCTTCATATTATGTCACTTAGTGAAAGCTGAGTAACATGATACCTTTTCTCTTCATATTATGTCAGTGAAGGCCAAGTAATATCATTCTTTTTCTCTTCATATTATGTCAGTTAGTGAAGGCTGAGTAATATGATTTTCTCTTCATATCATGTCAGTTAGCCAAGACCGAATAATATCATTCTTTTTCTCTTCATATTATGTCACTTAGTTAAGACCGAGTAACATGATACTTTTCTCTTCATATTCTATCAGTTAGTCAAGACTGAGTAACATGATACCTTTTCTCTTCATATTATGTCAGTCAAGACTGAGTAATACGATTCTTTTTCTCTTCATATTATGTCACTTAGTGAAGGCCGAGTAACATGATACTTTAATTCTTCTTCTTATGCTCTTCCCGATCTCATACAGTTGATCCAAATTTGCAATAAAAATGAAGTCAATTTGAAACATAGAATGCGAATATGAAATATAAATTTACCCTATTTACAGGCAGACTATTGTCGTCATTTTTGTTGTTATCACAACATTTTCCCTTGGGACTTCTGGCTTTCATCAGGTATATGTTGGCCCATGTAACCTACAGAGAATTCCAAAGTACACACTTTATTTAATCTATGGGTTGGAGTAGGAGGAATCATTATTGTTCTCCTGCCTATACAAAGGGATATCTAGTCTAGTTATTTAGTACAGCTCAGTTACTGCTTGCCCAATTTCCAGTTAATCCACATACACTCTACTAGGTTTAGGGATTGAACTCACAATTACCCAGTCACCAAATTCACACATTTTTGGACAGATAGTATAATTTAAACAAACCTTCAAATTTAATTTCTCAGGACCAAAGAAATTCAGACAACATATCAATCATGTTGTCGTCTTATCAGTGGAAAGTGGATAAGATGGGGAACATTGATTTTGCTCAGATTTACTGAATCTTGGCTAAGTAATTCTGGATTCGATTCTCCTTGGAATTATTCTTAAAATCACTTTTCGGACATAATTTTTAACCTGCTTCTTTTTTTATTTTTATTTTTTTACAATCATCCAAGGCATACGGCCTATCACGTTGAAGACACTGGTTCTCGCTCGATCACCGAAGTTAAGCAATGTTGAGCCTGGTCAGTAATTAGATGGGTGACCACTTGGGAATACCAGGTGCTGTAAGCGTTTATTGCTTACAGTCATATCATGTTGAATACACCGGTCCTCTCTTGATCACCGAAGTTAAGAAACATTGAGCCTGGTCAGTAATTAGATGGGTTACCGCTTGGGAATACCAGGCGCTGTAAGCGTTTAGTGACGGATGTTTGTTATGGTGCAGTGAATATCGGCTTGGAAAGAGAAATCGGTGAGCCGAGTTTGAGGAATACCCTGCATTCACTTAAGCACTGGTACTCTTGGGAAAGGTATTAATCTGTCCCTTCCCTCCAGTTATGGGTTAAATAACAAGGGTAAGACATGGAGACCCTGCTTTTAAAAACAAACTACAATGAATCTTGATACTCGAAAAAGAAGAAAGTATTACTAGACACAAAACTTATATAAAAAACAACAATAAATTGTTGAAAGTAAAAGGTATTACCAGCAATAAATAAATAAAATTTAGTCGGCAATAAATGACCTGCTGAGGTTGATATGCCAGAAGAACAAAACAATCAACCAACAAACAACCATCCAACCTGAAAAGTTTAATAATTATTATCCCATTAGCAGTCCCTTTAAATAATCAGCCTGCAATTTCATGCAATTAAACATTTAAACGTGGCCAGTTGCCATGTTTAAATGTGAATTATCTGAATCCACAGGCAGATCTTTTGATTCCTATTTTGTTTTTATTTTAACAGAACTTAGTGAAGGCTTTTGTGGAATCCCAACATCAGTCCCTTTAAAAGACCAACCTGCAATTTCATGCAATTAAACATTTAAGTGTGGCCAGTTTCCCTTTTTAAATGTGAATTATCTGAATCCACAAGCAAATCTTTTGATTCCTATTTTGTTTTTATTTTAACAGAACTTAGTGAAGGCTTTTGTGGAATCCCAACATGAGGCCAATCGCAAGAACTGCATTCTGGAAGGTGATATTACATCAATGAGGCAGCATATTGCATCACTCAAGAAAGAATTCTGCAGCATCCTTGAAGAAAAAGTGGAGGAATCAGTAAGAATTTCAATGAAAGATTCAATTGATTCAACCATTGTACATCAGAAATTTTTTTTTTAATCATATCACCCCGAGCAAGGCGGTAATGCTACTGATGTGCAGGGGGCTATGTAAGAGAGAAAAGATTGGAAAAGAGAAAGCCGGAAACCACATCCTAAACAGGGAACAAGGGATGAGCCTCTTCACCTGTTCAATAGACGTGGCTGGAGTGTGAACCGGGTGATAGTTTAGTCTATCTACTCCAATGAATACCTCCCACGTAATAGTAAGACATTAGTGGCAATGATATCTTTATCTAGCTAATGTCTTAGCATTATGTGGGTGGTATTTCTGCCACACTCTGTATATTTAAACCTCTAAAAAAATGCATAGTCAACAGAAAAGTGATGTTATTAATTATTAATGTTTAAATTACAAACAAAAGTAAGAAAATGTAAATATGAATTGGTGGACCTAGTTTTTATTTTTGAAAAATTGTTAGCCAATAGAATCAAATTTTCTAGTTTTGTTTTCCACTAATCGTAAACATTGGAATATTTTCATGTTATCTGACCAAGCATTTTTTGTCAAGAGCAACTTTACAACATAGCCTTATTTAAGTTCTTTCTCATCATTCATCAATTGCATTGAATTGTATGGAATAACGTGTCTTTAATGTTTCTTTGATTCAGCCTTGTGTCAGACATAACCGAACTCCCTACAGCTTACAAGTTTTATGCAGAATTATTGTCAGAAGATTTTCATCAGAAAGGTTGGTTGTCAGCAGGGATAGAATATGTGGCATTGTGTGGAATAGTGTAGGATAAAGTAAAAATAAAAAATACATTTTGCAATTTAAAATAGAAATTTATTAGAGGAGGAATAACAAGAATTCCTCTAAATTAATGTTCAATGAGAAAGTTAAGGGTATCAAGAGTTTGTACAAAATGTTCGTAGTAGTAATTGTGGAAAGATAGAAAGAGGAAGAGGACAATGTCCTGAGTCACTTGAAGTTGAGTTACATTTTAGATTGATGAAGTCCTTTTATTGTAATCTAGATTTTTTGCACTTACTTGCAAATTCTTTTTTGATCTTGCAAGTCACTCCCATTCATCAAAAATCATTTTAACACCTACTTGCAAAATCTGGGTTCGACTTTTTCTTTAATCACATGATCAATTCTTTTTCTATTTGGGAAAATCAAGATTTCATACGTCATTGTGAATTTTTGTAAAAGTGAAGAAGAAGGTTGATTTTAATTCTTAATTTCTTATCTGATACAGCATAATCGATTACAGAACGCAGTACAAAATTGTTTACATGATCCATTAAATAATTCCTTATATAAGCCATTACAGAACCAATTATTACAACCCATTACATTATCCTTGCACAACTCTTTCAGTAATCTTCAATGAAGCAGTTTGGTCGAAACTTAATAGAAATCACGCACACTATCATGCACACTGCATTCTTTATTGCCCAATACACTTGGGATCTTTGAATTTGGAGTTGTCCTTCTCTTAGCCTGTTTACCAACCATGTCTAGAGCGCTCAGTCTTCTCTGCTTTTTAACCCATACTTGAGTGGAGAAGAGATGGATTCATACATTTCTGAAGGATACTTGTGCATAAGTGAATGGAATAAACTCAACTGGGATCCAAACTCAGCTCTTTTGATTTTCAATTCCAAGCCGCTATATGTTTGTTATGGGGAAACACACCTATTTCTCAGATAATGGACCCTCCCTCCTATATTAATATTATGGTGAAACTCACCTATTTCTCAGATAATGGACTCTCCCTCCTATATTAATATTATGGTGAAACTCACCTATTTCTCAGATAATGGACTCTCCCTCCTATATTAATATTATGGTGAAACTCACCTATTTCTCAGATAATGGACTCTCCCTCCTATATTAATAAGAGTTAACAGGAAGTTAACTCAAGAAGTTCTCGAGAGAGTTCTTTAGAGTTCTATTGGAGTTCAGTAGAACTATTAGTTAGTTCCAGTTTGGACATCGTTGGACTAAGGCAGTTGATATTAGTCGGCAGTTAGCCGAATACTAAGGAGTCAGCTTACAGTGGAAGATTACCAAGTTCCTAACATTTTGGGTGCGTTAAGTTGATTAGCAACCAACATACCATGATTATCAGGGTAGGACTTGGGACCCTGCCCTTAAACAAATTCCAGTGAAACTTCTTCCATTGGGGAGGAAGCCAGCTCAACCCGACTAGGATGAATGCAGCTTGCATACATAACACGATTATAGCTTTCAGTGTGAAAACTACTCCACAACACTATTACACGACCTGCGCATCCTGTAAGGATCTATCTAAATCTAAACTTATTTATAAATGGAACTGTGTGTGTGTGTGTGTGTGTGTGTGTGTGTGTGTGTGTGTGCGTGTCTGTGTGAGTCCGTTACCTATAGACTCCGAAATGGCTGAACTGATTTTCTTGAAAATTTACACAGCTGTACTATAAGCATCTGTGAGTGTTCTTAGCTAGGTTTTGTGTCAAGGTACCTCCGATAAATATTGAAGATCAATAATCGAAAAAATCAGGTTATAGAAGGAGTGGTCCGATTTTAATCAAATTTGATACACTCATAGACAAAGACATAAGAAACAATATTCAAAAGTTTCAAGGTTGCAGTTCTTACAATAGTGCAGAAAATCAATAATATATATATATATATAAAAGGCAAGATGTTTGTGTGTGTGTTTGTTTATCTGTCTGTATGTCTGTATTTTTTCAGCCCTTTTATTTTAGTTTTTGCTTCAGGTTTGGCTCTAAGTAGGTATAATTGTAGTTCTTATTCTCAGCCATGATACCATTTACTCAGAGGACTTATTTAGCCTTCAAAATTCAGTTTACGGCAAAAAAAACTTATTTGATATCGATAACAGGAAATCAAAATTTGATTTACATCCATTCATTTTTCTTTCAGTCTACGGTTTCACTTTAACTGGAAACAACTATTGCTTTTTATTCTTTCATGCCAACATCCAAAGAGTGTGAGCTTCAGGACCATGGATTAGTTTTAAAGCTTTCATTACACTCGAGTAATGCTGGGCTATACTGCTAGTCCCTTAATAAACTCCATAATATATAGATATATATGTAAGTGCAAATCTTCTGAAAATGATGACAGTGAAGTGTTTTTCTTATGTGTGTCTGTGTATGCAAATATTATATAACACTGCAGCAATAGATAAATACAGTTTTATTATATCTAGCAGCATGTGTTTTATATCTTGTCCAACTTAGCAGTTCTTGTTTAATAAAGTTAGTGATGTCACATCTTCTGTAAGTCAAATATCTTCAGAACATAGGTGATCATGGCTTTTCATTTGTAGCTTTTAATGATATATTTTACTCTTCCTTTATTTTTTACCATCCCTACCATCTATTTATAAAAAAAAACTTAAGTAGGTTAATCACTGTTTACTACTGTTTCTCTTGTCTTCAATATGTCCTAAAGGGTTAAATTTTCCACACCTACACTACCGGGCCATAATTATTAGGCCACCCCAGTTTTTTTTAAAGAACTGATGTATTTCGTGTTATTTTTAGTATTTATTGCCAAGTGGATAATTCTAATTGAAAATAGAATGGTTCTTTTGTTATTATTACTTTGCAAAATTTTACAAGGCAAATAGCGACAATTTATCCATCGCACCCTGTAGATTTAATATATATATATATATATATATATATATATATATATATATATACACTACCAGGCCATAATTATTAGCTCACCCCAGTTTTTTTTTAAGAATTGATGTATTTCATGTTATTTTTAGTATTTATTGCCAAGTGGATAATCCTAATTGAAAATAGAATTCTTTTGTTATTATTACTTTGCAAAATTTTACAAGGCAGCCAGGAAGCCTTTGCTTCGGCCAGCCAATAAGAAGAAGAGACTAGCATGGGGAAGAGAGCACAAAAACTGGACACCAGAACAGTTTATTTGATACACATGTTATTGAGCACATGTGTACACACATTATTAAACAATTTCTGTGAAGAAACTAGAATTATGATACACATACACACATGAATTATATACATGAATGTTATGTTATCAAATAATACAAATACATTCAGTCAACATAACCAATGAATAATAAAAATACCCTTATTATATTTTTGCCTCAATATTTGATTTTACATTGCACATGCGTACACACATTATTAAATGATTGCTAAATTTAACAGAGTGTTATAATCAGGAATCAAATGTTAGATAGTTTTACAAATCCATTGGTAATACGGTATTTCACGGTCTCAGCCGCTTTTTAAAACTAAATTCATACAACAATGGATGTCTTAAATTTGTTCAGACAAAGTCACGTGGGATAGGAAAGGATAAATATTAAAAAGAGAAAAGAGAGAAAAGGAAAGATAGAATAACAGAATAAGGGAAAAGGGGTTTAACTCAAGTTATTTGATTTTAGCTCTTGGCAACGGCTTTGACCCAGATATACAAAAATCTTTGTTGATGAAAAGTTGACCTGAGCTGCTTGTTTTAGATGTATGATATTGGAGTTTTGAATTTAAAGCTTAGGGGTTGAATTTACACTTGACAAATAACTGTTAGTTTTTCTATTTAACTTTGATCGTAATGGTAACAGTCTTATATTATTCTAGTAATCATAACGTAGTACTAAAGAAATTAAAATCTAGAGACCAGAATTAATGATAATTAAGAATTTAAAGATTAAAAGATTTTTAAAATAAAAAATAAAAAACTATAAAAAATTAAAAAGTAAAAAAGAACCATTAAAGAGTATAATAAAGAACAAAACTTTTTAGAGGTGAGTGAATAACTAAAAATATGTCATGGATAATAGAGACATTACTAATACTAATCATAATAATAATAGATGTACTAATGATAAGTCAAACAAATCTAAAAATGGAGATACTCATAATCCTAATGATGAGGATAACATAAAATGATAAGTGAGTATGAATTAATAATAATTATTTATATGAAAAACCAATTTAAAAAATATAACATATAAAAACTTATATTTCAATAAATTTAATATATATATACTTTTAATTAAGGTGAAAAAATAATAGTAATCAATAATAATGGTAAAAATAATAATAACAACATAGCAGTCAGTTAAGTGCCATACGTGATAAACGCTTGGGCGATCATGTCTCGAAAGAGACATGACTGACTGGGCAGAAGAATATCCCACAGTAGGTTACCATTGCTTTCTGCGGTAGACTGGTTGCCGACCAAGGCTATAGAACCCAATCTGTCCTGTTATTTAACCCATAACTGGAAGGAATAGACAGATTAATACCTTTCCCAAGGGTATTTGCGCGTAAGTGAATGCAATGAATTCGGCTGGAATTTGAACTCAGCTTCCCGATTTCTCGTTCCGAGTTGATATCCAATGCACCACAATGCACATCCACAGTCAAGTTCCTAATTATTTATAATATAAAAGTTTATCACTGGAGCAAAATAAAAATAAGTTAGAAGAAATTTCAAGACAACAGTATGAGTAATGGCCTACCATGCAAATTACAGTTTGAAGATACCAAAACTAAACAAATGTTACAATTTAAATATATAGGAAGTGTGTTAATAGTGGATAGAAAGTGTGATGCTGAAGTTTGTAAATACCATAAAGCTTCATAAACTTCTTAGCGCCATTGTTATGTTACAATAACATTATATTATATGGATAAATTATTTACTTATACAAGAAAAGCTACAACAGATATAGAATGTACGATAACACTGTTAGATAGAGCAAGTTTACAATTATAAATCCCTATTTTTCTTCATGAGTAATACCATTGGCGATGCCTTTCCATGAATGCTGCCATTGGCGATACCTTTCCATGAATGCCACCACTGGGGATGGCTTTCCATTAATGCTGCCATTGGATATGCCTTTCCATGAATGCTGCCATTAGGGATGCCTTTACATGAATGCTGTCATTGGGGATGCCTTTTCATGAATATTACAATTGAGGATGTCCTTACATGAATGCTGCCATTGGGAATGCCTTTCCATAAATGCCGCCATTGAGGATGCCTTTCCATAAATGCCGCCATTGGGGATGCCTTTCTATAAATGCCGCCATTGGGAATGCCTTTCCATGAATGCAGCCATTGGGAATGCCTTTCCATGAATGCCGCCAATGGGGATGCCTTTCCATAAATGCCGCCATTGGGGATGCCTTTTCATGAATACTGCAATTGGGGATGCCTTTCCATGAATACCACCACTGAGGATGTCTTTTTACCAAGGGCCTGAATGTTGCACCTCCAATAATTTTCACATTTAGGAGTGACCCGCTTTTTATATAGATCACTGTCATCAATGCTAAAGCACATTACTTACTGCTTAACTGTACTCACACTCATTATTTGATCTCTGTAAACATTCAATACGTGTTGATGAACATCAGTTTTTGCAATGTTCTACATGGAAGAATTTAATAGCACCCTCTGCTTTGAATTTATTTTCATGTAAGGTAACATTTTTCTAGATTGTTGCTTAGCTGCTGTCTGTAACAAAGTAAGAAAATGCGGATTATGCACGGGAGGGTTTAACCTCTTCTGCCATATAACCAATATCTACCTCTGATGTTACAGACTGATGTTTTTTAAGTACTTAGTATTTATTAATTCAACATTTTGGGGCCTTATGATGGATTTAGGACAGTTACAATCGCTGCTTTGGTAGCTAGACAATTTGCTGACATATAGTTCACTGACGGAAAATTTACAGTCAGGCAAATTGGTAAAAACCTAAGTCTTTTTTAAGATTCAAGTATAACAATATTTAACATTGTATACAGGCGGAAGAACTAACTGATTATTTTTTTTTAATTATTACGGATAGAAAAGATTAACTGAAAAACATTTTTTTTATTCCAATGAGAAATGGATAAAAACAAATGCAGTTTTGCTTTTTTAGTTGGAAAGCTGTTGCCAACTGTAGAGCTTCAACAGGAGGTGAAGTGATTATGCAGTCAAAGTTGAAATTGCTAACCAAAGTTTGAAGTAACAATAATCAAAGTAATTTGCTGAGGACCCAATCCCTCTATGTAACCCCCTGCGCTATCGTGACAGTGGAATGCCTTGCTTGGGGTGACACGATTTAAAAAAAAAAAAAAGAGAGAGAAAAACCCCGACAATAATAAAAACACTGATGGACATTTTTGCAAAGTACAAACAGTAGTGTTTGAATTTACTAGTGACCTGATTATCAAGTCTGGCCTGACTTAGAGAAACTGGTCGAGCTTTCATTCTATTGCCAGTTAGTAGAAACAGGGTTTGGGAAAAGACAAGCTGTAATTAATTTTCTCTTATTTTTTGTATATAAATACTATCTACAGTTTATGTAGGCAGCATTCATTTTATTTCTATAATTGGTGCCATTTTTATTTTTACAATCATGCATGCGTATTCAACTTGGTTTAGGTTAGCAAAGATACTCCAGTAAGAATTTAACTTAACTCTCTTAAGATTCAAATCACAGCATGGGTAAGAGAAATTACAATTGAAGAGGTCAACTCAACGAGCTGCTACTGTGTCAACACCATCAACAACCGATGAGTGTGAGCTGACAGCTTGTTCTCAGACCAGGATCAATCCTGACACAAGAGACAACAGACCACGAAGACTCCGATGGTATGTTGTGTCACGCAAGCTTTTATCCAGTTTTTTTTTTCTTTCTTTTCTAAGCCCTTCAGTCATCATCATGGAGTTTGTCAAGACAGAATGAGGAGGCAGAAAACTTTTATTTGAGGGATACGCCTATATTCTTGATAAAACTAGAGAATCTAAAAGTTATTAGAACAATGAAAACTAACCATCCGACCATACATGGAATACTGTTGTCATATCTGGTCAGGAGCCCCTTCTGTTCGTCTCAGTGTTCTCGACAGGCTCCAGAAGAGAATCTGTAATGTAACAGGTCCCAACCTGGCAGCTCAACTCCAGCCACTTTCTCATCGGCAGGATGTGGCTTCCCTCTGTCTTTTCTGTTAATATTTTCATGGCTTCTGCTCTGACAAACTTAGGTCACTAGTGCTCTCTCCACAGGAATTTACTTGTGCAATCAGATTGGCAACAAGGTCCCACCCTTTTTTAGTTACATCAACCAAATGCAGGCAACAATTCTACTCTAGCAGCTTCTTTTCTGGCACTTCCCACCTATGGAACTCTTTTCCATATACTTGCTTTACTGATGGCTACAACCTCCAAGAATTTAAATGCAATGTCAATTCCCATCTCTTATCCACTTGACTTCAGTCCTTTCTACATCACCCCATGTATCTTGTTCTTTTCCTTTCTCTCTACCTTCGCACCTGTCTTCACTCCTGTGTTCTCCTTCTTCTCTTGCCCTTTCTCTTTCACCCCCTGTAACTGGTTTGTCTTCCTCTTCACTCTTTCCACATCACCCCATGTATCTTGTTCTTTTTCTTTCTCTCTACTTTCACAACTGTCTTCACTCCTGTGTTCTCCTTCTTCTCTTGCCCTTTCTCTTTCACCCCCTGTAATTGGTTCGTCTTCCTCTTCACTCTTTCTACATCACCCTGTGTATCTTGTTCTTTTTCTTTCTCTCTACCTTCGCAACTGTCTTCACTCCTGTGTTCATATCCTTCTCTTGCCCTTTCCCTTTCACCTGCTGTAGCTGGTTCGTCTTTCTCTTCGCTCTCATTTTGTCTAAAACTTTAACTCCCTTATATAGCCCCCTGCACATCAGTGGTGGTACCGCCTTGCTTAAGGTAAAATGATTTTTAAAAAAACTTACTTTACAAAATATAATTAGATACTTGTATTTAAATATATTAACTATATACCTACTCTTGATAACGGTGAAAATAATAATAATAATAGCATGGTAGCAGAGTACCTATGATAGCAATACTGTAAAACTTTTGGGGGGTATAAAGTCTTAAGCAGAACATTCCAGTTTATTCTCAAAAAACAAATTTATTGGTTTAATTTTCATCTGATATATATATATATATATATATATATGAATAAATATAGTTTTAAGGTGTGCTATATTTATAGGATAAAGTGCTCAATATCAGAGATAGAGCATATGTAAGTATAAAAGAGTGAACATTGGAGTCAACACTCAAGGGTAACAGACTGTTTCATGCCTAAATCCATTACTTTTCAAGAAAATTGCTTCATATACATATATATATTGGCCATAATTATTAGGCCACCCCAGTTTTTTTCATACTAAGTGCAAATGCTCTTAGCATGAAACAGTCTATCGCCTTTGAGTGTTGACTTCAATGTTTACTCTTTTATATATATATATATATATATATATATATATATATATATATATATATATATATATGATGATTGAAAAGTAACCCCCCATTTTAAAATACTTATAATTTATTTATAGACTATAATTTTGAAATGAAATGGGTATGAGAGGAAACTATTTAGCATGAGGTTTTATTTAAAATTTAATGTAAAAACCAGATTTTGCAACCAGCTTCTCAAGTTGCCCAGGAATCACATCAACTAGTTTCATCAGGAAATCTTGGGGTATGGAAGATATAACTCTGTCTATTCACTCCTCAAAGTCTTGGTATAGTAAACTTGCTTTTTTAACCAACCCCAAATAAAAAAGTCACAAGGTGTTAAGTCAAGACTTCTGACTGGCCATATATATATATATACACAAACTACAACCGGCCATAATTATTAGGCCATCCCAGTGTTTAAAAAGGTGATGTATTTCATACTATTTTTTAGCATTTATTGCCAAGTGAATAATTGTAAATGAAAATAAAATGGTTCTTTTGTTAATACTGCACAATAACATGTGCGTCAAATGGATTTATAAATATTTAATAATTACCTATATTGCAGTTTCATCAATGAAAGAATGAAGAAAATTTAGGTTGATTCGAACAAGTTCATCCTTGCTTCCTTGCTTTGTAAAATTTTGCAAGTATATATATATATATATATATATATATATATATATGTATGTGTATGTGTGTGTATTACATTGAGTGCTGGTAATAAAACAGTGCTTGATGTATAAAATTTACATTAATAATAATTATATTAATCTTTGTCTTTAGTGGTAACACAACTCTGAGTTTCAGGCACAATGTAATTGTCAGATGCTGATTGGAAACTGACCATTGCAAAATTTAAATATTGTTATTTATACTATAGTCTAATGATAATGAAGTAGTTCATTTATTTACAAGGGATGCAAAAATAATTATATACATGTGTATATATATATATGCTCTCACACCCTGCTTGAGCACTCTGGAAGAATGGTAGACTTTTTAAAAACAGTAACTACTCTGGCGTGTATGCATCGCTCATTCAGTAAAATGAATTAGAGCACTCTAGCTATTGAGCACGTATAATGATAATATATGCACTAAAAAGTCTGCCTTCTTCCACCGAACGCCCATAACCCAGAGGTAGATTCGCCGACTGACGCCAATTCGGTCGGGTTTCAATCCTGGGTTAAAAAGCAATCGTAGTCTAACCGTACTGATGAGCTGTGATACAGCGAAACAGATCTGTCTGCAGATGACAATATATATATATATATATATACACACACACACACACACACTTACATACATCCAAATATAAACATATAAGTAGAATTTAGATACAAATATGCATGTCTGTTGTGTAGTTTCAAATATAATAGAGATGTACACTCAAATATCAATAACATATCCACATCTACAAATATATAAGTATATTTGGGCAGCAATCTCTCTTTTATGCAGGTTTCATTAAAAATTAAACTCCTGTTCCTAGATGTCCTCATGGAGTCTCATAATAATAATAATTTCATTGCTTCTCTATATAAAAAAACTCACCAGTAAAAATTCCTGTCACTTTAATTTCCTTTGTCAACATTCTCTTAGATATAAAATCAGCATCATTAAAAATTTCTTCATGAGAGCCTACGAGAATTCATCCTCTAGATCACTATTCTTCAAAGAACTCCATAATGTTAAACAAATGCTCATCCACAACAAATTTCCAAAATATTCTACAAAAACCAAATTCGTAGCAATTATAAACAGGACAAATCTTCACCCCGAAACATCATTTAAAAATATGCTATTCCTGTCCACTTCAACAAAAAAATTAAGTTACTCATCTATTATACAAAATTTAAACAGCTAACCTCATCATCAAAAACAACAATTCACCCGCGAGATCCAACTTACTTTATTTACAAAGCCACATGTCCTTTGAAGAACTGTGTTCTTGATCCTAATTTCATAAATAATTCTATCGACCATACCACTAAGAAACTAACTCAAATTTGATGCTACATCTCTCTCTCAAGAGAGCTCAATTTGATCTCATATAAACACACAGGGAGACATACCAAACCCTATCCGTGACATACTTGTTGACAACACAAATATCATAGTATCATCCACATGCAAAAAAAGACGAAAAATAATTGAGGTCTTATAAATAAAAACGAAAAACCTAACATTCAATAACATCAACTATGAACACGATAACAACATGCTTACCGTGTTCAATACATAATACATACCACTACTCCTCATTATACATAACACAACTTACATTCTGTTACATGTAAAATAACATTCATCCTCAAAAAATGGTTAGAAGTATCGCCGAAAGTGGTCAGATAAACAAGACATTTGGAGAATTTTTATATAATTTATATCCTTAAAAGAAAGAAATCATAAAATCACATGAAAAATTACATAAAAAACCTTAACCACCACACTTTTGTCATTTTTAATGAAACCTGCATGAATATATATATATATATATATATATATATATATATATTGTTAACATAGTATATACTATTTACGCTCTCACACCCGGATTGAATAATGAATTAGAGCACTCTGGCTATTGGGTGTGTATAATGATATACATGCTAAAAAAGTCTTCCTTCTTCTACCAAACGCTCGTAGCCCAGAGGTAGAATTGCCAACTGACACCAATTCAGTCAGGTTTCAATCCTGGGTAAAAAAGCAATCGGAGTCTAACCATACTGATGAGCTGTGATACAGTGAAACAGATATGTCTTTGGGTGACTATAGTATTTACGCTCTCACACCCTGATTGAGAACTCTGGAAGAATGGGAGACTTTGAAAACAGTAGCTACTCCGGCATATACGCATTGCTCATTCAATAATGAATTAGAGCACTCTGGCTATTGGGCGTTTATAATGATATACGCGCTAAAAAAGTCTGCCTTCTTCTCCCAAAAGCTCATAGCCCAGAGGTAGAATAGCCAACTGACACCAATTCGGTCAGGTTTCAATCCTGGGTAAAAAAGCAATCGGAGTCTAACCGTACTGATGAGCTGTGATACAGCAAAACAGATCTGTCTGTTGATGACTATAGTATATATATTGTTGGGACGCCCACGCCTATTCGGCTATAATGGACTATTCCATTACTATGTAAAGTAATGGTGGCATCTACGTAAGAGAGTGTGCCGAGCAGCCGATCGACAAGTCAGTCGTAGACTTCCGGTGACGACCCAGAAGTACCCATTGCTCATACTACGTCTTACGACGGTTGAGACGATTAACCTTTATTCTTGTATTGGATACTAATAACCTTTGTAAATGCCATTTTCATGGAATACAACAATTAACCTATTCCTGTTGTTGAGTTATTTATTCTTACTCACGATATAACATATATATATATATATATACATAGATATACAAAGTTATATAGAAATATTTTTTTACAATATCTATCTACCTATTAACATATAAACTACTTTATTCATATAAAAATTTAGGTACAGACCAGGATCAACATTATTTAACTTTCAATATACGTACAAGACGCATTGTTTTAACTGTAATCTGAACTGACACAGGGAGAAATAATATTTGGAGAATCAAAAAAGATACACCAGCTGATAGGATTACGAGATATTCAAAATTACCAAGAACCAAAACAAATGTTTCTAGACGTATTGTTTAATCCGCATTATATTTTGTAATGGCTTCAAAAAGTTGAAAGCATTTATAATTTGAACAATAGTTACACAATGATATCCACTCATGAGGAAGAAAAAGTTAATAAAAATTCTTCATAAAAGACTTCTATTAGTCTTTAATAAAAAATTCTATGACAAAGAAGAACAAAGTTAAATAAAAGACAAACCATTAATAAATACTGGTACAATGATATTTATAAACACTCCCTAATGAAACTAAGTTGATAACATTGTTAATAGAAACATTCTTGCAACCTTGGGTAGAGATACTTCCTTTGGGTTAAGATGGAGACACTTGTTCTATCAGTGGGTAGTGATAAGAAGAGTAGGACTGCCTAAGGGTAAAAGATCTTTAGTTGACATAAAAAAAACACTGCTAATTGAAGAAGATATGGCGTTATGGTTCAGTTGCCATTCAAAAGGGTATATTCAAAATCTACCACACACACACACACACATATATATGTATAAAGTATTGATTTGTGATAATGTTTTGCACCAAGGTTGTTGTTCTTTCAGTAGTTTTTACTGATAATAGGTATTTTGACAACCAGGTTTTTTATCCTAAAGTGCTTAATATCGGGGTGGAGAGAAAGCATTGATAGTTTTAGTGCAAAGAATTTGTCACTTTCACTGAGCAGGTTTATGCTGACTTTGAAGCTTTTTGAGGACACTCCTATTGATAAAAAGGCCACCAACAGTGATAGCAAAAACTGTAAATTTTGCTTAGAAGAGAAGCTATCAATAATTGGCTTTAAAAAATAAAGTAAATTATTAAATAAAAAAAATGAGATAATGGGAAAATGTAGACATACAAACAAATATCTACTTTGCTTCTCAAATAACAAGAAATAACAACAAAGCATACAAATAAAAATTTAAATGTTAACATGCACTCATGACAAAATATGGAAAACAATATAACCGCAACCAAATTAAAAAAAAACACACACATAAAGTCCACAAACAACTAAAAATAACCCAAAAAGAGAAACCCTTAAGCAGTCAAACACACCAACACAGATGAAAGGTCAAGCCAATAAAAGAGGTCAGTACAAAAAAGAGGTCAACCTAAATGACACAAATAAATCAATTAATAAAAACAGACACCTATTCAATATAAAACAATTAAGCAGATATCTACTCATTCATATATTTTAAAAAAGCAATTTATTTAAGCATTAAAAAGAAATCAAACATCTGCACAATAAGAATAAAGAAAGCTAACCAATCACAAACAAGACCAATCCCACAAAATACCAAATCATATTGAGTGCCCTTCTTCTATCTACCAGGACTTAGGCAGTCATGACCCTCCACGCCTCCCTATCCCTGGTGGCTCTTAGCATACTTTCTTTTGTTACACCAACCAAACCCCACTCTACCATCCACTTGCTCAGGCTCCTCAAGTATGTTACCTGCTGCTTTCCCCTGTCTTTGTTTCCTCTATCTGACCTGTGAGTATCAGATTCTCCAAGCCCTTCTTGCTCATTAAATGTCCCAGGAACTTTAGCTGTCTTTTCCTGATGCTCAGTATTTATTTCTTTTTTGTTTCTATCCTTTCCAAAACCTTATCATTACTTGTATGCTCGATCAATGATGTCTGCAGCATCCTTCTGTAGGACTTCATTTCAGTTACTTCAAGTTTTTCCTTCATCTTTGAAGAGATTGTCCAGCATTCACTGCCATATTGAAAAACTGACATCACATAGCAATCCAGTACTCTCTTCTTTGTTTCTGGCAAAATTTTCCTGTCTATCAATGCTCTACTCAGTTTCTGGAATGTGTCCTTCGCCATGCCAATTCACCTTTGGATCTCAGTGTCGCACTTTTTGTCTTCTGTTAGAAAACTTCACAGGTATTTAAATATTTGTACCTGCTTGATTTTAGTATCCCCACCTGTAGTTAGCATTTTGGGCTCCTCTGTTTGCTGATGACTATACATTCAGTTTTTGTAGCTTATTTGTAGTCCTTTCTTTTGACTTTCTTCAGCTACCATCTTGGGAGGTCTAGTAGTTTCTTTTCCATGTCTGCTATTAGCACTGTATCATCTGCATATCTTATGTTGTTCCAATTGATGAATCCTGACATAACTTCTAGGGTCCTTGCTGTACAAGTTGAATAGAGCCGGTAAAAGGACACGTTTTTATCTTATGCCTCTTTGAATATCTGCTGAATTCATTTCCTGTCTGTATGCTGGCGGTTCACTGCAAGTTGACGTTGTCGATTCCTCTCATGTTTTTCCCAAATACGTCAAGGTTGCTGAGCATTTCTAACAGTTTTTGAGGCATACTTTGTTGAATGCCTTTGCATAGTCTATAAAAAGTAGGTGCACATTCTTTTTTATTTGTATTGCCCTTTCTGATAGCATCCTGAGCATAAATATCACATTCCTTGTTCCAGTGTCCTTGACAAAACTGCACATGGCTTCTTAGGTAGAGCTATGAAAATTGATCGACTTAGGTCATCCGGTATTACACCACTGTTGTAAATTTCATTTATTATTTCTGTGATTTTCTCTATGCCAAAATCATCTAAGGCTGTCAACATCTCTATTACAATGTCGTCTGGTCCAGCTGCTTTGTTTTTTTTCAGTTTGCCCATTGCAGCTTGCACTTTGGATTTTAATTTTACCAGTCTGTCAACATCTTTGTCTATTGTCAATTGCTTTCTCTTGTCGTGGAAGAGATCTTTTATATATTCTTCCCATCGCTGGAGTATTTCCTCTTTTTCTAATATGATTGTTTCATCCTTAGTTTTTATGCATCCTGTTGAGGAGCATGTTCTTTGTCGTGTTAGTTCCCTTTTTTTTTTTTTGGCAAGGTGAACAAACATAACCTTGCTGCTGATCTTGAGAAGGATCTCCACTCAGTGGTAAACTGGGGCAAGAAGTGGCTCGTAAATTTCAATACTTTTAAAACAAAACTCCTATCTGTTAACCATCACAGGCAATCTCTCCTGCCACCCATAAGCATGGACCAAGCAAGTCTTCCTGAAAGCAATACACACTGTGCCTCTTTGGCTTTACCCTATCTTCTGACCTCAAGTGGAATCATTACATTGAATCAATAGCTAAATCCACTGCTAGGTCACTCTGTCAAGCCAGGAAGTTTTTTCGCCTGAATTCATCTTGCACCTATACAAAACAAGCATCTAACCATGCATGGAATACTGTTATCATAACTGGTCAGGTGCCTCTGCAGTTTGTCTCAGTGTTCTCAACAGGCTCCAAAGGAGAATCTGTGATTGGTTCCGACCTGACAGTTCGACTCCAACCACTTTCTCATCGGCAGGATATGGATTCCCTCTGTCTCTTCTATAAATATTTTCATGGCTTCTGCTCTGACAAACTTAGGTCACTGGTGCCTCCTCAACCAGAATTCACTAGGGCAACCAGACTTGCAACAAAGTCTCACTCTTTTACAGTTAGATCAACCAAATACAGGTGACAATTCTATTCCAGCAGCTTCTTTTCTCACACTTCCTGCCTGTAGAACTCCCTTTCATATACTTGCTTTCCTGACGGCTACAACCTCCAAGAATTTAAATGCAAAGTCAATTCCCATCTCTTGTCCACTTAACTGCAGCCCTTTCTACATTACCCTGTGTATCTTGTTCTTTTTCTTTCTCTCTACTGTCTACACTCCTGTGTTCACATCCTTCACTTGCCCTTTCTCTTTTACCCCCTGTAGCTTGTTAATCTTTCTCTTCACTCTCCTCCTGCCTAAAACTTTAACTCTCTTATGTAGCCCCTGCACATCAGTGGTGGTACTGCCTTGCTTGGGGTGAAATGATTAAAAAAAAAAATAACAATAATAAATCAAAATAACAATGAAATGTTATGAAGAAAATCAATAATCTGAGTTATAAATATCTCAAATATGAGTCCTAAATAAAAATACTGAGAAAATGGTTTCCCTCCTCTTGATCACCCTATACCCCACCCCACTAAGAGGCCTATATATATAGAGAGAGACAGCCTACACAAAGAGGATGTGTGTTGTGGTTTGTTTTTTTTTAATTGTATCAGCCCGAGCAAGGCGGTAATGCCACTGATGTGCAGGGGGTTACATAAGAGTAAAAAGATTAAGTAGAAGAGAGTGAAGAGGAAGACAAACCAGTTAGAAAGGAGCAAGAGAAGGATGTGAATACAGGTGTGATGTCAGTTGCAAAGGTGGAGAGAAAGGAAAGGATATATAGGGTGTTGAAAGAACTAAAGTCAAGTGGTTAAGAGATGAGTATTGACATTGCATTTAAATTCCTGGAGGTTGTAGCCATCAGAAAAGCAAGAATATGGAAGCGAGTTCCACAGGCGGGAAGTGAGAGAGAAGAAGCTGCAGTAGAATTGTCGTCTGCATTTGGTTAATCTAATTGTGAATGGGTGGGAACCAGTTACCAATCTGATTGCACAAGTAAACACCTGTTGCAGAGGCACCAGTGACTGAAGTTCGTTGGAGCAGAAGCCATGAAATATTTATAGAACAGCCAAAGGGAGGCCACATCTTGTCGGTGGGGAAGTGGCTGTAGTCAAGCCGCCAAGTTGGTAACTATCACATTACTGATTCTCCATTGGAGCCTGACGAGAATAAAGTGAAGTGGATATCAGCTCAGTATGCGAAATTGGAAAACCAAGTTCGAATTTTAACTGAATTCATTGCATTCACTTTACACACAAATACCCTTGGGAATGCTACGAATCCATCTCTTCTCCCTCCAGATATAGGTTAAATAACAGGACAGATTGAATTCTATAGCCTTGGTTGGCAACCAGTTTACCACAGAAAGTAATGGCAACCTACTGCAGGAAAATCTTCTGCACAGTTAGTCATGTCTAAAAAGAGACATGATCACCCAGACGTTTATTACATATGGCACTTTAAGGACTGGCACAAAGAGGGGTAATACATGAAACTGACAGTTTGTATTAGTTACTATTAGTGTTCTGTTGCTTGATATTGATTACAATGATTCCAAAGACTGCTCATCCATTCTATAAATACTTCCATGATAATTGTTCTGATGAGCTTTCCTCTATGGTTCCGAGACTTTATGAATTCGGTAGTACTAGATTGACAGCAAAGTCTCATTATCTTACTGTTAAAATGACCAAATGTAACCGTAAGTTTTATGTTAACATTTTCTTCTATCTTATTTCTTGTTTTCCAATCAACTTTGATCACAAAAATTTAAATTCAATGTCAGTTGTTGCATTCTGTATTATTAATTCTTGTTCTTTTATTATCTCTCCTTAACAGTATTTTTTCTCATATTCTCTAATACTCCATAACCTCTTGTGTCTTAATGGCTTTATTGCCTTTCTTTAGGTGAAATGATTAAAAAAAGATATAGAAATACAGGGGGTGATGGATAAATTGTCATCCAAATTACACAAAAACAAAAATAAAACTGATATATTTACCAAAATTATACAAAAACATGTTGAAATACTAAAGAGTAAGTTTATTCAATAAAATTGCCGTTGGCTTCAACCATGGCCTCCAAATGAATCTCCTGCATTTCTGGGCAGTCTCCTTGTTTAAGTTGGTGAATGCTGCCATAATTCTTGGATTCAGTTCATCTTTGGTGTTATAAAGAGTTTTGTTGGTCTCTCGTTCAACTGTGTTCCACACACAATAATCAAGTGGGGGGGGTTGCAATCTGGGGAGTTATGTGGCCAGATGTAAGGGGTAATGCAGTTGCAGAAATTATCTGACAACCATGACTAAATTCTCCTGCTTATGTGGCATGGTGCAGAGTCCTGTTGCCAGACATAGGGTCATCCAGCAGCCACCCTCTTGACTTCTTGAGCTGATATAGGCTTCTGTGTTGAGTTTGAGACTCTGTCAAATGCTTTGGAAATATCTAGGGCAACAGCTTGAGCTATTCTACTCTTATTGAGTGCCTTTTATATATACTCTGTGAAGGTCATTATCATATCAGCAATAGACCTGGTGAAGTGGAAACCATACAGTTTGTCGGAGAAGAGGCTGTCAGGTTTTAAATGTTTGTTGAACCATTTCAGCATTGATAATAGTCTCGAACACTTTACCAAAAATCATTAGGAGGCTGATATGGTGATAATTAAAGGAGTCTGAGGCTTCTCTAGATTTCTTCTTTTTTTTTTTAATCATATCACCCCGCGCAAGGCGGTAACGCCACTGATGTGCAGGGGGCTACATAAGAGTAAAAGCACTAGATAGAAGAGAGTGAAGAGAAGGACAAACCATTTAGAAAAGAGCAAGAGAAAGGAGGGAATACAGGTGTGATGACAGTTGCAGAGGTGGAGAAAAAGGAAAGGATATACAGGGTGGTGAGGAAAGAATTAGGGTCAAGTGGTTAAGAGATGAGTATTGACCTTGCATTTGAATTCCTGGAGGTTGTAGCCGTCAGGAAAGCAAGAATAAGGAAGCGAGTTCCACAGGCGGGAAGTGTGAGGAAAGAAGCTGCAGGAGTAGAATTGTCATCTGCATTTGGTCGCTCTCAATGTGAATGGGTGAGACCCAGTTGCCAGTCTAGTTGCACAAGTAAACACCTATTGCAGAGGCATCAATGACTTAAGTTTATTGGAGCAAATGTCATGGAAGTATTTATATTCTTAAATACAGGAACCACAGAGAACCAGCAGCCAGAAAAGCAAGAAGCAGTGAGGTAGTAGTTGTAGAGTTTGAAGAGGACAGAGGAGAATTTAGGAACACATTTCTTCGAAACAATGATTGAGATTTTGTCACCCCCACTCAGCTTATGGCAGTGGGGGGGAGGGGCAAGCTTTGAAATTATATTAGAGACCAGGAAGAGAGTAATGTGACCATCACTCAGTTGAACTTCAGTTCTAGGTGGGAAGTAGAGTGCGGATACCCCAGACAAATCAAACATTGGGTTGGTAGAGAATCTGTGAGCAAAGCACTCAGCCTTGTCCACTGAAGATATGAGGACCTCAAATTTATTGATTAAAGGTGGGGATTGAGGGTTTGCTGTTGTTTAATACATTTTTACAGAGCCACCATTAGTCTTTGGGGCTAAACTTGCAGAATGCTATACACTGCTTCATTCTTTCAACAAACAACAGCTTCACATCTTCTTGTACTCATTACAAGCAAAAGCAAAAAGGCGCCTATTATGGTCAGATGTGTCATCATCATCATCATTTATTCATCACACCTAAATGGTGCATAGGGCAGCAACTTTTTGCTGCTGTTTCTGTAACAAACTGTTTTTTATGGGGCAGAATTGTTAGCCCTGCGCCCAACCCCCAAACCTTGAGGACCGGTGGACCATTCTTGGTCCTTACGTTTACAGCACCTGGTATTCCCAAATGGTCCCCCTAGTACTGACTATGCTCGATGTTGCTTAACTTTGGTGATCGGAAAGGAACCGGTGTATTCAACACTATATAGCTGTAGACTATGGTCAGAAGTGTGGCTCTGATAAAGCTGGAAGAAGTGATTCCTGTGGGCAATAGCAGCTGAGCAAGCAGGGGAGAACTAGAGGGATGAATGGGGTTCAAGTCGTAACTTTCTAGCTAGAATGAAGGCATTGATTCCAGCTTTAAGCCAAGAGGAGACCTCGAATACACACAAGAAGGCTAAAAGCTTTGTTCCAAAGGACATCACACAGGAAATTGCTAAACAACTTCCAGTCCGCTCTTCGGTCATAGTAAGATATTCTGCTGGTTCCTGGGGGGAAGGGGCAATGGAAGGAGATATTAACGGAAACCACAGCATGATCAAAGTTGCCAAAAGGGCAAAACTCCATGACATGGCAAGAGTCAGAGATAGAAGTGAAACAGATCTAGCAGTGAGTCAAGTTCATTAGGGTCATTGGGGAAACACATGAGGAAATTCACCTCTTGCAAAAGGGATTGAGTGGTTGAAAAGTTCCTGGCATGGACACCTGCAAGATTTCTGACAGAGTTTTTCAGCCACTTGGCATGATGACTATTAAAGTCTCTAAACACAAATTTATGAGCAAATGGATGAGAAGAAAATGGCCTTAAATATGTTGTTTGAGATGCTGTCAAGTATGAAACAGTCAGGAGGGGAAGGGGAGTGGTAGAGAAAGAAAAGATAGCTAACCGAGCTTAGTAGAGAGAGACAGAGACACATGTAGGAATGATCTGGCGATTCAAGAGAAATCACCCTAGCTAAAGGGAGATGTTTGTTGACATAAACGTCAATTTTATGCATATGGACATTGGAGTCCTTCCTAAAGAGGGGAAGGTAACCAGGGATATAGAAATCAGAGGAAGGAATAGAAAGGTCAAGGTTAGCTTCACAGAGAGCTAAGATGTCAGGTGAGTTTACGTGAAGGAAAGATCCAACACTGCAAAAGTTGGTACAAATACTATGGATGTTCAAGAAAGAGATGTTAACAGATTTAGGTGATTTTTTGTTTAGCAGGTTTAGTTTTAATTCTTACATAATTAGAGATTTTTTTGGTAAGGACAGGCCTAGAGTCGTAGTATCGGATGCAACATGTGTATGAAGGAATTGGCGCAGACTGCGACATAATGTGGCCTCAGGGTTGCCCACTGGAGGCACCTGCATGAACACCTATTCATGCGTGACATGGCACTACAAGAAACCTCGATATTATTCAACTGCTGATCAGAGCAGCCTCTCAAGATGCTATGCAAGAGTTCAGGCTCCTAACTACCAGTCAGGAGCAGCAACCAGAAAACTGCCAACCCGGTACCCTCAGAATGAAAAGACATTGGCACCATTCACACACATTACAAAAAACTCACAACAGCACTACTATTAAGACCTGAGGAGAAGAAAGAAACCAGGAACCCATTCCTAAACAGGAAACAAAGGATTAGCCTCTACGCCTGTTTGAAAGAAGAGGCTGGTTTATGAACTGGATGATAGTTGGGTCTATCTACTTCAATTTAAAAAAAAAAAATTTCCAAGTTTTAACTTAGTTAAAGTCAGGAGATCCCTTAATAGTCACTACAGGAGAATTTTAAGATACCTTTCCATAAAAATTCAAAATAAAATAAAAAAATAAAATCAGCCTTTACGGCCAGGACAACTAGAAGAGCTAATTGAAATCTCAACTGACACAAGTATATTTTAAAATTTATCAAATGCTTTATGCAAGAAAATAGAAAAAACATTTAAAGTTTTGAAAATTAAACATTCAGAAAAAGTCAATCAAGCTTACCAGAGAGGAAATCTGATGTCATCAGAATATTAACCGAGTTGAGGGAAACTTAGAATACATCACGGTGAATTTCATTTAATTTTTTAATCAGTTGTTATTAATTCAGTCGGTGGGTACCTTCATTGGCCATAACACATTATATCAAAAATATACAAGAGAGAGGGAGAGTCAGAAAGCTGAAAACAATCCTTAACCAGAATTCAGGTTCCTACAATTTTAAAGAAAAAATAAAATCAGCCTTTGCTGCGAGGATGACTAAAAGACCTAACTAAAATCTTAACTAATACAAGTATATTTTAAAATTTATCAAACCCTTTATGCAAGAAAAAAAGATATTAAATTTTTATTAAATTTTATCAAATTATATATATATATATATATATATATATATATATATATATATGATGGAGTGACGTCATAAAACTGCATTACAAATTTACAAACCACGTCTGCTATTCAGTGACTGTTATTATTGCATAGCAATATTTTATGTCAACACAAGATAAAATCATCTTTGATGGTGGATGTCTTTATGTTAACCTCCCTGAAGATGGCTCATGTGAGTTGAAAGCTTAGAACCAGTATAATAAAGATATGTCCAAATGTTGGAGAATTTTTGTCTTTAACTTCACCTGAAATTAAAGCCAAAATACAATGTTTAAAACGACTCATGATTAAACATAATAGACATTCATTGTCTGTTATATTTAACAATATATGTTTAGAAAATTACCTGCTGCCTTGATACACTATATATATATATGTATATAGAACCAAAGTAATAAAAATTATAGAATTAATAAAATATATTAGAACCAAATTAATAAAAAATTATCTAAATGTTGGAGAATTTTTGTCTTTATTTTCAACTGAAATTTAAGCCAAAATACGACGTTTAGAACAGCTCATGATTAAACATAATAGACATTCATTGTCTCTTATATTTAACAGTATATGTTTAGAATATATATATATTTTAAAAGTTCCAGATAATTTATTGGATTGTTAACTAATTTGCATTAGATAAAATAAAAATAAAGGAAAAATAGTATTAAATAGTTGACTCATGCAAATTTTTTTCTTGTCTCTCTTCAGAAAGATTTTGTGCCTTTACCAAATACAAAATCTGCCAAAAAGGATTCCCAGGCTTGTAAAAGTTCCAAGTATACCATGATTCCGATTGTCCGCAGGTGAGTATTTCTTCTTCAACAGAATCCAATTTTACATTTCCAGGCCAGGATGAAGAAAGATTTTTTTTTTTGACAGCTGAGTCAACACTGATGAATTCACAACCGTCTACTTCTAAAACTACCACCCATCTTTATTGAGTTAGTGCTATGGCCAAGACATTAAGTTACTTGATGTTTTATAGGACTTACTTGAATAGATATTATTATAACATTGAATGTTGATCATATTAACATCCTTCCTTGTCTAAGAGCTACTTGAAAATATACATATTAATAGCAGTCTTCTATGTGACACTTACCTTCAGGACGTGGGAGATCAAGGCTCTCCACAACTTTTGGTTATATGTAGCTTTTCATAATGTTTGTCTTTTTGCCACCCTTCCCCATTCCGCTATCCATTCACACAAGCTGGTCAACTAGGTGGCTTGCTGTCTCTTCCATCTGTTTTGCTTTCAACAAATCTTGTGTGTGACAAATTCTCTAATCTTTCATTCTTACAGTATTTACATTATTCAGACTATTGTCCTCATTTTTGTTGCAATTTGTACAACATTTCGGACATTATACACTCCGGCCTTCTTCAGGTGCTAGGAATTTCGAACCGAACCCTTTATTACAATCACTGGAGTATTTACAGTATTTACATTATTCGGATTATTGTCCTCATTTTTGTTGCCATGTGTATGACGTTTTGGCCCTTGTACACTCCAGCCTTCTTCAGGTTCTAGGAATTTCAAATCAAACGCTTTATTACAATCACTGGGATATATGAACTCCATTCCTTGCAGGAAGACTTGATTGGAAGTCATGAGTTATCTCCCTCTAACCCTGCAAGTTACTTGTTCACCACTGAGGACACATGGCCCAGTGGGTATAGATGTTGGTTAGTTCCTGACTTGACTCTTAGAGTTGTGAGTTCAATACCAGGCTTCAGCAGTGGTGAACAAGTAATTTACAGGGATAGAGGAAGATAACTCATGACTACCAAAAGAGGAACTACTACGCAAGGAATGAAGATCATATACCCCAGTGATTGTAATAAAGGGTTCGGTTCGAAATTCGTAGCACCTGAAGAAGGCCAGAGCATACAGCAGCCGAAACGTTGTACAAATAGCAACAAAGATGAGGACAATAGTCCAAATAATATAAATACTGTAAATACCACCTCATCTCAGAAATATAGACAAATATAATGATCTATTATTAAACGTCATAGAAATGGCAACAAAGATTAGGACAATAGTCCGAATAATGTAAATACTGTAAATGCTAGCTCATCTCAGAAATATAGACAAATAGAATGATCTATTATTAAACGTTGTACAAATGGCAACAAAGATGAAGACAATAGTCCGAATAATGTAAATAGTACAAATACTACCTCATCTCAGAAATATAGATAAATAGAATGATCTATTATTAAACATCGTAGAAATGGCAACAAAGATGAGGACAATAGTCCGAATAATGTAAATACTGTAAATTCTACCTCATCTCAGAAATATAGACAAATAGAATGATCTATTATTAAACGTTGTACAAATGGCAACAAAGATGAGGACAATAGTCCAAATAACTGTCTCCTTCTGAGGTTAAGTATAAGCGTCCTGTTCGTTTCCATTTTCTCTAAAACTTTGTTTTTGCTCACATGTTCGGTCTAAGGTATCCTCAGCATCCTTCTGTAGAACCACATTTCTGTTGCTTTAAGTCTTTTCTTTGTCTGTGATAAGATTGTTCCTCATTCACTGTCATATAGGAGGAGTGGTATGTTTCAAATATTGAACCAACAAGATATAATAGTCTTATACTGTTGGCATCTCTTTACATGACTGTAACAATATGTTTTTTCTCATATGTGTCACTGGCAAATATTGGGTCAACTCACAGTATGGTTTTCAGGCACTTCCTGACTGTATTGCACATTGAGATTGTCTTCTCAGGTCAGTATCAACCAAAGTGAAATTCAAACCCAAATTTCAAGCTCAGAATGCTCAGTCTGAAATTTTAAGCTTTATATCCATAGGGTAAATGTTGGATGTTGGTCATTTTGTTTTATGGCATATCAACCTTGGTGGACCGTTTATTGCCAACTAATTTTTTTTATTTATTTATTGCTGGTAATACCTTTTTCTTTTCAACAATTTATTGTTGATATTTTTTTTATATATAAGTTTTGTGTCTAGTAATACATTTTTTCTTTGCGAGTATCAAGATTCATTGGGATTTGTTTTGTTTTTTTTTAAGAGCAGGGTCCTCAAGTCCTACCTTGTTATTTAATCCATAACTGGAGGGAAGGCTTGGATTAATACCTTTCCCAAGGGTACCAGTGCTTAAGTGAATGCAGGGTATTCAACTGGAGTTCAAACTCGGCTCACCGATTTCTCTTTCCGAGCCGATATCCACTGCACCACAACGCACATCCATCACTAGACGCTTACAGCACCTGGTATTCCCAAGCAGTCACCCATCTAAGTACTGACCAGGCTCAACGTTGCTTAACTTCGGTGATCAAGTGAGAATTGGTATATTCAACGTGATATGGCTGTAAGCCAGGGTAAATGTGTAGTGGATAAGAAATTAAGAATTAAAATCAACTCTCTTCACTTTTACAAAAATTCCCAATGACATGTGAAATCCTGGTTTTTCCCAAATAGAAAAAAGATTGACCATGTGCTTAAAGAAAAAGTTGAAACCAGCATTTGCAAGTAGGTGTTAAATGTTGATTTTCTGACCAATGGAAGCGACTTGCAAGACCAAAAGGACTTTGTGAGTCAGTGCAAAAATCCAAATAACTATAAAGGCTTTGATCAAATCAGTGCCAGTCAGTCAGATGGGAGCAGCGAGAGACACTGCTAAAATGTAACGAGAGAAGCTTCAAGTTAACTCAGACATTTGTCCTTTTTTTCCTTCTAGCATGCTGATTCCTTTTGCTTTTTCTCCATCCAAAGACCTTCCTACTGAATATATACACATGTTACGTACGCATATACTATTTCAACTATTACTACTACAAACAATTTCTTCAATTCTTGATACCTTTAACTTTCTAATTGAACACAAACTCTACCCTTAACTTAATGTTTTTCATTGCACATTAACTGTTACAACTTATGTTATTCTTTCCTTTTAATAAATTTCTATTTTAACATGAAAAATATATATTTTATTCTTACAATATTCCACGCAATTCCACGCAATTCCAATCTGCCGACAACCAATCTTCTGATGATAATAACCCTTTGATAATTCAGGATAAAACTTGTACACTGTAGGGAGTTTGGTTATGTATGACACAAGGTCAAATCAAACAAACATTAACCACCCCTACAGCTACATATGAAACTGTTTGGAAACTATTGATGGTTGAGCTAGCAATGAGTCTGAGCATGTTGGCCTTATTCAGCTCCTAATCATGCTCGGTTATATGCTCTTTCATAGATACTGTAAATAAAATCCACTCTGCATCGTATGAACCAGAGGTCAACCCTGTGAGTGTTGCAGGTCTACAAATGTACATTATTTGAAATTAACAAACATCATTATTATTAATAGTAGTTTGGTTCCTTTTGATTTGCTCACAGCAAGATGATCAAATTTAAATTATCAATTAGAAAATATTACTTAAATGCCATATGTGATACAGGCTTGGGTGATCATGTCTTGAAAGAGACATGACTGACTGGGCAGAAGATTATCCTACAGTAGGTTGCCATTGCTTTCTGCGGTATACTGGTTGTCCACCAAGGCTATAGAACTCAATCTGTTCTATTATTTAACCCATAACTGGAGGAAAGAGACAGATTAATACCTTTCCCAAGGGTATTTGCACATAAGTGAATGCAAAGAATTCAACTGGAATTCGAACTCGGCTCCTCAATTTCATGTTCCGAGTCAATAACTACTGCACTCCAACGCACATTCATTTGTAAAATTAATTTCTAATGATCAGTCAGTCAGCTTGGGTAATCCTGTCTCAAAAGAGACAAGACTGACTGGGCAGAAGATTATCCTGCAGTAGGTTGCCATTACTTTCTGCAGTAGACTGGTTGCCAGCCAAGGCTATAGAACCCAATCTGTGTTGTTATTTAACTCATAACTGGAGGGAAGAGACGGATTAATACCTTCCCCAAGTGTATTTGTAAGTGAATGCAAGGAATTACAACTGGAATTTGAACTTGGTACCCTCCCCCACCTATTTGTGTTAGGAGTTGATATCCATTGCACTACAACACACATCAAAGAAGGAATCATAAAAATGACATCAAAGGGTTGCATGGCTTACTCTCTTTTCCTGTTTCTCAGTGGTTGTTGTCAGACAGGGAAATATGCCCAGGTGATGCAGATATCCATTTCAATTTCATTCAAATTGTGTGTATATTTTTTTTTTTTTGCCTATGATCATGAATGTATATTTCAATCCAATGACAGGTTTAAAATATTACTACAATTTTTTTTTTAATCTTTAAAAAGTAATTCTATTTATTACAAATAATTTCTAAAATGTTCAATAAAATCCTATAGTTTCAAAGTTTAAAAAAATTATTTTTTCCTCTTGTCTCCAACTTCATTAGGGTATGTGTTGTTCAGATGAGTGGAAGAGCAATATATCGTTTTGGTATCTAATTTCACACTCATTCAAATTATTCATGCAAGCTTGTACATCTATGGAATGGCATAACCGCATGTAGTTCACTCATACAAAATACAGATACATGCACATGCATTATGTAATTGCCTGCAACATCTTATACAGACAGTGTGAAGGGCAGAGAATTGCCTCTTTTCTTTATAATACAAATGATATGCAACCTTGTGACATTTGTCTCAATGCAAGATTTATTTAAAGAAAAGCTAGAGCAATAAGTTTCTGAAGTTTAAAAGTGTCCATTTCCAAAAGATATTAAATATCTTATTGTTGTATTATTGATAAGAAAAAAAATTGACTAGTTTACCGTTATCAGCATTTTGAGAGTGCATAAATAACTAGAATTTATATCAACACAGCAGTTTAACTCAGAACAAGGAAAAAAAAATATCCTGTCCCTGATTTCAAATCCATAATCTCATTCTGTCTTGAATGGATTAGAATTACATTAATGTCCATTGACTTCATGCATTATTCTCCAATTTAAAAAAAAAATAAATGAGTTTTTATCTTTATAATATGAATATTGAATATGCATGTCGTTTTATACAAAAGAATATTGCCAGTTTATTTATGGCTCACAGTTTATATGATAATTCGGAACGTGGCACTTGATATAAACTTTTTTTATAGTTTTATTTCGTTGAATTTGAAAATGATACATTGGAAATAATCACTGAAAATATATGCAAAGTGTACGTTTAGTATAAGATGAAAATATGCAAAGTACACATGAGCAGAAAATTTGCTAATAATTTAATATTAAGAGATATAAGTCGTTGCATTTGTTTTACTAATAGCCACCAATGATCAAATCGGAAAAAAAAGTGGAAAAATTCACAATTAAATTTAATTGACAAAAATGCTCAACAAACAAAATTGACAGTTTCCAATAAACAATAAAAAAAAGGCAGGAATACAAACATAATACTAAACAAACGATATGCAAGGCCAAGCAAGGCGAAAGCAAGATTAATAAGGCAAAAAGTTCAAAAAGTAAAAATGGTGTAAATAGACAGAAGGGGTTATAACGTTCTGACTTCAAGATAAGAAAGAACAAAAATATGGATATTTATTATATTTTTATGATAAATGTGGCATATGGTCAAAGGGGGAGTGGGTTGAGATTGGTCTTCACTTTCTATCCTATACCCAGGTAATCAGATTCACGACCCAATCACGTGTCACAATTTCTACATACACCACAAGAATTTGTCCATCACCCTACAACTTTCTACCATAATACCACATATTTGCAGGGGGAATCTAAAAAAGGGTACAAAACCCATGACATAAAATGTTTTTTTACTCCAGTAATTTAAATGCAGTGTCAATACTCAACTCTTAACCACTTGAATCTAGGTCTTTCACTACCCCATATATCCTTTCCTTTCTCTCCACCTTTGCAACTGTCATCACACCTGTATTCCCATCCTTCTCTTGCACCTTTCTAACTGCTTCGTCTTCCTCTTCACGCTCTTCTAATTAACCTTTTTACTCTTATGTAGCCCCCTGCACATCAGTGGCATTACCGCCTTGCTTGGGGTGATACAATTAAAAAAAAAAACAAAAAAAAAACAATGTTTTATAAAATATATTTAAAAATAAATACTGATATGAAAATGAGCAGAGGTGATGAATAGCCCAAAACAAACTAAAATATAACAAAATATTCAAACCAAAAATAAACAGATGTTAGTAAGACCCCACCCCCATCACCACCACAAAAAAATCAGAATGGCTGCAGTGTTCTGTCAAATGGCAGAATCAAGTAGCACCCTTGCTAACAAAGAGAAAAAGGAAAAAAAACTGACCCAGTCAAGATGAAAAAGGGACAAAAAAAAACTTTTGTCAATTGGGAATCTTTGCGTGGATCATAACAAAAACTAAAGTCAGGAACAACACTTACTCACATTAACTAGATACACAAAGAGAGTCTAACTTAATGAGAGGAGGGTTCACAGGAAACTGCTCTATTATGACATAAGGGATTTAAAAATGAAAATCTAGGCTAGCCCCTTTTATGCAAACCAGACTTGCTACAGTTACCCTCTTTTACTGAAATCTGTTGATATCACATTTGATCTTCATCTTGAACTGATGTCCAAAGAATCTAATCAGATACTGATAAGAATAATGTTCATATCACAAGATTCCCTCCATCTGCGACTTCCAAATCACTATTCTTGCTATGGCTAGCAGTGTGAGAAACACCATCTGTTTCTCATTAGAATATGAGGGAGACATATTATCATACACATACACAAGATCAATGGGCATGAACTGTTCGGAAGTAATACAAGCTTTCAACTCGCCAACATGGTCCCAGAAAGGGCGCACCTCAAAGCAATGGTAGAATGCCTGCTCAGCCGTTTCCTCTAAACTAAGGTCACACTGATGACAGTCAAGCAAATCTGCTCTATCCCACCCTGCCCCATCTGAAGGTCAAGTCATTGAGAGATAACTTATTCTGAATCTATTGCCGGATAAGCAGCGAAAACTCAGGGTTACTGAGGTAATTCATTGCTGGCACCTAGTGTTGTTTACAGAGAGGTTCCTTCATCACTACACCCCAACCACTGATAAATAATACAAGTGCCTCCAAGGTCAAGAAAGGTCAGTGAATGAGGAATGACCCACAAGGTTTCTCAAACTTGAGTAAGAATTCTGATTGATTGAAATAGAAAAAATATTTGTAAGGCTACGAAAGACATCCTTACACTCGTTTCCAAAATCAAATTCTCTGTCAACTCGATGACTTGGCACATATGGCATTCTCAGCTCCCCATGACATGGACATTTGGTGCTGATACCTCTGTTGATCTGATGCATGTGTCCACCATACAAGAGGGTGGAAAGCATATGCTCAGTCGCCTTCCTACAGTTCTTACACAGAGGGAGTACCAACAACCGATAAAGGATAAGGGGGAAAAAACCTACTATTCATAAACAACCAGCATTGAAGTCAAGTCTGGAGTGATGATCAATCCTTTGCCAGTATCGCCAACCAGTTTATCTTTAGCTTCAGATCCAGCCCAAACCACACTTCAAGACTGTGAACGGGTCCGTCAATTTAACTATAGGACCCCAGAAGTACGACCCCCTTCCAGATACCTAGCCCCAAATTGGAAGGCTTGTTGCGATTAATTTTGGCCTCTGTTACCTTCTTGTACCACTCAAGCACCTTTTATAACACCTACAATGTTGCTGTAGCACTACACAAAGATGGATATGTCATTATGTACAAAAAAAGAAAACGTTTGCTCAAACACCACCAAGGACAGCGATTCCGTATAGGGCTAGACTGCTTGCCCTGTTTTTTTAGCCAGTGAAGGAGGGGCTCCAATACCAAAGCATAATGTAAGGGCAACAGTGAACAACCCTAACAAACTGATCGAGACAGAGCAAAAGTACCAAACTGTTTTCCATTTACCTGTACTACAGCACTGAGAGATAGACAGGCATTTTTGCCATTCACTAAAATCCAAGTTGGGATTTACTACAACAGGCACAAAAGACACTGGAAAATGTTTCATTCTGCCTCTTTTGTTTTATTTTGTTTCTCATTCTTCTAAGCATTTAAATTCACAGAAGAGATACTTTTAAAACAAATGAAAAAATGCAGCAGACACAGACAGACAAAGACAATGTATATTTAGACAGAAATTTTTAATTTATCCATGTATTATTAAATAAAAGAGACAAGGAATATTTTGTTATTTCATCTTTTATATTGTAATTTTCTTGTTTTTGTTTGAGTGAACATATGGTCGGTTCAAGACAATGCACAAATTGACAATAGTTCCAACCATTGATTCTACCACTTTTGAACAATCTCTGGCCACCCGCAGGAAACAGAACATAGGAATCATTGTTGCTCGCATATTCAATCCATTATATTCTCATTATCCTGTAGAATGCATTTCTTTTTGCTTCAAGTCTCTTCTTTATCTGTGCAGAGATTGTCCAGCATTTACTGCCATATTGGAAGAATAAATTTATGTGCTGCTGGGTCAGTTAAGTGCCATACGTGATACACACTTTGGGCGATCATGTCTCGAAAGAGACATGACTGACTGGGCAGAAGATTATCCCACAGTAGGTTGCCATTACTTTCTGCGGCAGACTGGTTGCCAGCCAAGGCTTTAAAATCCAATCTGTCTTATTATTTGACTCGTAGCTAGAGGAGGAAGAGATGTATTATATTATTAAGTAGTAATTAGTGGGGGATCGGTTTGTTACTTCATAACAATATAAAACTGACCCTCCACTTTATGCCCAGCAGACATTTTAATCACGTTTCCAACTATTATATTCAGTCAGTCAGTTAAGTGCTATACGTGATGCACACTTTGGGTGATCATGTCTCGAAAGAAACATGACTGACTGGGCAGAAGATTATCCCACAGTAGGTTGTTTTTTTTTAATCATATCACCCCAAGCAAGGTGGTAAAGCCGCTGATGTGCAGGGGGCTACATAGGAGTGAAAAGATTGGAAAAGAGAAAGCCGAAAACCACATCCTAAACAGGGAACAAGGGATGAGCCTCTTCACCTATTCAATAGACGTGGATGGTCATTGCTTTCTGCAGTAGACTGGTTGCCAACCAAGGCTATAGAACCCAATCTATATTATTATTTTAAACCATAACTGGAGGGAGAAGAGATAGATTATATTACATTATCATATTAAGTATAATTAGTGGGGGATCAGTTATTACTTCATAACTATAGAAAACCAATTTCCCCACTTTATCCCCAGAAGAAGTTTTAATTATGATTCCAACTTTTATATTCAGTCAGTCAGTTAAGTGCCATATGTGATATACGCTTGGGCAATCATGTCTTGAAAGAGACATGACTGACTGGGCAGAAGATTATCCCGCAGTAGATTGCCATTGCTTTCTGCGGTAGACTGGTTGCCAGCCATGGCTAAAGAACCCAATCTATCCTATTATTTAACACATAACTGGAAGGAAGAGATGGATTAATACCTTTCCCAAGAGTATTTGTGCACAAGTGAATGCCATGAATTCAACTGGAATTCGAACACGGTCCCCTGATTTGTTGTTCCGAGTCATTATCCACTGCACCACATCGTACATCCTCATGCTACCGGGTAACATGACATATTCAGGTTCAATACTCTTTCCCATTTCTTAATACCTTGCTTAGCTTTTTGAAAAGCATCCTTTGCTATTTATGATTTCAGTGTCAAACATTCCATCCTGTGTTCATTTTCCAGGTATCTAAATTGTTGCACCTATTTGATTTCACTGTCTTCAATTTGTAATGTGCATATTAGGCTGTTCCTTTTGGTAACAACCATATTTTCCATGTTCTTGCAATTGATGGTTAGTCCTTTCTTCCCCCTTTTCTTTACGACATTTTATTGAAGTTCCTGTAGTTTCTTTTCTATGTCTGCTATCAACACTGTGTCATCAGCATATTTTATCTAGTTAAGATTGTGATGGCAAATAAAGAATCCTGGATTTCTAATTCTCTCAGAATCGCCTTGCTGTGTAGATTGAATAAGTTCAGTGAGATGACACATCCTACTAGTTTAGGTTCTAGATTGTTCAGATATCGTTAACAAATATATAATGGTTACCCAGAAGCACTACTTTGTGATGTCAGTCATTTAAGTGCTATACAGGATACACGCTTTGGGCGATCATGTCGCAAAAGAAACATGATTGACTGGGCAAAAGACTTTCCTGCAGTAAGTTGCCATTACTTTCTGTGGTAGACTAGTTGCCAGCCAAGGCTATAGAACCCAATCTGTCCTATTATTTGACTCGTAGCTAGAGGGAGAAGAGATGTATTATATTATTAAGTAGTAATTATTAGGTGATCGGTTTATTACTTCATAACAATATAAAACTGATCCCCCACTTTATGCCCAGTAGATGTTTTAATCACGTTTCCAACTATTATATTTAATCAGTCAGTTAAGTGCCATACGTGATACACACTTTGGGCGATCATGTCTCGAAAGAAGCATGAATGACTGACTGGGAAGAAGATTATCCCGCAGTAGGTTGCCATTGCTTTCTGTGGTAGACTGGTTGCCAGCCAAGGCTAAGAACCAAATCTGTCCTGTTATTTAACCCATAACTGGAGAGAAGAGACAGATTAATATCTTTCCCAAGGGTACTTGTGCGTAAGTAAATGCAAGTAATCCAGCTGGAATTCGAACTCGGCTCCCTGATTTGTCATTCCGAGTCAATAACTGCTGCACCACAATGCACTTCCAAATCAACACTCTCACTGCCGACACCTGGGAGTGAGACTGTTAATTTGGAAGTGATGTACTTTATCAAAATTTGTGATGTACTTTATCAAAATTTATTTCAAAAGATACTATTCTGTAAAATTCCGTTTATTTTGTTGTACAAAAGACAAGCAAAGGAAAATAGGTAATAAAATGCTCAAGTTTCAAGACTTCTGTTCAAAGCAAAGATTTTACAAGAGTTTTTTATTTGAACTTCACCCTTTTTTACTAAAAACGAGAAAAAATAACTGTATAACATGATTGCTCATCATAGAAAAAAGTGTGTGCCTTACAAGGAACAAAAAGTGGGTTTATCTCCAGAACATTCTTTTGTACACCATTTTCTTTATTTTTTCCATTACTACTACTACTACTAGTATCTTTATTATAATTCTGCGTGTTCCTTCCTTAGTTAGTTACTTAGTTCCTCCATCCATTACGCCACACTCTCTACACGAGCTTTTCCTTCCCCTCTATCTTTTTACTCTCCTCAGCCTTTCGCTCACCTTTGCCAAACAGAAGGGTAGTAAAGAGTGAGAGAGCAGGAGGAGAGAGCTTATAGCATTATCGTATCAGTAGAAGCTTAAGCTGGTGGTTGTAGAGTAATTGTGTGTGTGTACTGTACAATATAGTAAAAATAGGTAGGTTTGTTGTCGTATCTCGCGACCTAATAACGAAATTTCTGGCCTCTGCACCCTCGGCCATTACTCAGTTGGTCTTTTCTGTTTACAATCGACACAGGAGCCTTTAAAGTAACTGTAATTATTTTTTTTTAAATTTTAATCCCTTCTAACATTTTTGAAATTTTGTCAGAAAGTTTCGTTTTGAGTTGAGTTAGCGGCTAAAGAAACGTTACGACTGTTTTACAATGGAAAACGTGATGATTTCATCAGACTTTTTTTGGTGACAAACATTAATTTGGAAATTCTCACAAAAATCAAATAATCGTTGGATTTTGATGAAACTATCAGTACTCATTCACAAATGAATTTTTTAAAATTATTATTCTTTAAAAATTTTGATAAAAATGTTTACAATGGACACAGGAGCCATGATTTTTCAGTAATAAAAAAAAATATTTTGTCTTTCAAAATCTCTCACAGTAAAAGTAACTTCTATGGACATTACTTTTATAGATATTTTAATAAAATTACACTCTGTGTTATCATTATTTTATTATCCAATACCTTTATGTTTGAAGACCTTACTATCATTTGTAGTATGACAAAATAAAATTTTTCCAGGAAATCATAATTATCCTTCCGTGGAAATTCCACAGGTTCAGCTAGTTATTATTAACTTGGTAACACACACTTTCAATCGGTAATCCTATTTGTTCAAGATGTTCTTAAAGCGTTTCTGCTATAACAACACGTGTAATACAAACAACTCCCAATACCTATTCTCTGATGATAATTTTAAACTCAGACGTCTCATCTGATAGTTTAATTATATTAAAAATGTACAATAATCGTCAGAATTGTCAGTTCAGAATAACGGGATAGCATTTGGCTAGAATCTGTCATCATTCTTCTTGGATATTTTTTCCAAGGCAGTGAAACATTGTTTCTTTATTTTTAATTTTATACAAATGTAATTGGCGCATTTTGGGTGCAGTGGATGTCAACTCAAAATGAGAAATCAAAGAGCTGAGTTGGGAGAGGTATTAAGAGAAGAAAAAGAGGGGTTAGTTATCGGAAATGTCAGGAGGAGGGTAATGAGAGTGGAGTGGCTAGAGAAAAGTACTTGAGAAAATGGATGCAAGTTAGTGAGATAGGAGATGTCTATTGACCTTACATTTAAATTCCTGGAGATTGTAGCTGTCGGGGATGCAAGTATATGGAAGGGAATTCCACAGACAGGAAGTGCGAGAAAGGAAGCTGTTAGAGTAGAAATTGCAGTTACATTTTATCGGTTTCACTGTAAAAGGGTGGAACCTAGTTGCTAATTTAGTAGCTCGTGTAAATTCATACCTAGAAGGCACCAGTGATCTAAGTTCATTGGAGTAGAAGCCGTGAAAGTATTTGTAGAAGTACAGGAAAGCCACATCACGCCGGTGAGAGAGCGATTGCAGCCGGGCTGCCAAGTGGATATCAGTCACATAACAGATTCTTCATTGGATTTTGCCAAGAACCCCGAGGTGAGTAGCAGGGGCACCCGACCAGATGTGGCAGCAGTATTCAATACATGGGTGGATGGTAGATTTATATATATGCAGGATGGACTCAGACGGGAAAAACTTCTTGGCCCTGCACAGTGAACTGACATTCTTAGCAGTGGATTTAGCTATGGAAATCAATTATTTTTTATCAATATTTCAATTTGGTCTTTAACGGCAAATGTCTCATGTTCTTGATTTTTCAGATCAAAATTTCCACTTTTGAATCTCACAAGACACTTACAATTTACAGTTAGATCAACCAAATGCAGGTGACAATTCTATTCCAGCAGCTTCTTTTCTCATGCTTCCTACCTGTGGAACTCCCTTCCATATACTTGCTTTCCTGACAGCTATAACCTCCAGGAATTTAAATGCAAAGTCAATTCCCATTTCTTATCCACTTAACTCCAGCCCGTTCTACATCACCCCGTGTATCTTGTTCTTTTCCTTTCTCTCTACCATCACAACTGTCTTCACTCCTGTGTTCACATCCTCCTCTTGCCCTTTCTCTTTCAGCCCCTGTAGCTGGTTCGTCTTTGTCTTCACTTTCTCCCTGCCTAATACTTCAACTCTCTTATGCAACCCCTTGCATATCAGTGATGTTAACGCCTTGCTTGGGGTGAAATGATTAAAAAAAACCAAAGAGTATTCAAAGAGTTTGTATTAAAATCTTACATTTCAGAACATGTGCATATCTCATAAATGTGTTCAAGTGTCACCTGTTGAAAAAAAAAAAACAGTAGGAACTTTTGTTTCGTTGCAAATACACACACACACACATCTATCTGAAAGTTCTCAAGTGTGCTGCCATCAAATATTATCACAATTTTAATCTACTGTTACGAGGATGCATTTATATAAAAACAATATTAATAATGTCTAAAATGTTATAGTAAGGGATTCTATTAAGTCCTACTTGTTATTACAAAACACTTTCAATTCATGAAGTAGTTGTTAAATAGAGAACTTAGGAATAGAATGTTTTGGAAGATTCTAGAAATTTCCAGTATATTCCAGGAAAATCTAGAGAATTCAAAATGATTCTAGAAATATGCAAATTAGGTGTTAACCCCTATAAAAAAAGGTTTTGGGGAGAGAGTAGTTAGTTGTTAAAAGGATTTGCTGACATTATCAATTCCGGCTTTGAATCAAGGATTTGTATATCTAGCCGAAAGAATCTCTTAGAAAAGTTGCCGTTCAACTAAAACCTGAAAGAGAACCTCATGGAACTAAATGGGTCAATAGAAATTTTTTAATCTTTCATTGACCATACATAACATTATTCTTTATGTACACATTATAGGATTTCCATAAAATATAGCCCTTAAACTACTTCGCTATCTTAACTGGGTAAAGATACTTGACACCTTACCTTCCCCTTCTCTCCTCCTAACACTCGCCAGTAGTAAACGCTATGTTTCTTGTTTTGAATGCAAAAAAGATTGTATATTTGTAAATATTTTATTTGGTGTTTTTTGTAAATTAAATATTTGTCTGTGATTTAGCTCTGAGTTTTGGTCAATCATTTTTTTTTTCCTTTGTTACAAATTAACATGTAATCCTATACTCTGGTTTTTTCCCAATCTCACCTTTCCTAATGGAAATAATACTTTCCAAAACCAACATACACAACAAAAATATTTTAAAAATTCAAAGAAAATGGTTAGTTTCCATCTCTTTTTAACATTTTATAACATTATACTGCACATAAAAAAAAATGTTCATCAAGCATGAACTATGACACTTTTTAAATGTTTAATAATTTCAGTTGATATGAATATTTATGAGTATTTTTTCGAGTAGCCAACAATATTTCTTTATAGAGACTTTATTTAAAATAAATTCATTTCAACTCTTTGCCTTGATAAAGTCCATCACAGGAAGAAAGATGTTCATCAGAGAATGAGATGAAGAAAAAAAGAAAGAACTTCTGGTATTTTTTACTTTTGTGTTATTTGATTTTCATTGGTTAATCAGGTTTCACATGCATTCAACTTGTTAAACAAACATTAGTATAATTTATGCCTTTCCACATTGAAGGAGAGACAATGCATCTATTTGAAATTTTAAGAAATTAATGAATTCCAAGCTTAACTGAAAAATCATAAATATTGCTTTATTTAATAGTATAATAATTCTAGTTTGTCTGTGGGCTTCATATAAGTATGTATATTCCTCATCTTCATCAATGATCTTCCTGATGTCATCAGTTCCCGAGTATATATTTATGCAGATGATGCTACCATTTACTGTTGTCTCAATAAGAAATCTGCTAAGGCTGACAAAGCAAACCTGACCTCTGCTCTTAAAAAGGACATCCAATCTGATGGATTGGAGTAAGAAACGACTCATAAATTTTAATGTTTCTAAACCAATGCTGCTCGCCTTTAATTATCATAAATAAATTTTCCCACCTTCCATGAGAATGGATGACGCTAGTCTCCCAGAAAGCAACCTACTGTTCCTCCTTGGCCCCACTCATTCAACTGGCCACAAATGGATCAACTACATCAAATTAACAGCTGTGTCTAACACTAAGAACGTTCGGTCACTGTGACAGGCCAGGAAGTTTTTCTAGGTCAGAATTCATCTTTCACATTTATAAATCAACATTGAATACTGTAGCCACATCTGGTCGTGTGCTCTTGCTATTCATCTTGAGTTTATTAACAAATCCAACGAAAGATCTGCACCAATTTAGCAGCTCAACTTCAGTGACTTTCTCTCTGAAGGGATGTGGTTTCCATCTGTCTTTCTGCAAATATTTTCACAGCTTCTGCTCTGAGAAGTTTCTTTCCCTTATGTTCTGATGACATGAATTTATTTGTGCTACTAGATTGGCAATTAGGTCCCACCCTTTTTCTGTGAAAACAGTCAAATGTAACTCTCACTTCTACTCTAACAGTTTCTTTTCTCACACTTTCAACCTGTCGAACTCCATTCTGTATACTTGCTTCCCTGATAGCTACAATCTCCAAAAGTTTAAAGGAAACATCAATTGCCATCTTCTATCTCTTTGGTTTCCATCTTTCTCTTATACTTTCTTCAACATGCCTTGTACCTTTTTTTTTTTTTTAGTTTGAGTTTTGTTTTGTTTGAAGGGTTACTTAATGCCAAACGGGTGGGGTTTTAAGGTATTTTTTTTTAAGTTCAGTTATAGTGAGAAGGTTGATTTAGTCAGATTTTGATGAAAAAAAATTTAATTTTTAATTTTTTTTATTTCAGAAAACTGAAGATGTCTTCTAGTTTTGTATTCAAAAATGTATTACTGGTAATATTTTTTTCTTCAAAAATATACTGTTGGTAATAATTTTCCTTCAAAAATCTATATTTTTCTATAAAAGTCTATTTTCATACTTTCATAATGTTTTGACCCCAGTTTAGGGGGTTAACTATTTGCCCATAGCTGGGACCCTAACAGGTGCTACTACTCCGGGTCAGAGTGGACCTAGGAACAACAGCAATTAAAATGCGGTTCCATACTCCTCACAACTTCCCAATCAGAGGCCTTGCTGCCGGATGCAATTTACCGTCATACCCAGGACTTTTTTTCCTTTCTCTTTCACTGTAATCTCCTGTACACTAGTGGCATTATTGTCTTGCTTAGGGTACAATAATTTAAAAAAATGATTTTAAATATTCATTTGTGTGCATGTGCGTGTCTATTAGGCTTTATGTTTGGTGTTTTTTTTTTTTTGCATGTTGATTTGGGAACATTTTTACATACATACCTTTTGTTTAAAATAAACACACGTTAGATTCTTTAAAAATACATTCAGTAAAGGTTGGTGATATAATGTTCTTGTGTTTATAGTTGGTAGTATAATTATTAGTAATCCGTCAAAGTACTTTCTCAGTCAAGGAGTGCATTCTCTTATAATTAAAGTGGTATTTCTAAAATCAAAGTTATAACCAGTTTTATTTCTGTTTATTACGAGCAAGTTCTAATATATATGATCAAAAATGGTGAAATATTTTACAAACTTCAAGAAATTTCCCTTGCTAGAATTTTAAAATGTTTCATTTTTTTTGCTGCAAAATACCACGTTTTGTATGCATATCAATAAAGTGTTGTTGGATTTGTTACAACTATTATTCCTCTTGCCTTGTGTCCAGCTGGTTAATAACGTGCATTGTTTACCAAGCCATGAACGTTCTTTTTTCTAAATGTCCAGTATTCTTTTCATGAAAATAGTAATTATTCCCAGGTTCTTCAACTCTTGAATGCTAACGCCAGTATTGACATTATTCTTCTTCTCTAATTGCCAATGTTTTAATGTCATGTTGTGGTGCAGTGAATATCGGCTCGGAACAAGAAATCAAGGATCTGAGTTTGAATTCCAGTCAAATTCCTTGCATTCAATTAGGCACAAATACCCTTAGAAAAGGTATTAAATCACCTCTTCCCTGGGCTAAATAACGTGAGGGATCAGTTTTATATTGTTATGAAGTAATAAACTGATCCCCCACTTATTACTACTTAATACATCTCTTCCCCCTCTAGCTATGAATCAAATAACAGGACAGATTGGGTTCTATAGCCTTGGCTGGCAACCAGTCTACTGCACAAAGCAATGGCAACCTACTGCAGAATAATCTTCTGCCCAGTCAGTCATGTCACTTTTGAGACATGATCGCCCAAAGTGTGTATCACTTATGGCACTTAACTGACTGACTGAATATAATAGTTGGAAACATGATTAAGGCTTCTACTAGGCTTAAAGTGGGGGACCAGTTTTTTCTTATGAAGTAATAAACTGATCTCCCACTAATTACTTCTTAATAATATAATACATCTCTTCCCCCTCTAGCTGTGAGTCAAATAACAGGACAGCTTCAGTTCTATAGCCTTGGCCGGTAATCAGTCTACCACAGAAAGTAATGGCAACCTACTGCGGGATAATCTTCTGCCAAGTCAGTCATGTCTCTTTCAAGACATGATCACCCAAGTGTGTATCATGTATGGTGCTCAACTGACTTTGGAGATTAGACAAGTCAAAAAGAAAACAGATTTTACTCTGCTTTGCCACTCATACATGGTAGAGTAATGGATTGCTGCTCGGATTGAGGAATCAGTGTGCCAAGTTCGAATTCCAGTCAAGGTCATTACATTCACTTCCATAGTAACACTCTTGGGAAAAGTATGAATCTGACTCTTTTTCCTCCCCTCAGTTTTAGGTAACTAATAGGACAGACTGTGTTCTATAGCCTTCGGTGGCAACCAATCTAAGAGAATGAAAATTCAAAACTGGATGTAGCTATGGAAAGGGTTGCTAGCATTGACTCAATGGTTTCGACTATCGTCAACTCTTTTTAAGTTTGCAGTGAGGCTTTATTTGATAATAATTTATCTACCCCCCATCAGTGAAGTTCGACCATTTCTTTTATATTTAAGTTGTTCAAGGGGACACAACTCTGGTTGTCTTCCATCACAACTAAGAAAGTAAATGTTATTTATAAATGAGTGAAGGTCAAGTTTCTGGCTAAAAAATAAACATATTTACATTTTGGCAGCAAAGGTCAGAAGGGTGACAAGAGAGCTTTGAACCAATTTCCAGCTTGAATAGAAGTTGCCCAAGTGGAAGAAGACGGAAGGAATTTCTGAAACTTGTGCTAAAGAACATTCACAAATTCACATGAAGTCAGAAGAGGAGTTTAACAGAAGAAAAAAATAATGAATGAATACAGAGGACATCAAAGCACATAACTCAATAATTAAACTTAAATGTTAAAACAAATAAAAAAGAAAACTTTATAAAAATTAATTTGACCCAATTTGAATTTTCTTCAGAAACTTTTTTTTTGGTCAGGTTACCCTTGAGAAAGGTATTAATCTGTCTCTTCCCTTCAGTTATGGGTTAAATAACAGGACAGTTTGGGTTCTGTAGCCTTGGCTGGCAACCAGTCTACCACACAAAGCAATGGCAACCTACTTCGGGATAATCATCTGCCCAGTCAGTCATGTCTTTTTCGAGACATGATCGCCCAAGCGTGTTTCACGTATGGCACTTAACTGACTGACTGAATATAATAGAAACATGATTAAGGCTTCTACTGGGCATAAAGTGAGTGATCGGTTTTCTATTGTCATGAAGTAATAAACTGATCCCCCACTAATTACTGCTTATTAATAGAATAATATAATATAATTCACCAGTCTGCCACAGAAAGCAATGGCAACCTACAGCGGGATAATCTTCTGCCCAGTCAGTCATGTCTCTTTCGAGACATGATCACCCAAAGCGTGTATCACGTATGACACTTAACTGACTGACTGAATATAATAGTTGGAAACATGATTAAGGCTTCTACTGGGCATGAAGTGGGGGATCAGTTTTATATTGTTATGAAGTAATAAACTGATCTCCCACTTATTACTACTTAATAATATAATACATCTCTTCCCACCTCTAGCTATGAGTCAAATAATAGGACAGATTGGGTTCTGTAGCCTTGGCTGACAACCAGTCTACCACAGAAAGCAATGGCAACCTACTACAGGATAATCTTCTGCCCAGTCAGTCATATCTCTTCTGAGACATGATCATCCAAAGCGTGTATCATGTATGGCACTTAACTGACTAAACTCAAAAAAGATACTATGTCTCACCAATGATCCAGACATATGGCTATTTTATAACCTTATGTTGTTTTTATTTTTTTTATTGTTTTACAGTTCTGAGCAAAAGTAAGTAAACTCTTAAAATAATATAAAAATTGTCTCTTCCTTTTTCCAGATTATCAACAAATCTTAATTGTAAGAAACGCTTTATTAAACAAATGACAAATGACAACCACAAAGATCTGGAATAAAAATAATAATTGAAAAGGAAGATTTCAATTCCCCTAAAAGCTTTACTGACTGCAATTTCTACTTTTTGTCTCCTTTTCTTTCCGCGTTAACAGATAAAATCTCAAAATGAAGAAAAAGTTTGAAAGTATAAGAAACACTTTCTTGCTGAATTCTTTCCTTTTTCAAAAGACTTAGATGAAAAATATCAAATCTTAAATCTTTTAAAGTTGTAACATCTGTGGCTGCACAAAAGAATTGCTATAATTTCAAATAGCCTGTTAAAAAGAGCAACAAGAAAATTTAACTTTTATGAAGGTCATTAAGATTTGGTGTGTGTGTGTGTGTGTGTGATTTTTTTTTTTTTCAAAGGACTGAAAACATCCCTCCCCCCAAAAAAAAGAAACTTAGATATTAAAATTCACAAGCAACTAGTATTAATTGGTGGAGTAATTAGGACGAATTCAACTTTGTGACGTTGCAAGTAAGCTTGTTGAATTATAAACACTTCAGGGTGAAAACTTCTCAGGTTTCTAATGAAGGAGCAACTTTTATTTTAGCTTTCCTGCTATAAATAAGATGAGACATTTTTCAAAGGTTGTCGAACAAAGAGAGCATAGAACAAAAGTTTATATAAAGAAATACTGTTGTTGTCCAAGTTTGTAAAAAGAGAAATATATTCAGAGGGGGTGCTACTAAACATTGTTACAAGCTACACCATAAATATTCGAGCAGAGTAAAGGAACAGAAAAAAAGAAACTCAAACATTTTAAACATTGTTTCTTTGAGTTCATTCCAAAAATTATATTTTTACTCAATATTTCAATATAGTGTTTATATTAGGTTATCCAGAAAGTTCATGCCAAATTTTAGCAACACATTAGAACACATGCCAAATGTACCAACACATTAGAACACATCAAATTTATCGACAGATATAATGTGCTTACATTTTTGATTAGAGCAAACTGCAAACTAATTCTTGGGAAAGAAGGTTTAAAATTACTGAATTCATGTCAGTTTTGCATCCCTATGAAAATGGAATATTATAAGGTACATTCTAGACACTTTTCTTTTTATAATCATATCGACCCAAGCAAGGCATTTTACTGCCACTGATTTTTAGGGGGTTACATAGGAGGGAAGTTAAAGAGTGACAAGTTATAGGAGGTGTCAGGAAGTGAGTAAGAGAAGGATGAATGTGGTCATAAAGTGAGGGATCAGTTTATATATTGATTTTAATGTAGAATTGATCCCCACTTTATATCCATATAACAGTATAGAAATTTTTTATAGAAATATCTCTTGGGAAAGAAGGTTTAAAATTACTGAATTCATGTCAGTTTTGCATCCCTATGAAAATGGAATATTATAAGGTACATTCTAGACACTTTTCTTTTTATAATCATATCGACCCAAGCAAGGCATTTTACTGCCACTGATTTTTAGGGGGTTACATAGGAGGAAAGTTAAAGAGTGACAAGTTATAGGAGGTGTCAGGAAGTGAGTAAGAGAAGGATGAATGTGGTCATAAAGTGAGGGATCAGTTTATATATTGATTTTAATGTAGAATTGATCCCCACTTTATATCCATATAACAGTATAGAAATTTTTTATAGAAATATCTCTTGGGAAAGAAGGTTTAAAATTACTGAATTCATGTCAGTTTTGCATCCCTATGAAAATGGAATATTATAAGGTACATTCTAGACACTTTTCTTTTTATAATCATATCGCCCCAAGTAAGGCATTTTTACTGCCCCTGTTTTGCAGGGGGTTACATAGAAGGAAAGTTATAAGAAAAAGTGACAGGTTATAGGGGGTGTCAGGAAGTGGGTAAGAGAAGGATGAGAATACTGATGAGAGTGGAGTGGACGGAGAAAGAAGCATGAGAGAGAAAGGATGCAAGTTAGCGAGATAGGAGATGACTATTGACTTTACATTTGAATTCTTGGAGATTATAGCTGTTGGGAAAGCAAGTAAATGGAAAAGAATTCCACAGACGGGAAGTGAGAAAAAAGAACCTGCTGGAGTAGAATTTGCATTTTTATTGGTTTCACAGTAAAAGGGTGGGACCTAGTTGCTAATCTTGTGGCTCAAGTAAATTCATATATAGGAGGCACCAGGGATCTAATTTCATCAAAGCAGAATCTGTAAAAGAATTTGTAGAAGAGACACAGGGAAGCCACATTGTGCCAGTGAGAAAGTGACTGCATCTGAGCTGCCGAGTTGGGATCTATCACATTACAGATTCTCCGTTGGATTTTATCAAGGGCCCCTAGGTGGATTGCAGGAGCACCCGACCAGATATGACAGCAGTATTCAATGCACGGGCAGTTGCCAAGTCGGGATCGGTCATATTACAGATTCTTCATTGGGTTTTGTCAAGGACACCTAGATGGATAGCAGGAGCACTCGACCAGATATGGCAGCAGTATTCAATGCACAGGCAGATACCAAGTCGGTATTGATCACATTACAGATTCTTCATTGGATTTTGTCAAGGACACCTAGGTGGATATTTGATGCTTTTTTTATTACTTTAAAGACAAAAATGCAATCAACAAAAATGCTGTATACATTGTTTTAGCCAACAGAACAGCATAGAAGTGCTTCACTAAGTTGGTTGTTGTTGCCTTATTGATGAAGTACACTCATAGCTATAGGGAGATGGTTAATGTTTCTTTGGTTCGAATAAAAATCGACATTTTTCGTGTTAAAATAGAAATTTATTAAAAAGAAAGAATAACATGAGTTGTAGAAGTTAATGTGCAATTAGAAACATTATTAAGAAGTTAAGGGTAGAGTTCGTGTTCAATAATAAAGTAATGGGTAACACAATTTATAGAAAATGTTTGTAGTAGTAATTGTTAAAAAGAGTATATACGTACATACGTATGTATGTGCGTTTGTTTCGTAGGAACATCTTTGAATGAAGAAGAAGTAGAATGAATCAGTAGAGAGGAGGTGCAACCTGACTTTATCTCTGGGTTGATTTGAAGTTAAAATTACATTTTAGTTTTGTCTTTCTTCGTTGCTTCCATCTGACTGACTGATGAAGTCCTTTTATTGTAATCTAGATTTTTCACACTTTTTTTTTTTTTTAATCATTTCACCCCGGGCAAGGCGTAAATGCTACTGATGTGCGGGGGGCTACATAACTGAAAGAAAATTAATTAGAGGAGGAAGAAGAGGATGACAAACCAATTAGGAAGAAACAATAGAAAGATAAAAATGCAGGTGTGATGACAGTAGCAAGTGGGGAGAGAAAGGGAAGGATATACGGGGTGGGGGAAGGGCTAGAGTCAAGTGGTTAGTAGATGAGTATTGACATTGCATTTAAATTTCTGGAGGTTGTAGCCGTCAGGAAAGCAAGAATATGGGAGCGAGTTCCACAGGCGGGAAGTGCGAGATAGTAGTAATTGTATAATTTAATATTATATTTAATAATATAATAATTTGCTGGTAGTAGTTTTTTTTTTTAATCGTTTCACCTCAAGCAAGGCATTCCACTGCCACTATTGCGCTTGGGGCTACATAGGGGAAGGTAAACAGAAAGAGTGGTTAAATATAGGAAATATCAGAAGGGGGGTGATAGATAGTTGGGTGGGTGGGAAGAGTGTTTGAAAGTATGGAAGCAAGTTAGTTTGTTAGAAGGTGTCAATTGATCTTACATTTAAACTCCTGGAGATTGTAGCCGTCGGGGAAGCAGTCATGTGGAAGGGAATTCCACAGTCGGGAAGTGCGAGAAAAGAAACTGTTGGAGTAGAAGTTGCGGTTACATTTTATCAGTTTCACTGTAAAAGGGTGGGATCTAGTTGCTAATCTAGTATCTCGTACAAATTTGAACCTAGGAGGCACCAGTGATCTATGTTCATCGGAGCAGAAGCCATGGGAGTATTTATAGAAGAGACATAGGGAAGCCACATCACACCGGTGGGAGAGAGAATGCAGGCGGTCTACCAAGTCAGTATCGATCACATTACAGACTCTCCGCTGTATCTTGTCGAGAAGCCCAAGGAGAATAGCAGAGGCACGGGCGGACGGTAGATTTATAAATGTGCACGATAGATTCAGACGGAAAAAACCTCTGGGCCCTGCACAGAGAACCGACTTTCATAGCAGTGGATTTAGCAATGGATTCAATATAGTCATTACACTTGAGGTCCGCTGAAAGTGTGAGACCAAGGAGGCGCAGTGTTTTACTCTCTGGGAGGCAAGCCTGGTCCATGCTAATGGGACGTAGGTGCGGTTGTCTATGATGGTTAATTGATAGTAGCTTCGTTTTAGAAGCATTAAAATTTATGAGCCATTTCTTACTCCAGTCCACTATGGATTGGAGATTCTTTCCAAGCTCGGCTGCAAAGTTAGCTTTGTCGCCCACACCAGATTTTTGATCGAGGCGAGAGTAAACTGTGGTGTCATCGGTGTACATACCTACTTGGGATATTATGGTATCGGGGAGATCATTAATGTAGATCAGAAAGAGCATAGGACCTAGGATAGCACCTTCAGGAACACCCGCATTTGTATGGTAGCTCTGGGAGACATGTCCGTTTACTACCACTTTCAATGTGCGGTTAGATAGGAATGACTGGATTAGTTCAAACAATTGTCCAGCTATATGTGAATGTACATCTGTCTGTCTGTCTGTATGTATGTATGTCTTTAGATGGAGAAGTAGAAGCAAAAGGAATCAACAGAAGGAAAGAGAAAGAGGACAAATGTCCATGTCAGCTTAAGCTTCTCTTGTTACATTTTAGCTTGTCGTCTTTGCTACTTCCATCCCTGACTAACTGTCTTGACGCTTTTAAAGTATTCAGATTTTCGCATTTGCTCGCGAAGTCCTCAAGTCTTGCAAGTCACTCTCATTGGTCAAAAATCAATTTAACACTTACAAGTTTTATGCAAAATCATCCTCATCAAAATTATCAGAAGTTTGATTGGTTGTCGGCAGGTTGGAATATGTGGGATTGGGTGGAATAGTGCAAGAATAAAAATATACATTTTTCATGTTAAAATAGAAATTTATTAAAAGGAAAGAATAACATGAGTTGTAGAAGTTAATGTGCAATTAGAAACATTATTAAGAAGTTAAGGGTAGAGTTCGTGTTCAATGATAAAGTTATGGGTATCAAGATTTGTAGAAAATGTTCGTAGTAGTAATTGTTAAAAGAGTATATGCATACATATGTATGTGCGTTTGTTTCGTAGGAACATCTTTGGGTGAAGAAAAAGAAGGAGAATGAATCAGTAGAGAGGAGGTGCAACCTGACTTTATCTCTGGGTTGATTTGAAGTTAAAATTACATTTTAGTTTTGTCTTTCTGGCTGCTTCTATCTGGCTGACTGACGCTGATGAATTATTTTATTGGGCCCTGTGAATAAAAGTGTTGGTTGGATTCAGTGACTTGACCCAAAGATCTGTGAGTTCAATACCTGGCTACAGCAGTGGTGAACAAACAACTTAGAAAGTTAAAATACATGGAGATAACTAAGACATCTGGAAGTGGCATGAGTATTGAATGAGAACAATCTGCCCCAGTGATCAAAATAAAATGTTCAATTCAAAATTCCGATCACCTGAAGTAGGTCAGAACATCAGTTCAGTGCCGTACATGATACACACTTGGGCGATCATGTCTTGAAAGAAACATGACTGGGCAGAAGATATTTCCACAGTAGGTTGCTATTACTTTCTGCAGTAGACTAGTTGCCAACTAAGACTGTAGAACCCAATCTGCTCTGCTATTTAATCCATAGCTGGAGGAAGAAGAGACAGATCAATACCTTTCCTAACGGTATTTGTGCATAAGTGAATGCAACAAATTCAACTGGAATTCAAGCTGGTTCTCTGATTTCTCGTTCCGAGTTGATATCCACTGCACAACAACAAGCATCCATACAGTGGCCGAAACATTGTGAATGTAGCAACAAAGATGAGGACAACAGAATAATGTAAACATCCTGACATTTTTACCAACATCATTTACTTATTACAAATTTGATTTTAAAAAACATTGGCCTGAAAAAAAAATTTTAACAATTTTACCACTTCATAGAAAAGCAGTCATTTTTAAATGCAAGAATTTCCTGTCAAAAATGCATTCTGATAACATTTGAAAAACCTGTCGCATTCTCACATTTTTTAATTTTTTTTATCATAATTTTCAGATGCTTAATTTCTACCCACTTAGGCTAATACTTAAACAATTGCAGGGGAAAAATAATTCTTCTTCTATGTGCCCTGTTCTTTCAGGACATAGGCGATCATGGTTCTCCACGTCTCCCTATCCCTAGTGGCTCTTAGTACGTTTTCTCCTGTTACACCACGCAACCCCCGTTCCGTCATCCACCTGATCAGGCCCTTCAAATATGTTGTCCGCTGCCTTCCTCTGTCTCTTTTTCCATCTATCTGGCCTGTCAGTATCAGGTTCTCCAAGCCCTCCTTCCTCATTGCATGTCCCAGGAACTTCACTTGTCTCTTCCTGATGCTCACTATTAATTTTCTTTTCGTTGCCATTCTTTCCAGCACCTCATCATTGCTCACATGTTCGGTCCACGATATTTGCAGCATCCTTCTCTAGAACCACATTTCTGCTGCTTCAAGTTTTTTCCTTATCTGTGGTGTCCAGCATTCACTGCCATATTGAAGAATCGACATCACATAGCAATCCAGTACTCTCTTCTTTGTTTCTAGCGAAATTGTCCCGTTTCTTAATACTTTACTCAGCTCCTGGAATACATCCTTGTGCTTTTAGATCTCAGGAATATAAATGTATAGAAACTGCTGTGACCACAAAGTGAGGGCTCAGTTGATATATTGATTGTAATATGGAACTGATCCTCCACTTTATATCCAGTATGCTTTTGTAGAACCACATTTAAGTTGCTTCAAGTTTTTCCTTCATCTTTGATGATATTGTCCAGCATTCACTGCAGTATTGAAGAACTGATATCACATAGCAATCTAGCACTCTTTGTTTCTAGTGAAATTTTCCTGTGTTTTAATACTTTACTCAGCTTCTGGAATGCATCCTTTTCCATGTCAATTTGCCTTCGGATCTCTGTGTCACACTTTCCATTCACTTAAGCACTGGTACCCTTGGGAAAGGTATTTAACCGTCCCTTCCCTCCAGTTAGGGGTTAAATAACACGGTAGGACTTGGGACTTTGGAGAGTTATCAAGGTGAATTAACTAAAACTGAGATATCCAGAGGCATGGCACATGGAATTAGAATAATCTATTTATAGACTAAAGAAAGGGTGTGGTTTGAACTTCAAACATATATTAAATTTTAATTTTAAAAAACTGTTTCTTATACACTGAAAAATACAGTAATTTCATCTTTGAAATTGGAAGTAATTGAAATTTCTAAAAACAAATAATGAGGAAAGAGGGCTTGAAGAATTTGACTGGCACAGGCAAGAACAGAGAGGAAAGTGTGAGTGACTTATCTAATAAATTGGATGCCAGATCAGGAAGTGCGAAAGATAGTAAAACAAAAAGTATACATTACTAAGACCTAGAAAGGGCAGAATGTTTGTAGAGGATCATAATCCCCCACATTTTAAAGGAATCCATGATCACCCACACTTTGAAGGGACCCATAAACACCCACATTCTGAAGGAATCCATGATTGTCCACATTCTGAAGGGACCCATGATCATCCACATTCTGAAAGGACCCATGATCGTTCACATTCTGAAGGGATCCATGATCACCCACATTCTAAAGGGACCTATGATTGTCTACATTCTGAAGGGACCCATGATCGTTCACATTCTGAAGGGACCCATGATCATCCACATTCTAAATGGATCCATGATCATCCACATTCTAAAGGGACCTATGATTGCCTACATTCTAAAGGGACCCATGATTGTTCACATTCTAAAGGGACCCATGATTGTTCACATTTTGAAGGGACCCATGATTGTTCACATTCTGAAGGGACCCATGATCATCTACATTCTAAAGGGACCCATGATCACCCACATTCTAAAGGGACCCATGATCACCCACATTCTGAAGGGACCCATGATCACCCACATTCTGAAGTGACCCATGATCATCCACATTTTGAATAGACTCAGCACATAAATGTTCTTACTTTTGCATATCCTAAAACACATCTTTTCATCATGTTTAATGTAGGATAATGTTTCTTTTCCCATCAGGTGTCATCTTCAAAGAGAAAGTTTGTTTTTTTATTGCAACATAATGAACACTAATTCTATTGTAATTATTTTATAAGCCTGCTAAATTCTTCTGTGGTTGAGTGTTTTCAAAATAAAGCAAGAAATGACACAAAAACAGAAAAGAATAAATGTTTATTTTAGTGCTTTCCTCACAAAAAATGTTTTCCCATGATTCAGTTGGTTTGGAGATTTTGTTTTATACCCCCCCACTCCAGACCCATGGGAGATCATGACTCTCCACAATTTTCTATCCTTTATAGCACTTAGTAAAGTTTGTCATTACACAATTACTTCCATTGCCAATTCTGACATCATTTACACAAGCTTTTTAGGCTGTTTACTTTCTGTTTTCCTTCCATCTCTTTTACCTTACAATATATGAGTATCAAATTCTCCAAGCCTTCTTTCTTCATTATGTGTCCTGGAAAGTTCAACTGCCTCCTTCTGATTCTAAATACAAGCCTCCTTTTAGTTTCTATTTTTGGTCCTGGGCATGATGATAAACTGTATCTGGCAGCAAGACGTCTGATTTGGAGGTTGTGAGGAGCATGGAACCACCTTTTTATTGCTGTTGTTCCCAGGTCCACCCTGACCTGGAGTGATAGCACCTGTTAGGGTCCCAGCTATGGGCAAATAGTTAACCCCTAAACTAGGGTCAAAACACTATGAAAGTATAAAAATAGACTTTTATAGAATAATATACATTTTTGAATGAAAAATATTACCAACAATACATGTTTGAAGAAAAAAAATTATTACCATAATATATTTTTGAAGGAAAAAAAATTATTGCCATAATACATTTTTGAAGGAAAAACATTATTACCAGCAATACATTTTTGAATACAAAATTATAAGACATTTTCATTTAAAAAAAACAAATTCATCAAAATCTGACTAAATCAATCTTCTTACTATGACTGAACATTGAAGGAATACCTTAAAGCACTACCTTTTTGGCATTGGGTGGCCCACAGAGGTTGATGTGCCATTAAACAAAACTCAAACAAACAAACAGTTTCTATTTTCCTTAAAACTTCCTTGTTACTCACATGTTCAGTCCATCATATTCTCAGCATCCTTCTGTAGAACCACATTTTCTGTTGCCTCCAGATTTTTCTTCATCTGTGATGCATTCACTGTCATATCAGAGAATGGATATTACATAACACATAAATCAATATCAATCTATAAAAAGCTATAACAGTACAATCATTATTATTTTATACATAAAAGCCACACTTTTCTGGTTTAGTTATATTCCCACATTGTTTTTGGCATTTCACCCTTAGAGCAAATATGATCTTGAAGTTGGTTGCAACAGCCAAAACTTAGCAATAAACTTTATTCACTCTCACATTAAAAATTGGTGAACGCTAAGAAAATTCTCTGAATCCTAATAAATATATTTCTGTTTTTAGCTTGTTATCCATCACATCAACATACAGGATGGTCCAAAAATAGGCAGACAAGTGGCGAAAAAAGGGATAGTGAAAACATGCATTTAATGTTAAAGCAACAATTAAACCAGCCTGGTGTTACTGCTTGGAGTTGTATTTCAAGTTTTGATGTTTTTGGACCAATATTCTTTGATGGAATAGTCACAGGCTATAAGTATCTCAAAATTCTAATGAATCGAGTTTTTTCACAATTAAAATAATAGACTAATTCACAAGACCTTTATTTCTAACAAGATGGGGACCCTTTACATTAGCAGTCTGTGAGTATCTTGATGAAAGATCTCCTGAGAAATAAATTGGTCTAAGAGGTCCGATTGATTTGCCAGCACTTTCACCTGATGATCACCCCAATGGATTTCTTCTTTTGGAGAGTGCTCAAGAACAAAGTTTATAGTCAAAAACCAAGAAGTGTTACTGATTTTAAAAATTACATAAGAAATGCATTTCAAAACATTAATACACAAAGAGACTGGTGCAAAAATTTTTGTTGCAATGTGAGGAGTAGACTTCAAATTTGTATAAAATGTGATGGACAACAGTTTGAGCTTCTGTGTTGAGAAGATTTAAGTTCTATTATATTATTGTACACAATAAAATTTAATTGCTAATGTAATAATTGTATTAGTAAATATAATTGTATATGTAAACTCAAAATAAATGTTATCATTTACTGTCCACCTAATTTTGAACCACCCTGTATTTATTTTAAGAGAATTAGTTTTCAAGAAAACTTTTCTGATAGTATTAAGGATTTTGTAATTTATCAACTGTATCCTTAAGATGTTAAAATTTGTGTAAAGATTTTTGATAAATTCTCCAGATTGTACAAATAAATGTTACACTTTGATCTTAACTTATTTGAACGGATAAGAACATTTTACAAGTACAATCACCAAAATTTTCCTCTTTGTAAATTGAACATCATAAAAAAAAATTTTATAAAAAGTGCATAGAGTAAATTTTCTAGACAAACAATTACTTGGATATTTTCACTTACTTTTATGCCTTTTTCCCACATTTTTTGCACAAACTTATATGAATGGCTACAAAGCACTTATAAATAAAATTTGCAAAGTTTTATATAGTTTTTCATATTATCCATATAAACACTGATGTATGGAATAAAACAACATGTTAGTTTAAGTTAAAATTGTAATCTACGGGTTTTGGATTAGTAGAAGGAAGTTTTACCTCATTAATATCCATAGTCCTAAAATGAAAAAGTGGACATGAATGGATGGGAAATAGTAACCGATGATTAAGATGGGATTGTTTATAAACCTGTAATTTTTACCTCATTCTTTATAAACCTGTAGTTTTTACCTCATTCTTTATAAACCCATAATTTCTACCTCATTCTTTAGATACCCATAATTTTTACCTCATTCTTTATAAACCCATAATTTCTACCTCATTCTTTATAAACCTGTAACTTTTACCTCATTCTTTATATACCCATAATTTTTACCTCATTCTTTATAAACTCATAATTTTTACTTCATTTTTATATGACTATCATTAATGCCAATTTTTTTTAAATTTTTATAATTATTACTGTTATTTAATTTTTCTAATTATTTCACTCCAAGCAAGGCAATAAAGCCACTAGGATGTAAGGGGTTACTGAGTGTTATAGAATACGAGGAAAAAACATAGGAGAGAGGACAATAAAACAATAAGAATTAAGAAGACAGAAGATGAGAGTGCATTTAAATTTTGGAAGGTCAAAGTTGCCCAGGAAGCAAGAAGCTTGAATAGAGTTCCTAAAGCAAGAAGTACTATAAATGGAACTGTTAGCAAAAAACTTACATTTAGCCATTTCAACTGTAAAATGATGGGACCTAACCACCAATCTAGTACAGCACATAAATTCATAAAGTCTAGGTAACATAGCGGAAGGTTCAGGAGAACAATTATGATGAAATTATTTCTAGAAAAGGCATAGGGAATCTGCATTATGGTGGTGGGAATGTTACTGAAGCTGAGATGCCAGATCAGTACCAATAACATCAGACCATATATGGTATCAACATTCAAATCAAGGATGAACTGTAGACTTAGAAATATCTAAAATATATTCTGGAGTGAAAAATTATCTTTCACAACATAGTGAACCAATTTTCTTAGCTGCACATTAAATATTGATGGTTAGAGGAAATGATTGACAGTGAAATATCATTTTATACATATCTCCAAAAAAAAAAGACAAAAATAAACTATATCTTATTTCTTCTGTAACTCATGTTCAGACTGAATTTTTAATATTTTTCTTAACACTGATCTACAAACGATACTCTATGAACGTGGCCTTAAACCACACTTGGTTTTATTTCACAATATTTTTTTAGCCTGAGACATTTTTTATCTCTAAAACCTTATCGTTCTCAATATCTTTAATTTTTCTGCCCAACAAACAGGGGAGTTACTTGAGCAGTCATTTTCTCTAAATATCAATATTAAATCTGCTGAATGTTATCTCTATCTCATTAGCTACAGATAACAAATATGAGTTCATCTTCCCACAATTAATGCCGTCAGACTCGATTGTGCAAGCCAGTGTTTTCGCAATAAAATTTATCAACTGATGATAGTAACGCTTTCAGAAAATATTTCTGTGCTAAGTATACTGAGTGGATAGAGTGCTTTCAGGAGTGGCTGTCTAAGGAACTCTGGAATCGAGATACTGAAGGTAACATCAGTCAGCTAAGTGACAAACCTTTTACCTGTAGTAATTACTAGCAGTATAGTCTGGCATTGCTCGGGTATAATGAAAGCTTTAAAACTAATCTATGGTCCTGGAGCTCAGACGCAGTCTAAAGAATATTTGAAATAATAAAGTAATTGCGACAATTTACCAATCGCACCTAGTGTGTGGGTATATATATATATATATATATATATATATACTAGCAGTATAGCCTGGCATTGCTCGGGTGTAATGAAAGCTTTAAAACTAATCCATGGTCATGGAGCTCAAACGCAGCCTAAAGAATATTTGTGTGAAGCTTGGTGAGAATCAGATAAAAATTGTGGATTTGTATAAAGGACATACAGATAGATAAACAGACACGCACACAAACATCTTGCCTTTTATATATATATATATATTATCAATTTTCTGCACTATTGTAAGAACTGCAAACTTCAAACTTCTGAATATCGTTTCTTATGCCTTTGTCTATGAGTGTATCAAATTTGAAAATTTGATCCTTTTATAACCAAATTTTTTCGGTTATCAATTTTCGATATTTATTGGGCGGTACCTCGACACAAAACCTAGCTAAGAATACTCACAGACGGTTATAGTACAACTGTGTAAATTTTCAAGAAAATCGGTTCAGCCATTTCGGAGTCTATAGGTAACGGACACATACACGCACACACTCACACAGACAAAGTTCCATTTATAAATAAGTTTAGATATAATCATTTATGGGTCCATGAGCACTCAGTTCAATATTGGAAAGATGACTTTTTTCTGTAAAGAAGTAGCAGTTATCATACATATGTTGCAGTAAACTATGTTTTATTATAAGCTTATAATATATATATATATGTTTTTATTATAAGTTTATAATAAAAACATAGTTTACTGCAACACAAGCCATTGTGTTTCGGTACTTATTAGCACCTCTTCAGGCTGTGAAATATTTTTTTCTGTTAAGAATCATTATAGCTTCTATATATAATGATTCCTAACATAAAAAAAATATTTTGCTGCCTGACGAGGTGCTAATAAGATAGTACCGAAACACTACGGCTCTTGTGTTGCAGTAAACTATGTTTTTATTATAAACTTATAAAGAAAATATTACCATATATAATGCTCCACTAAGCATCAAGCACTCTAAATAAAGTAAATCACTGCAAACAGTAGGCTGCCAACCCATTATTTCTGATATATATATATATATATATATATATATATATATATAGATATCATCACATAGAAGAAAAACATTTCAACATTCGAAATAAAAACAAATCTGAGTTGCAGCTCTAAAAATGTAATTTATGCTCTGAAATACGATTAGCATGTAAAAAGATACGTAGGGGCAACACAAGACCTGAATAAAAAAAGTAGCCCTGCATGGAAGTAACATTAAACTAGCCAATAACAGTATGCCTCCCAACGTTTACACGAATGCAGCGGAGGTAAATTCAGAGTAATGCCCATCTACAAAAATGCAGATTATGACATACTCATGATGCAGGAAGAAATATTTTTTAAAAAATACAAGCTTTCCCTCAACAAAACATCATGAAAAATCGAAGACACTCATAAAGACACACAAAACTCAAATGCAAAAGACACACACACACACACGCACATACTAAATTCAAAGAGTATCCCAAAAACAACAAAAAGAACTAGATGATCTATAGAGTAGAATTGAATCAAAATCACTGAAAACAATTTTGAAGTATTAAGACAAAATCAAATTTTGCAAATCAGCAAAAAAAATTTTTTAGTCAATGAAGGTGATAGGAGAAACTTAATGTGCAAGTGTGAAAAAACCCAACATGCATGAACACATGCATATGAACTCTCTGACCTGCTCACAACTTGACTTATCTATTTATACACAATACCTTGGCAAACAGAAAAACAAACGGACCTTGATATGTGAAGTCACAAGTTTATTTGTCTGAAGAGAGTCAACTTTAGACTTGAAACATGTGTAGTGACACAAATACCATTATGGACACTTAATATATCATACAAAAAACAAGTAATATTCATAATAATAGCAACAATAAATCTACACTTTAAACAAAATGTTCACAGCTTGTTGCACTTTTACTTACACACACACACACACATGTATATTTTTTTCTAAACATATACTGTTAAATATAAGATACAATGAATGTCTATTATTTCTAATCATGAGCCGTTCTAAACATTGTATTTTGGCTTTAATTTCATGTGAAAATAAAGACAAAAATTCTCCAACATTTGGATAATTCTTTATTAAGTTGGTTCTAAGCTTTCGATTCACATGAGCCATCTTCAGAGAGGTTACAAGGAGGTTAACATAAAAACATCCACCATCAGCGACGATTTTATCTTGAGTTGACATAAAACTTTGCTAAGCAACAATGACAGTTATCAAAAATAGCAAATGCAGTTCGTAAATTTGTAATGCGGTTCTATGACATCACACCATGTGAGAACTCGAAATGTTAACAGAACCAGATATTTAAATGCCATGTAATGTGTTATGACCAGATTTAAGCATGATTTTATTATGTGTGGGTTGTTTGGACTTAATATAGATGACCTCCAATATCTGTATGTTCTTTTTACTGCGTGTATGAGTGATGATTCTTGTATACAATTATTATTACAACCCACACTTAATAAAATCACGTTTAATTCTGGTTATAACACATTACATTGCATTTAAATATATGGTTCTGTTAACATTTTGAACTCTCACGCGGAGTAACGTCATAGAACCGCATTACAAATTTATGAACTGCATTTGCTATTTTTGGTAACTGTTGTTGTTTCGCAAAGTTTTATGTCAACACAAGATAAAATCGTTGCTGATGGTGGATGTTTTTATGTTAACGTCCTTGTAACCTCTCTGAAGATGGCTCATGTGACAATATTTTGTTTACTTACTGGGTTGGATTATTTTATTTATTGCACTGCATTTTAGTCATTTTTAAATTAACTAGGCTTTCCATTTTTTTTATTCCTGAACTTGATCCTCCTAATTTTATTTCATATGAACAAATTATTTTCTTTTAATACGTCATTCTGGCAGAAAAAAATGTGAGATTTGGGTTGTTTTTTTGTTTTTTTTATTTATTCAGAGATTTATTAAGTCTATATCACAACAGTTGAGAGATGGCCAAATAGTTAGAAGGTCAGCATTCAGACTATGATACCTGAGTTTGAATCACACTATGGTCAATTTGTCAAGGAGGTGACTTCTCGATATCAGGCTGGTTAGGTGGGGACAATCCTAGTGTACAGCACTGTTGGGAAGTGTCTGAAAGCCACAGGTTGACCTGAGCCTTTTGAGTGAAATTGGGTAGACAGAATTATTTGAAAGCCATTGACAGTTGTACTTGCATGAAGTCGCAAGTCAGGGTTTGAGACCTTGTACAAAACTGTTGATCTCACCAAATTATGCACTCTTCCCTAGAAACTATATATAAGCTGCTCTACCACATACACTAAGGTGTTTCATCCTCATCATCTGTATATTCCCTCTGTCTTTTCTACAAATATTTTCATGGCAGCTGCTCTAAACAGCTTTTTTTCTATGATGCCCCAATTACATGAATTTAAGCTAAATACTAGATTGGCAACTAAGTCCCACCATTTCACTGTTGAAATAGTTAAGTGCAACCATCACTTTTGCAGAAAAAGTTTCTTTTCTCGTACTTCCCACCCGTGAAGCTCACTTCTGTTTTCTTGCTTCCCCGATAACTACAATCTTCAAAAATTTAAATGCAATGTCAGTTGCCATCTTCTGTCCTCCTGTATCATGTTCATCTTTTGTCCTTCCCTCAATCCTTCTCATTCTCAGTCATTTCATTTTCACGACCTGAAACTCCCTGCATACTAATGGCATTACTGACTTGCTTAGTGTAAAATGGTTAAAAAAAAACAGATAAGAGAAATAATATCTATCTTACGTATCCTAATACTATGCACCCTAGCTTCTTCCCTGTATACTATTACATCATCCTCATTTTGTAACCCTCTACCTTGAGTGGCTCTTAGGCCTTATAGCTACTGAACAATGTTAAAAAAAAATTGCTTGCTTGAATGAAATGTAAACAAGACCAGGTAAACATCTCCCAAAATTAAGAGATTATCAAATAAAGTTGTCTTAGTGTAACAGAAGCTCCAAATGCTTTGAAATAATTTTGGGGTCAAAAGAAAAGCTGAATGAACCCTTAAAAAAGTAAAAATATCAATGATATACATTTATGTTGTTTTTCAAAGTTCTCTTCATGACGATTATCTCTGCATGTACCTGCTGACTTTCAGGCCACTAACTTGAATGTGGTTAGATATTCACTTCAATGTATTCAGGTAAACTGGGTCATGAAGCTTATCAGAAATAGAGACAAACAAAAAAGCCAATGAATGGGGTGGGGTGAGAAGAAGCTGTTCTACAAAGTTGGGGTAAATATTATTATCATTGGGAATTTCTCATGTAACAAAAAAATAAGAAAAAACAATTTTTAATTGTGTGCAAAACTACTTTATACATCAGAGTTTTTCCTATGAGGCCAATCGTCAAAATGATTGAGACTTGATTTCGAATAATGTCACATTGTTTGCTTGACATTTCATGAATCAGCTGAAATGATGCTATTGGCTTCTGAACATGGCTGCCAAATTGGCAGAATAATTAAAGAAATGAGGAGCATTTTCATGGCTTTATTCAAACTAAGGAGTGATTGCTGGTTGGTTGTTATGTTTTATGGCATATCAACCCTGGTGGGTCATTTATTGCCAACTAAATTTTATTTATTGCTGGTAATACCTTTTTCTTTCAACAATTTATTGTTGTTTTTTTATATAAGTTTTGTGTCTAGTAATACTTTTTCTTTTCGAGTATCAAGATTCGTTAGGATTTGTTTTTAAGAGCAGGGTCCCCAAGTCCTACCCTGTTATTTAACCCATAACTGGAGGAAAGGGACAGATTAATACCTTTCCCAAGGGTACCAGTGCTTAAGTGAATGCAGGGTATTCAACTGGAATTCGAACTCGGCTCACCAATTTCTCTTTCCGAGCCGATATCCACTGCACCGCAACATACATCTGTCACTAAATGCTTACAGCACCTGGTATTCCCAAGTGGTCACCCATCTAAGTACTGACCAGGCTCAACATTGTTTAACTTCGGTGATCGAGCGAGAACAGTGTATTCAACGTGATTTGGCCGTAAGCCACTATGGAATGACTAATCATAAAAGAAATGCTGATAACAAATTGTCCTGATCGGATATGAATTTTTGATTTGCTTTGATCTATCATTTTTGTTTTAATATCCATTTGTCTAAATGGATATTAAAACAGGAATAAACAAACAAATATATATATTGTATATACATATATCCAAGTGAATAAAGAACGAAGAAAGTATTAACAACGTGCAAAACATTAATTTAAAACAGTGCTCAATATAGAAATAGAGCTATGAATATTTATTAAAAGTTATAGTTTAGAACATGTACAAATTATAATTTACGACAAAAGTGTACATTTTGTTTCGACATCAAAAAAACAATGTCTCATCGGGTGGTTAATAATGATGGATGAGACATTGTTTTTTTTGATGTTGAAACAAAATGTACACTTTTGTCGTAAATTATAATTTGTACATGTTCTAAACTATAACTTTTAATATATATATATATTTGCACATGATGAGTGGTTAGTATGTCTGCTTTCTGACCATTTTTTTTTTTCAATTGGAGTAGATAGACTAAACTATCGCCCGGTTCACACTCCACCCACATCTATTGAACAGGTGAAGAGGCTCATCCCTTGTTTCCTGTTTAGGATGTGGTTTCCGGTTTTCTCTTTTCCAATCTTTTCACTCTTTTCCTTATTTTTTTTTTTTTTTCAATTGGAGTAGATAGACTAAACTATCGCCCAGTTCACACTCCACCCACATCTATTGAACAGGTGTAGAGGCTCATCCCTTGTTTCCTGTTTAGGATGTGGTTTCCGGCTTTCTCTTTTCCATTCTTTTTACCCTTACGTAGCCCCCTGCGCATCAGTGGCGTTACCGCCTTGCTTGGGGTGATATGATTAAAAAAAAAAAAAAAATGAAGTTCAGGTTTAAATCTCACCATGCTCAATTTGTCATGTTATTGGTCTGGAGGAGGTGATCCCAGCATGCGGCACCTTTGGAAAGTGCCTGAAAACCATGCCACGGGTTGACCCAAGCCTTGTGAGTGAAATTGGGCAGACGGCTCTCTTTAAAAAGCCGTCGATGGTTGTGCTTAGCTCGAAGTCACAAGTCATCGTGACTGAGGGTTTGAGTGTTTTTTTTTTCATTTATTAAATGTATAATTAGGTATAAACCCCAAAATAGAATAGGAAACTAAAATCCTGGGAGTTAAAAAAATGGAAAATATATATATTTTGAGGGGCCAATTTATTTATCATAGGTTAATGAGGAGGTCACTTAGAAGAAATAAAAAATAAAATAAATATGCATATATACACACGCACATATATAAACATACATATATATATATATATATATATATATATATATCTAAAAGAGTGTGCATTTGTGAGAGAGAGAGAGAAATGTGTGTGTGTGTGTGTGTATATATATATATATATATATATATATATATATATATATAACACTCTCAGCTATTGGGCATGTATAATGATAATATACGTGCTAAAAAGTTTACCTTCTTCTACCAAGCACCCATAGCTCAGAGTAGAATCGCCGACTGATGCCAATTCGGTCGGGTTTCAATCCCGGGTAAAAAGCAATTGACTGTCTAACCATGAAGATTAGCTGTGATACAGCAAAACAGATCTGTCTGTGGATGACTATATATATATATATACACACACACATACACTAGCCAAATAGCAGCTGGTTGGACCAGCATACAGTAGTTTGAAAAATTGCTCAATACACACCCAACACAAATGAACAGAATATATATGTGTGTGTGTGTGTGTGTATCCATTACCTATAGACTGCGAAACGGCTGAACCGATTTTCTTGAAAATTCACACAGTTGTACTATAAGTGTCTGCAAGTGTTCTTAGCTAGGTTTTGTGTCAAGTTACCCCCGATAAATATCGAAGCTTGATAATCGAAAAAATTGGGTTATATAAGGATTGGTCTGATTTTAATCAAATTTGATACACTCATAGACAAAGACATAAGAAACGATATTCAGAAGTTTCAATGTTGCAGTTCTTACAATAGTGCAGAAAATCGATAATATATATCAGGCCAGATGTTTGTGTGTGTGTCTGTTTATCTGCCTGTATGTCTGTATTTTTTTCAGCCTTTTTATTTTAGTTTTTGCTTTGGGTTTGGCTCTAAGTAGGTATAATTGTAGTTCTTAGTCTCAGCCATGATACCATTTACTCAGAGGACTTATTTAGCCTTCAAAATTCAGTTTACGACGAAAAAACTTATTTGATATCGATACCAGCAAATCAAAATTTGACTTACATCCATTCATTTTTCTTTCAGTCTACGATTTCGTTTTAACTGGAAACAACTATTGCTTTTTAGTCTTTCGTGACAACGTCCAAAGAGTCTGAGCTCCAGGACCATGGATTAGTTTTAAAGCTTTCATTACACCCGAGCAATGCCAGGCTATACTGCTAGTATATATATATATATATATATATATATATATATATAAAATAAAACAAAAATTTTGATATTTAAATCTACTGAATAGCCATTTCTTTGAGGAAGTCCTCGCTTCTTCAGCAACGCTGAAATGAAAATTTTATTTCCTCAAATTCAAATTTATTATAAAATTTTATACCAGCAGAAGTCCAAACAAAAAAAAAATCCACAGGAAAATAAAATGGGGTGGGATTAACAATTTTTGAATTTAAGGAATTAAAAAGGGAAAAGCAGACAGATACCCATGTCTCATATTAGAAGACATAACTCTCTCCCTTTATTTATGGCTATTCAACGGATTTAAATATCAAAATTTTTGGTTTATTTTTATATTTGACTCTGTAAATAGAATATAATATTTGCATCGAGCCCTCCCCCTTGATCAATTTTAATATTAATGAAATTATTATTAATTATGATCGAGTTTTTGGGATTTACCTATCTGATCATCCTTTTGGATTTAAAATATATATATATATATATATATATATGAGAGTAGAGAGAGTGTGTGTGTGTGTGAGTGAGACAGACAGAAATGTGTGTCTATATATATATATATATATATATATATATAAAAGTTGCCATCATCAAACCAAGATATAATATAATACATTAAAAAAAAAAAAGAGAGATCATATTTTACTGTTAAGATGAGATACAGAAGTATCACAACATTGAAAATTTGCTAGATGCCTTTCGATTAATCCTTCTTCAGAATAAAATTCGTCGGTAATTTAAGACCAAGTTCATCCTTACAACAAGGAGGGAAAACTCTTCTAGTTGCAAAAATACTCCTGACCATAATGGCATTGAAACACTACTTAATGGTAATAGAAATTTTATCAATGTATGTCTGACTAACAAGAGCTATCCATGGTAGTCTGACATATAGAGGGCATTTAGATGGCCCATAGATCTTAGCCTCATTAAACTCTGCAATTTTTTATTCAGTAGCAGATGTAAAAACATATTCAGGGTAGCCATTTATTAGAAATAGTTGTTTAATTTTTTTTATCTCAGCATCAAGTTTGCACTTGGAATATAACATCAGGGCCTGTTGAGTGAGACAGCTATGATTAGTTTTCCTGGTTCTGGGAGCAAAAGAGTCCCAAGTTAAGTAAAAACCAGAGAAAGTGGTTTTACGATAAACACTAGTAAGAATATATTTACCTGCCACATTTTTGTGTCGGGTGGGTACTGAAATCATCTCTCAGTTGTGTCTCTGTCCTCGAAGACAGAGTGCAGCTCAGTTGTAGCTCTGTCTGCGAGGGCAGGGTTGTAACTGAGAAAAAATTACACTGAATAGATGCGCGGTCCTGGGGAACAGTGTCCCACAGCCACACCACCTAATTACAGCAGAGGGGTGGACCAGGTGCTCATCACCGGAGCCAGTTCAATCGGCGGTTGAGGGGACTGGGGAATTTTTGTCCCCCTGAGCCCATCCATACGTGGTTGGGTCCCCACCTAAAAAGACCTTGGGGGAGCAGGGTAAATACCATAAACACTAGTAAGAAAGCATGAAACTGTTCTTTCTACTAGTACATCCAGGAAAGATAACCGATTGTTCTCTTCTACCGCCATAGTATATGTTAATATGGATGGAGATTATTCAGACGTGAAAAGAATTCTTCCGCCTTACTACTATGATTAGACAACATAAATGTACTATCAACATAGTGGAAGTAACAATAGGATTTATCAATCTTATCGAAAAGCTGTTTCTCATGAAAGCCAACAAAAATGTTGTCCATCAGAAGAACCAATGGACTACGCATAGCTACTTAATCTATTTGTTGATACATGCAATTATTGAAGCTTAAGGAGACAGACATAACTGCCATCTTCATCAGCTAAACAAAGACACTCTCAGGAAAGGATGGAGAATTTGTAAAGTTCTTTCCATATTTTATCATATTTTCTTTTGTTGTCCGGTGCTATCATTAATCCATCATCTCTATATAATCCGTGGTTGTCTATGTGGATTATGTTATTGATTTTATTTAAAATGTATATGCCTATCAATTCTGAAATTTCTGCTCCATCATACAATCCTTGTGGTACATCAAAAGTGCCGTTGTTTGATTTTTTAATCCATGCCTTACCATTGTGGAAAAGTATTGATTTGTGGCAATGTAGGATTATATCAATATGTTCAGATGGTAGGTTTATGTATCTTTCAGCAAAATTAAACGCTTCCATCAAACCTTTTTCAAAAATTGATGGGTAAAAATTATATATGCAGTTTAAGAATTGTAAAAACAAATGGGTTAACAGTCCACTGTTCATAGTAATTTACTTATTTAAAGATTGAGTTTGAGTTTTGTTTAATGACATATCAACACCTCTGTGGGTTATTTAATATGAAAAAGGTGGCTTTTTAAGGTATTTTTTTTATTGTTCGGTTATAGAGAGAAGGTTGATTTAGTCAGATTTTAATGAAAAGTTTTTGTTTTTATTCTTTTTTATTTTAGAAAACTGAAAATGTCTTCTAGTTTTGTATTCAAAAATGTTTCAAAAATGTATATTTTTCTATAAAACTCTATTTTTATGTATATATTTCTATAAAAGTCCATTTTTATACTTTCATAGTGTTTTGAACCCAGTTTGGGGTGGAGTTAACTATTTACCCATAGCTGGAACCCTAACAGGTGCTACCACTCTGGGTCAGAGTGGACCTGGAAACAACAGCAATTAAGAGGTGGTTCCATGCTCCTCATAACCTACCAATCAGAGGCCTTGCTGCTGGATGCAGTTCACCATCACATCCAGGACCACTAATTTAAAGAGTGCTTGATACTAAGTAGAGCAATATTTTAGTAGATATTATATATTTATATATATAAGAGGCAAGATATTTGTGTGTGTGTACGTGTCTTTCTTTCTGTCTGTCTATATATCCTTTATACAAATCCACAGTTTTTATCCGATTCTCACTAACTTCACACAAATATTCTTTAGGCTTCCGTTCAGGTCATGGGCTACTTATTTTTTCTGATTTCCCCCGATATCAAAAATCGATACCCCAATATCCAATCAGGTCTGATCAAGATCAGGATTTCAGCCATTTTATCGTGATTCTTGCTGCAGAATTTGATCTAACTTGGTAAAATTATAGTTTTTAGTCTCAAACATTAGTAGATCTTCTCAGACAACTCATTTTCCTCAATATCAAAAGTCGATACCCTCGATATTCTATCAAATTTGATCAAAAACCGATATTCAGCCATCAATATGGCTTATTTTCTCCAATTTACTCCCGATGGGTACAATATGTTTTCATGGATTTACTTAGGTTAGTTTATCCTTGGATGACTTATTTGACTCCGATATTGGAAATCAATACCCCAATATCCTATTGGGTCTGATCAAAATCAGGTTGTCAGCCCTTTTATTTTAATTTTTGCTCTATGTAAGTATAATTGCAGTTCTTAGTCTCAGCCATGATACCATTTACTCAGAGGACTTGTTTAGCCTTCAAAATTCAGTTTGCGATGGTAAACTTATTTGACATCAATACCAGAAATCAAAATTTGACTTACATCTATTCATTTTAGTAAGTTCTACGGCTTCAAGATCAACCTTTCAACAACCTAAATTTTTCATGCCAACGTCCAAAGAGTTTGAGCTCCAGGGCCATGGATTAGTTTTAAAGCTTTCATTACACCCGAGCAACACCGGGCTATACTGCTAGTTTATATATAAATATGAAAATCAAATTGCCGTAGACATCTCGCTATTTGACAGCCCTTATGTATCAAATATATTTTCCCTTGCAATTAACCTTTACGATGTTTAGTAGTGGAGATGGTGTGCTGAAGGTCTTCTAAAAATAGACATGATTCTCATGCTAATTTCAGTTGTATGATGCATGTGACTGTGGAAAACAAATACTCCTTTTTAAAGTCACACTGAGCTGAATTTCTTTATAAAGGTCAACACATAGAGAAAAAAAAACAGCCTTGAAAATGGCTGCAGTGGTAGCTAAAAGTGCTTGAGACAATAAAAGTTGTGGACAATTTTTATATTCCTTAACTCCTACCAAACAGAAAAACATTAAGAAAAACTCAATAAAATCTAATTAAATCTTCCTTGTTGGCCATATTTAATGAAAAATGTTTGAAAGAAAGGTTGCTACCCAAATATGCATTATAGACAACCGCACATACCTCCCATTAGCATAGAACAGGCTTGCCTCCCAGAGAGTAAAACACTACACCTGCTTGGCCTCACACTCTCAGTGGACCTCAAGTGGAATGACTATATCGAATCCATTGCTAAATCCGCTGCTATGAAAGTCGGCTCTCTGTGCAGGGCACAGAAGTTCTTTCCGCCTGAATCCATCCTGCACATATATAAATCTACCATCTGCCCGTGTATTGAATACTGCTGCCACATCTGGTCGGGTGCCCCTGCTATTCTCCTCGGGGTTATTGACAAAATACAACGGAGAATCTGTAATGTGATCGATACCAACTTGGCTGACCGCCTGCAGTCTCTCTCTCAGTGGCGTGACGTGGCTTCTCTGTACCTCTTCTATAAATACTTTCACGGCTTCTGCTCCGATGAACTTAGATCACTGGTGCCCCCTAGGTACGAATTTGCATGAGATACTAGATTAGCAATTAGGTCCCACCCTTTTACAGTGAAACTGATAAAATGTAACCGCAATTTCTACTCCAACAGCTTCTTTTCTCGCACTTCCAGCCTGTGGAATTCTCTTCTGCATACTTGCTTCCTCGACAACTACAATCTCCAGGAGTTAAGTCAATAGACACCTCCTAACACATTAATTTGCACCCATTCTCTCAAACACTCTTCCTATGTACCTCCTTACTTGTCTATCACCCTCTGTCTGACATTTCCTATATCCAATCGCTCTCTCAGCACCTTCCCCTATGTAACCCCCTGCACTATAGTGGCAGTGGAATGCCTTGCTTGGGGTGAAATGATTAAAAAAAATATATAGTCATCCACAGATAGATCTATTTTGCTGTTTTTTTTAATCATATCACCCCGAGCAAAGGCGGTAACGCCACTGAGGCACAGGCGGCTACGTAAGAGTGAAAAGATTGGAAAAGAGAATGCCGGAAATCACATCCTAAAAAAGGAACAAGGGATAAGCCTCTTCACCTGTTCAATAGACGTGGGTGGAGTGTGAACCGGGTGATAGTCTAGTCTCTCTACTCCTATTGAAAAAAAAAAAGAAAAGAGTGAAAAGATTAGAAAAGAGAAAGCCGGAAACCACATCCTAAACAGGAAACAAGGGATGAGCCTCTTCACCTGTTCAATAGATGTAGGTGGAGTGTGAACCGGGCGATAGTTTAGTCTATCTACTCCAATTGAAAAAAAAAATAGAAAAGAGTGAAAAGTATGGAAAAGAGAAACAAACAAACTAAATAAAACAAATCAAAACGATTTTCAGCATTAAATGACCTAATGATGGTTGATATGCCGGTTAAATGAACCAACCAGCCAACCAACTAATATTAAGAAGAATCAGCAATATTATTTGTCCTGATCTGGCAGCTTGCCTCCAGCCACTCAGAGGTTGCTTCCCTATGCCTTTTTTATAAATTCTATCATATTAATTGTTTAGATAAACTCTTCAAAATGGTATTTAAACTTTATGAATTTAAGCGCAATACTAGACTGGCAGCTAGGTCTCATCAATTTACAGTAGAGCTGGCTAGATGTAACCGTAAGTTCTATGCTAACAGTTTCTTTTAAGCGCAATACTAGACTGGCGGCTAGGTCTCATCAATTTACAGTAGAGCTGGCTAGATGTAACCGTAAGTTCTATGCTAACAGTTTCTTTTCTCTCACTTCTCGCTTATGGAACACCCTTCCAGTTCATTGCTTCCTATGAGACAACTTTTATCTCTAGAATTTATCTTAAATAGATGAGCTCTTCACTATGGTACCTAGATTTTATAAACTTAAGTGCAATACTAGACTGGCGGCTGAGTCTCATCAGTTTACAGTTGGGCTGGCTAGATGTAACCATAAGTTTTATAATAGTTTGTTTCCCTTGCTCTTTTCAACACCTTTCGAACTCTGTTTTTCAACCAATTTTAATCTGCAAAAATTTAAATGCAATGGCAATCACTGTCACCTGTTCTTTTGATTATTCTTTTGTCTTTCCAATCACCATTAATGTTTCTGTTCTAAATTCTTCTACACCCTGTAACCCCTTTCCAATAGGAAAATGTCAAGAAGAGAAGAAGTAGTAATGACTAGACTTCAAATAGGCCACACTGCTGTCACCCATTCAGTCAGTCAGTAAAGTGCCATACATGATACACGCTTGGGCGATCATGTCTCGAAAGAGACATGACTGACTGGGCAGAAGATTATCTCGCAGTAGGTTGCTATTGCTTTCTGCGGTAGACTGGTTACCGACCAAGGCTATAGAACCCAGTCTGTCCTGCTATTTAACCCATAACTGGAAGGAAGAGACGGATTAATACCTTTCCCAAGGGTATTTGTGCGTAAGTGAATACAATGGATTCGACTGGAATTCGAACTCGGCTCCCCGGTTTCTCGTTCCGAGCTGATATCCACTGTACCACAACGCACATCCGACCATTCAAACCTACTAAAAGGTGAGGAGGCACCAATTTGCATTCCATACCAGGCACTCTACACAGTGAAATATATACTAACAAGCTGCATTGATCTGGAACAAATGCGACTAAGATACTATCAAAAAAACAATCTGAAAGACATCTTCAACAAAGCTGACCCAAATGATTTTTTTAGAATTTCTAAAAGCAACAAAATTATATAACAAAATATAGTTGCAAAAGAAGATAGCATATAACCATCACATATCAAATCACAACACTTCTACTTATATCTCAACAGCAATAGACTCAAAAAAAAAAAAAGAAGATCAACAAGCAGTAAACAAAAACGAAACAAATTCTTCAGCATTAAATGACCCAGAAGGGTAGATATGACCCAAAAGGGTAGATATGACCCAAAAGGGTAGATATGACCCAGAAGGGTAGATATGCTGGTAAAACAAACAACTAAACTAAACTTGTGTTTTAATGACTTTAAATATATTTGGATATGCTTGTAACAGTCACCCACTTATACAAAGATGGCTGCCCAACAGGCCATCACAGTGCTATATAAACTCTTAGCAATAGACAGCCTTGATCCAATGATAAGAATCAGTTGTCAAGATAATCAGAGACTGCCTGTACTATTTGCAATGCAATTAGTCTGATCATAAGACACTGTGCCACGTTTGAATACGTGTGCACACATGCACACATATTCTTGCAAAGGCACAAATATAGAAGCACACGTCAGCAGAGAGATGTACGTATATATACAGATAATAAAAGATAAAATAAAAATTGCCAACTTGAAACTAAGCGAAAACTTTAATTTCTGATAAAGTTTGTTTTATAATAGAACGTAAACAAAATTGATAATTTTCAACTATCTTTAAAGCAGTTGCTTTCAGTTCTGTATTCAGTATTATTTTGTAATTCTTCTATGAGGGTAGATCAATAACTTCATAGCCAAACACATATTAGCTGAATTTTGATCTGAAATTTTCTCTGTATAATGTTTAAACCATGTGAATAAGACAGTGTGAACTAGGTTCTTGCCCAAGGGTACAAGATCTAGACTCCTCTTTTCAGCAAGATGGAAATCCACCTCATTATGGATGTCATGTTTGTCAATTGCTTGAAGAAAAGCCCTTGCTGAAAAATGGATCAGACACTTGATGGTCAGCACAGTCCCCAAATCTCTCACTTCCAGAATTCTTTCCTTGGGTTGGGTGTGAAAGACCTTGTTTATTGTGAAAAGCCTTGTACCATTCATAAGATGAAAGCTTAAATCACTGCAAAATTTGAGGAAATTGTTTTCACAGATTATTGCTTTGATCTTTATTGCCATATTCACAATGTTTTGGCCGTTGTATGCTCCAACCTTCTTCAGGTGATATTTCTTGCAATTTCAGACCTCACCCTGGAAGGGAATTTCACATGGGGGAAGTGCAATAAAAGAAACTGATGGAGTAGAACTGACAGTTGCATTTAGCTATTTCAACACTCTTCCCATCTACCCAACCCCCAGCCTCAGTATCCTTACCCATCTATCACCCTCCTTCTGACATTTCCTATATCTAACCACTCTTTCTCTTCACCTTCCCCTATGTAACTCCCTGCGCAACAGTGGCAGTGGAATGCCTTGCTTGGGGTAAGATGATTATAAAAAAACCCTCTATACTGTCATAATGTGGATATAAAGTGGGGGGTCATTTTGCATTACAATCAATATATAAACTGATCCCTCACTTTATGACCAGTCATTCTTCTCTTTGCCGCTTCCTGACACTCCCTATAATCTGTCACTCTTTCTCATCACTTTCCCCTATGTAACTCCCTGTGCAATAGTGGCAGTGGAATGCCTTGCTTGGGGTAAGATGATTATAAAAAAAACAGTAAATGGGTGGGACCTAGATACCAATGTAGTAGATTGCTTCAATCTATGCATTTGGAACACCAGGAAAAAAAAAACTTATCAAAGCAGTTGCCATGAAAATATTTCTAGAAAAGACAGAGGGAAGCCACATCATGTCAATGTGAAAGTGACTCAAGTCAAGATGCCGCCTTTCGATTTTGTGAAGAACCCCAAGATGAATAGCAAGCGCAACCAACTAGATATAGCAGCAGTGTTCAATGCACGGACAAATGGTAGATTTATAAATGTCTCAGATGGATTCTGGCAAGAAGAATTTTCTGGCATGACACAGTGACACAACTTTCTTTACAGAATATGCAGCTATTGATTTGATGTTGTTGTTATGCTTTGAGTCTCCTGAAAACGTAAGGCTGAGGAGGTCCACTGTGTTTGCTCTCCAGGTGTCTAGCATCAGTCAGGTTGATGACAGGTAGAACAGGTTCTCTTGAATTCTACTTTCTTGTACATTGTACGGAAAGCAAATAATCAACTAACAGCCATAATAATAGAAATCGTATGTTACTTTTACTTTGAACAAAGAAAGAGATTATGTTTAGACTAAACTATCGCCCAGTTCACACTCCATCCACGTCTATTGAACAGGTGTAGAGGCTCATCCCTTGTTCCCTGTTTAGGATGTGGTTTCCGGCTTTCTCTTTTCCAATCTTTTCACTTTTCTTTTTTTCTGTTTATTTTTTTCAATTGGAGTAGATAGACTAAACTATTGCCCTGTTCAGACTCCACCCACGTCTATTGAACAGGTGAAGAGGCTCATCCCTTGTTCCCTGTTTAGGATGTGGTTTCCGGCTTTCTCTTTTCCAATCTTTTCACTTTTACGTAGCCCCATGCACATCAGTGGCGTTACCGCCTTGCTCAGGATGATATGATTAAAAAAAAAAAATTAATTCCATGTCTCATTTTCTTTTTCTCCTTTAGGTTACATGGTGAGAAACCAACTTTAAAATCTGGAGCAAAACTAAAAAGCAGCCTTAAGCAACCAAATAAATAATGTAAGTTGATTTTCGATCCAGGGTCATTTGAAATTTATTTTATTTGAAGATTACAAATGTTTTCTACAGTGGACTCCAAATGTGCATCTCACCATTGCCTTCTTTAATCCATATTCTTTTATTCAACCTGTTTTTTTTTCGTTTTTTTTTTTAATTGTAGCATTCAGTGTCAACAGATAAAACATTAATAATAATGAAATTAAAGGTTTACTTATGTCATCACTGCGTTGGGTATCACAGAAATTACATCCGCACTTCAGGAGACTTGATGGTAAAATTGAATTTTTATTTTTTCTTAAAAGATATTTTGTGGCAAACTTATTTGAATTCAAATAAATCCAATTTTACAATCAAATCTAATGAAGCTTGAATGTAATTTCTGAGAAACTCAAAGCAGACCCAGATAAGTAAACATTTAATTTTATTTTTTGATTACTATTATTACTATTCATCATCATCATTTATCCATCACACCCAATGATGCATAGGGCAGCAACTTTTTGTTACTGTTTCTGTAACAAACTCTTTTTTACAGGGCAGGGTTCTTAGTCCTGCACCCAACCCCCAAACCTGGAGGACCGGTGGACCATTCTTGGTCCTTACGTTTACAGCACCTGGTATTCCCAAATGGTCACCCATTTAAGTACTGACCAGGTTCAATGTTGTTTAACTTCGGTGAGTGGACCAGAACCGGTGTATTCAACACGATATAGCTGTAGACATTATTACTACTACTACTATGTACAAAATGTGAACATAATTATGTATACACTTTTGGGATAAAGAAAGCCAAAATTTTAGACGGGCCATTCCATAAATATTTTTTAAAATTTTATATTTAATAATAATGGATTGTGGTGTAATGGATATCGACTCAAAATGAGAACCCGGAGAGCTGAGTTTGAATTCCAGTTGATTTTGTTGCATTCATTTATGCACAAATACCCTTGTAAAAGTATTAATCCATCTCTTTTTCCTCCAACTGTGAGTTGAATAGTGGGACAGATTGGGTTCTACAGCCTTGGTTGGCAACCAGTCTACTGCAGAAAGAAATAGTAACTTATTGTAGAAAAATCTACTGCCTAGTCAGTCATGGATCAAAAGAGACATGACCGCCCAAGCGTATATCACGTATGCCACTTAACTGACTGATTTAATAATTATTATTAAAATAAACATATTAAACAAGAAAGAGTAACAAAAATATTTACATTAACATAAAGTGGTGTTATATAACACTTGGTAAACAATGACGACGATTGCTTCAAACGACAACGACGAACACGTATATATAAAAATATAAACTTATGTTTTTATTCTTTTTCAGTAACGGTTGTGTAGGGTAGGAGGGTGGCCTGAGAGAATCACACACACACAAGAGCTGTCAGGGAACGTTAACCAGTGAGAGTTCTCTGTTCACTTTCTCACTGTGTTCTGATTTCTTATAACTCCAAAATTCCTATGCATTTTTGGGTTGTCGCTTAATTGACATCATCATATCTTTGTCGGCTATTGTCTTTCAAGCCTTTGCTGTCACCTGTGTTTTCCATCTTTAATGTCAATCATATCTTTGTTGGTTATTGCTTTTCAAGCTTTTGCTGTCACCTGTGTTTTCTGTCTTTAATGTCAATCATATCTTTGTTGGCTATTGCCTTTCAAGCCTTTGCTGTCGCCTGTGTTTTCCATCTTTAATGTCAATCATATCTTTGTTGGCTATTGTCTTTCAAGCCTTTGCTGTCAGCTGTATTTTCCATCTTTAATGTCAATCATATCTTTGTTGGCTATTGTCTTTCAAGCCTTTGCTGTCGCCTGTATTTTCCGTCTTTAATGTCAATCATATCTTTGTTGGCTATTGTCTTTCAAGCCTTTGCTGTTACCTGTGTTTTCCGTCTTTAATATCAATCATATCTTTGTTGGCTATTGTCTTTCAAGCCTTTGTTGTCGCCTGTGTTTTCTGCCTTTGATGTCAATCATATTTTTGTCAGTCAAGTGGTAATATCACAAAGCAGGTAAATTAACAAAAAACAAAAAACAGCTTAACCAGCCAGTTGTTCTTCCCTCATATGAGCTCAATCAAAGACAAGAAAGGTAGACACTGACTAAAATTAATAACACCAGAGACAGGAATTTATGAAATAAATGTATACACATCAAAGTTTTATTCTTTCTCTTGTTAAATTAACTCCTATCAAGCTTGGATGCTGAAACTATTTAATCCATTAATGCATGACTTACTATTTTCTAGAGTGGGGGAGGTGTGCTTACAAGTTAAAATTTGGCGTTCCTAAGATTACCATTAGCCTGCAAGGTAAATTAAGCAAAATAACTAAAATATTAATGAATCTTTATGCAGTAATGGATATATGATGAATTCCTTCAATAAGATAAAGACCTTCTGGTCCAAAATGAGCTTGTAAATTAGTTTTGAAAAACAGGCAACCTTCAATTTTTAGGCCTTTCTTCAAGACAACACTGAGTGGTAACAGTCTGTTTAATGCTTGAGCACAATCTTTAAGCCATGTGTGTCATAATCTGCTACTCAGTCTCATGCGATAATACAAACTGATGATTATGTAAGCTCATTAAACTTTGAGTAGTAAATTTTGAGACCATTGTATCAGTAATATTTTTATAATATATTATACTAGCAGTATAGCCCAGCGTTGCTCAGGTGTAATGAAAGCTTTAAAACTAATCCATGGTCCTGGAGCTCAGACTCTTTGGACGTTGGCATGAAAGACAGAAAAGCAATAGTTGATTCCAGTTAAAGCAAAACCATAGACTGAAAGAAAAATGAATGGATGTAAGTCAAATTTTGATTTCCTGGTATCGATATCAAATAAGTTTTTTCATTGTAAACTGAATTTTGAAGGCGAAATAAGTCCTCTGAGTAAATGGTATCATGGCTGAGACTAAGAACTACAATTATACCTACTTAGAGCCAAACCCGAAGCAAAAACTAAAATAAAAGGGCTGAAAAAATACAGATATACAGGCAGATAAACAGACACACACACAAACATCTTGCCTTTTATATATATATATATTATCGATTTTCTGCACTATTGTAAGAACTGCAACCTTGAAACTTCTGAATATTGTTTCTTATGTCTTTGTCTATGAGTGTATCAAATTTGATTAAAATCAGGCCACTTCTTCTATAACCCGATTTTTTCGATTATCAATTTTCGATATTTATCAGGGGTAACTTGACACAGAACCTAGCTAAGAACACTTGCATACACTTATAGTACAACTGTGTAAATTTTCAAGAAAATCGGTTCAGCCGTTTTGGAGTCTATAGGTAATGGACACACACAAACTTTGTTTGTGTGTGTCCGTTAAATAAGTTTAGATTTATGTTCTATTAAGTTTGGCAGTTTATTTTATATTTTAAGCTTTTGCTTATATTTTTACTAATTTAGGTGAGGTGGTTAAATTAACACTGATATCTCATTTTTACAGATATATTTACCAAAGTGACATAAAATTATCTTAAAATGCTAAAGAGTAAATTTATTCAATAAAATCCCCATTGGCTTCAGCCATGGCCTCCAATGATTTCAGAATCTCCTGTAATTCTTCTGGATGGTCTCCTTGTTTAAGTTGGTGAATGCTACCATAATCCTTGTCTTCAGTTCATCTTTGGTGCTACAAGGAATTTTGTTACTCTCCATTCAACTGCATCCCATGCATAACCCTAACCCTAACCCCTGCCAGAGGTTTGCAAGTCTGGAGAGTTAGGTGGCCTGATGTTGAGGGTGATATGGTCGCAGAAATTGCCTGACAGCCATGACTAGATTCTCCTGCTTGTGTGGCATGGTGCAGTGTCCTGTTGCCATACATAAGGCCTTCCAGCAGCCACCATCTTGACCTGGGGCAGCACTACTTCTTCAAGGCACTTAATGTAGGCCTTTGTGTTGAGATTAAGACCCTGTTGGAAGATGAATGGAGGCATAATGTTGCCATCACTACTAATCATCTTTAGATTCATCCAACTCTTTCTAAATCCTCTGCACTGTCCTCAGATTGACATCAAAACACTCTGAAATGTTTGTACTGGAGCTTCTACAACCACACTCTCCCATAGACTTACCTGTCACCTTTCTGATCAGAGTACAATTAAACAACATTTCTTTGAAAAATATAACCATGTAAGTAATATCAGGCAGATTTTAGTCAACAATACAATAATCCTCACTTATACACACAGAAAAAAGAACCTTCAGATATTGGAGGCCATCTACATTAAATCCCAGCAACCCACACTTAATAAAATCACATTTAAATCTTGTCATAACACATTACATTTCATTTAAATATCTGGTTCTGTTATCATTTCGTGCTCTCACATGGTAGGACGTCATAGAACTGCATTACAAATTTACAAACTGTGTTTGCTATTTTTGGTAACTGTTATTGTTGCTTAGCAAAGTTTAATGTCAACAAAAGATAAAATCGTTGCTGATGGTGGATGTTTTTATGTTAACATCCTTGTAACCTCTCTGAAGATGGCTCATGTGAGCCGAAAGTTTAGAACCAACTTAATAAAAAATTATCCAAATGTTGGAGAATTTTTGTCTTTATTTTCACCTGTAATTAAAGCCAAAATACGACATTTAGAATGGCTCATGATTAAGCATAATAGACATTCGTTGTCTCTTATATTTCACAGTATATGTTTAGAAAATTATCTGGTGCCTCAATACACTACATATATATATATATATATATATATATATATATATATATATATATTTTAAGGAGGAGGACCATGGTGAGAAATGACGAACTATGAAAACAAATACTTTAATGATATCACTTAAAAACAGAAAAAGGGGATTTAAAAAAGATTAAAAAGTCCTCTTTAAAAAAAAAAGAAAAAAAAACGAGGCAAGCCTTTCATCCGACAAAACTAGTCATGGGTATATGTTTTAAGAAAATTTCAAATTCAGGGATGAAAATTAGCTGATGTTCAGAAAAGTGGGAGAGAAGAAAAAAAATCCTGTCATCATAAACCTTCATTAAGAGACCCGAATAAATCCAATTGGAGCTTGAGAATTTTTTGGTTTGCACAGAGGATGGTTTGACTGTATCACCAAAGCCTCCAGGACAATGAGGTGGAATGGAGAACAACCTCTGTGCAAAACATAAAAGCAATTTGCAGAGTAATAGTCACCGCATTCCTTTATACTCAACAAATATTCAGTAATGGCAAATTCGGGCATCTGTAAACACTCAGAAGTAGGGCGGTGCTCACAAATAGAACGGAGTACATGCTGTGACACGTGAACCTCCAATCTTTGGATCGTCTGCCCTATCTAGTCGGCACCACCCTGAGAATTAAATTTATAAATAACATGACTCAACTGTAAAATAGACAGGACGTTCTTATAAAATGAAGGAAAAGCAGGTTATGTGGAGAAAATTAGACATGGAGTCAGAGCCCTGAAATTACAAGAAATAATTAAATTAATTAAAATTAAAAGACTGTCACCTTTAAGTTCATCATTTTGGTCAGAATAATATACCTGGTAAGACAAAATGGAAAATTAACAGAAATGGCAGAATTTATGACCTTAATTGGTTTTCTTTTTGTCCTTACAAGAAAGGCATCAAAAGAGAATTCAGTAAGCAACAGGTAAATTTGCTCGTCTCTACATCCATACATCTAAATCTTAATAGCAAACATCTAGAACATATGGACAAAATCTGACAGTCTGGTTAAACATGTAATGCAGCAGAAAATCATTATAAATTTAACATGTTTTACTACTTATTTAGGTTCAAAATAATGTAGACGTATCATAATATGGAATTGTTTCAAATCAAGACGAAACAACATAAAATTTTAAAAGAAAAAACATTTCCACATTATTCTAATTTCCCAAGTATTTTTTGATGAAGTTAAATAAATAGCCAGACATTTCTAAAAGTTTTCCTACTTATTCCTCATTTCATCACATATATATATATATATACGCACACACATGCACTTTGACAAGTAGGCATGATTAAGTACATTTTTCTTATGTTTCAGTGTTTACTTCCACTCATTGTCTTTTCATAAACAATCATAAAGTTTTTTGATTGAATGAAAAGAGGACAGAGGAAGGTTGGAATGTTACATGTGACATAATTTTAATACTGCTGACACTGGCCTACTAGTTTATCATGCCGCCTTCAATATTAAGACATTTTTCCTGCATGCGCACGCAGACACACTCACATATTTACTCAGACACACACACACATATTTCCTCAAATACATATACGTATACATAATCTCTCGCACACGCCCACACTCTCTCACACACCCATATTCTCTCTATCTCCTATACATATACATATATATTCTCTTTCATACATGCACACACATGCTCACACACATAATCTCATTCTCTTTCATACGTGCACACACACATGCTCATACATAACTTATCTTTCATACGTGCACACACATACTCATATACATAATCTCTATTCTCTTTCATATTGTGCAAGCTGCACACATACTCATATACATAATCTCTATCCCCCCCCCCATACGTGCATACATACACTTACATATATATCTCGCTCTCTCTGTATACGTGCACACACACACTCATATACATAACTTATCTCTTTCTGTATGTACACACACATACTCATATACATAACTTATTCTTTCACACGTGCACACACATACTCATATACATAACTTATTCTTCATACGTGCACACACATACTCATATACATAACTTATTCTTTCATACGTGCACACACATGCTCATATACATATCTTCATTCTCTTCATACGTGCACACACATGCTCATATACATAATCTTATTCTCTTTATATACGTGCACACACATGCTCATACATAATCTCTATTCTCTTTCATACGTGCACACACACATGCTCATATACATAACTTATTTTTCATACGTGTACACACATGCTTGTATATATAATTTATTTCTTTTATACGTGCACACACATACCTACATACATAATCTCTATTCTTTTTCATACGTGCACACACATGCCTACATACATAACTTATTCTCTTTCATACGTGCACACACATACCTACATATACATAACTTATTTCTTTTGCATACGTGCACACACACATGCTCATATATACATAATCTCTATCTTTCATACGTGCACACACATGCTCACATATAATCTCTATTCTCTTTCATACGTGCACATATGCTCATATATAAATTCTATTTCTTTCATACGTGTGTCATACATGCTTACATACATAATCTCTATCTCTCTTTCTACGTGTACACACATACTCATATACATAATCTCTATTCTCTTTCATACGTGCACACACATACTCATATACATAACTTATTCTCTTCATACGTGCACACACATGCTCATATACATAATCTCTATCTTCTTTCATACGTGCACACACATGCTCATATACATAACTTTTATTCTCTTTCATACGTGTACACACATGCTCATATACATAATCTCTGTCTTCATACGTGCACACATACTCATATATATAATTCTATTCTTCTTTCTTATACGTGCACACACATACTCATACATAATCCTATTCCTTTTCATACGTGCACACATACATACTCATATACATAATCTCTATTGTCTTTTATAGTACACACACATGCTCATATACATAATCTTATTCTACTAACATATTTACACATGCTCATATACATAATCTCTGTTCTCTTTCCTGCGTGCACACATACTCATATACATATCTCTATTCTCTTTCCCTTCGTGCACACATGCTCATATACATAATCTCTATTCTCTTTCATACGTGCACACACATGCTCATATATAATCTCATTCTCTTTGTACGTACACACATGCTCATATACATAATCTCTGTTCTCTTTCATACGTGCACACATGTATGTATGTAATCTCTATTTCTCTTTCATAATTTTTACTTATCTATGTATGTCTCTATTCTCTTTCACATACGTACACACATATATATACATAATCTATTCTCTTTCTTACGTGCACACACATGCTCATATACATAATCTCTATTCTCTTTCATACGTACACACACATGCTCATATACATAATCTCTATTCTCTTTCTTACGTACACACATATATATACATAATCTCTATTCTCTTTCATACGTGCACACACATGCTCATATACATAATCTCTATCTCTTTCATACGTGCACACACATGCTCATACATAATCTCTATTCTCTTTCATACGTGCACACACATGCATATATATACATAATCTCTATTCTCTCTCGTGCACACACATATATACCTAATCTATTCTCTTTGTACGTGCACACACACACTCATATATAATCTCTGTTTCTCTTTCATGCATTTGCACACTCATACTCCATAATCTCTATTCTCTTTCATCGTGCACACACATGCTCTGTCTCCCTTAATCTCTATTCTCTTTCTGTCCATTTTTGTATGTATACATAATCTCTATTCTCTGTCCATTTTATATATATACATAATCTCTATTTCTCTTTCTACGTGCACACATGTATGTATATAATCTCTATTCTCTTTCATACGTGTACATACATACATATATACATAATCTCTGTCTCTTTCATACGTACACACACATGCTCATATACATAATCTCTATTCTCTTTCATACGTACACACCCATGCTCATATACATAATCTCATTCTCTTTCCTTCGTGCACACACATGCTCATATACATAATCTCTATTCTCTTTCATACGTGCACACAGCACTCATATACATAATCTCATTCTCTTTTGTAGGCACACATATATACATAATCTATATTCTCTTTCTATCGTGCACACACATACTCATATACATAATCACTCTGTTTCTCTTTCTCTACGTACATACATACATATTATTTTCTCTCTATTCTACTGTACGTACACATGCTCATATACATAATCTCTGTCCCTCCATGTTTGTACTCTGTCTTACATAATCTATTTATTCTCTTTCTGGTATACATATATACATAATCTCTATTCTCTTTCATACGTGCACACACTCATATACTAATCTCTATTCTCTGTCATTTTTATACTCATACATAATCTCTATTCTCTTTCATACGTGCACACATACTCATATACATAATCTCTATTCTCTTTATACGTACACATACTCATATACAATCTCTATTCTCTCTTTATACATTTTTACATATACTATGTCTCTATTCTCTTTCATACGTACACACATGCTCATATACATAATCTCTATTCTCTTTCATACGTGCACACACATGCTCATATACATAATCTCTATTCTCTTTCATACGTGCATATATATATACATAATCTCTATTCTCTTTCCTGCGTGCACACATACTCATATACATAATCTCTATTCTCTTTCATCGTGCACACACATGCTCATATACATAATCTCTATTCTCTTTCATATACATGCACACATACTCATATACATAATCTCTATTCTCTTTCATACGTGCACACACATACTCATATACATAATCTCTATTCTCTTTCATACGTGCACACACATATATACATAATCTCTTACTCACAGCCACACAGTCTCTCATCCATACATACATTTTCTCTCTCTCACATACATACATATTCTCTCTCACATATATACATACATTCTCTTTCTCTCTCTGTCTCACACACACACACATATATATACAGCCTTTGAGATTTGAAAGATATCAATCGACCAGCGGTCAAGAGTGAGGGAAAATTTACTTGCTCCCAAAATCATTTACTTGACCGACTCCATTTTCTTAATAGTCACCTAATGTAAACAAAGCATGAATTGCTGATGGAAAACAAAAAAATGAAATTTAAATTAAAATTTCGAATGTGTAAGAAAGGATTTTAAAAATTTTTTAAAATAATAACAACAAAAGATCTTTTCTCTTAATAATAGCAGAAACATTTTGATGATAAAACTTTGTATTAAGTTTGAGCCCTTTTAACATCATGATATGCTGTTGTTTTTCTTTTTTTTTTGACAATCGAGTGTAGGTACCTAATTCGTAGTTTCTTTCTTCTGTTTGACTACAACCTCCATCTCACAGACGATAAAAAAATAACAAACCTGATTTTCTCAACGATTTTCTATAAAAACAATTACTTGTATAATTTGTTTTTCATGCGTGGTTGAAAGAAGTGTGCATATTTTTTTTTCTTTCAAATCTTCATTTTTACTTTTTGTAAGCAATCTGGGCAATCGAGGTATTTTGGCTCCATTCTGGAAGCGTTAATTAAATGAATGTTCACACTGATGTAAACCAAAGAGTTCAATAATGTCATTGTAGGTCATTCTAAGTAACATCTTCAATGACATACTTTTGGGTTGTATCAGTTGTGTTTCTATACATTTCATTGGTAGATTTTTAATTGACATCAGACAAGTAAAGCAATAAACTTTAATTGCCCAATTAAGTTTTTAATTGTTTGAGTCAATAGGCAAGTGAAATCTCAAAGGCTGTATATATATATATATATATATATTGAAAAAACACATAAAATGTAAGGGGGGTGTAAACATGTAATTCCACAAGAGTGTTTAAAAGTGAAAAAATGTTACACTCACAGACTCACCAGCAATTGTAAGGAGCATAAAAACTGCTCTTTCTGTCTGCACAGGCTTGGTTGATGAATTTTCAAGCACATTGCTTCCAAAATACGAAGATGGTGGGTTTCCCTTATATATATATATATATATATATATATAAGTGAAAACTCCTCACATTATGTATTTTATCACTAAAAAGGACTTCTTTAAGTTAATAATATTTTTTTTATGGATGGTAACAGTCATGTATACAGTACGGTGCAAAAGTATCAGGATAAGAACTATTTTATCTTTTATGAGGCATACTGACAGAAAATAAACAATTTAATTAAAGTAATTTTATTCGATTTATTCAACAAATGCTTTAACAAGAAAAAAAATACTTGTTACAAAATAAATTTAATATTTAGTATAATAGCCTTTTGCTTTGATCACAGCCTTCATTCTGTCAGGCATTGGCATCACAAGCTTCTTTAATGTATTTAATGGCATTTCCTGCCAAGCAGCTTGTATTTGTTCCCAAAGTGTGTCTTGCGAAGTAACATCAGATTTATCAATTCAAGAAGGAGGAATAAGAAAAAAGTCAGTCATATCCAAGGATAATAGAATAATGAGTAGTTTCAAAATAACTTGTTTAATAAAAAATAGGAAAAATTAAATATAACTTCTTTTTAATACATTTCTTTTACACCTAGTTTTAAATAATCAATATTTATTAGCAATTTACTTGGCTTTTTACTCTGTATTTGAATTTCAGTGAGGTTTTTAGGAAAATCACTCCTGTCCTAATACTTTTGCATACTACTGGTATCGTGCAAAAGTGTTAGGACAGGGGTGATTTTAAACTTTATTTTGATGCCTCATAAAAGATAAAATAGTTCTTGTCCTAATACTTTTGCACAATACTATATATATATATATATATATATATATATATATATATATATATATTAGGCGCGATTGGTAAATTGTCGCAATTATTTTATTATTTCAAAGCGAAAGGCTATTATACTAAATATTAAATTGATTTTATAACAAGTATTTTTTGTCTTGTTAAAGCATTTGTTGAGTAAATCAAATAAAATTACTTGAATTAAATTGTTTATTTTCTGTCAATATGCCTCATAAAAGATAAAATAGTTCTTGTCCTAATACTTTTGCACAGTACTCTATATGAAGGGAGAAGAGAGAAATGCAGCAGATGCCAGTTATGATTGAGAAACGCCAAAGATAGAAAAACTTAATTTTTTAAAACTTTTGACATCAAGTATATCTAGATACATAACCAATTTTCTATTGCTATTGTTTTTAAATATCCCCATTTTATAGTAGGAGCATATATTTCTTGATGAAAGGTGGTATCTTCTATGATGCTGGATGTCAATTTGCCAACAAAGATACCGAAAGCTACTTTGAACACATTTCCACCTGAATTTTTGCACAACACTTCAGATTGCTACAAAAACAGAGTATTACCTGAAAAACTTGAATTACTCACCTAAATAGTCTTGTCGGACCAAGATTTTTTATGGAGTCATATTTGAAGCCAAACCTGTTCAGAAATATCTAAATTGTCAGCTGTATGCAACCACTTTCTAAGATCAATCATTATAAATGGTTTGAAGTGAGTGAATCCTTCTTTCAACATTATGGTGCTACAGCATCACAAACAAAAAACTGTATACAACCACTTCCTAAGATCAATGGTTACAAGTGGCTTTGAGCAAGTGAAGCATTTACATCTTGGGGGAAGACCATCCTTCTTTAATCATTGTAGACTGGCACTACGGAAACCACATCACTTGAGGAATTTCAACAATACTAAACAACTAAAACCTATCACATGTAACTCAAAGAGAAAATAATGACATTATCAAAATTTTGACATCCCACACTACATCAAACAAAAGTTTAGGAAGGACTCCTCCCCCACCAAATCAATACTTGAAGGAGGGTTAACAGATAATGGACTTGAGAAACCTATTTTCCTGAAATATTGCTTTAAAAGAAAGATTTTATAAATTTCAACCCACAGTAATACTGTTTACTTGGTCAATGAGTGCTGAAAGTTTCCTTATAGGGAAAAAGCTAATATTACAATGATCATTAATAAATTTCTTTCTCCCTTTAAGTCTGGTCCTGGGTATGACAGTAAACTGCATCCGGCAGCAACACCTCTGATTGGGAGGTTGTGAGGAGCATGGAACCACCTCTTAATTGCTGTTGTTCCCAGGTTCATCCTGACTCGGAGTGGTAGAACCTGTTAGGGTCCCAGCTATGGGCAAATAATTAACCCCGCCCCCAAACTGGGGTCAAAATACTATGAAAGTATAAAAAACACACTTTTATAGAAATATATACATTTTTGAAGGAGAAATATTACCAACAATAGATTTTTGAATTAAAAAAAATTATTACCATAAACTATTTTTGAAGGAAAAAAAAATATTGCCATAATACATTTTTGAAAGAAAAAAAAGTATTAGCAGCAATACATTTTTAAATACAAAACTAGAAGACATTTTCAGTTTTCTAAAATAAAGAAATTTTTTTTTTAAATTTTTCCTCAAAATCTGACTAAATCAACCTTCTTACTATAACCCCATATTAAAAAATACTTTAAAACCCCACCTTTTTGGCATTAAATAACCTACAGAGGTTGATATGCCATTAAACAAAGCTCAAACTCAGAGTCCCTTTAAGAAGTCAAATAACTTTTTCAACATGGCTGTCTCCTTTTGTCTCTCTGTAAGAAGGTGAACATTCAAGAGTGAGACTCACCTTCCTGATGTTTCCAACTAGCGTCCAGTTGGCAGACAAAAATAAACAGGGTTGTAACTGAATACATGTCCCTATGTGGCCCAAAGACAAATGGCGGATATTGTGCTGAATATTTATAGAGCTCAATGTACACACTGAAATTATCAGCCGATCACTGCTTACAGAATAGACTTGCCTGTAACAGAATGGAATCTCCCAGGTTATTATTTAAACCACCTACCAATTTGCCCTGGTGGTTTTTTGGTCAGTTAGACCCAACTTCTATTCTAATTGAGTACTGGTTCGTCCACAAGATCTTTTCTGTTACAACTATAGTCAAACCTATTATGATAAGCTACTAATGCATTGTTTTGTAAAAGATCTCTTTAATGTTCATATAACTTTTTATTTAAATTCATTGCTGTTTTACTTATGCCTTCCTTCTGTCAATTCCTTCTTGAGTTTTAAGACTTACTATTTTGTTTTGTGTTAATCTCCTGCTAGTTTTGAATTAGTTGTAATAAATTGATGTTACAAAATACTAAAACCCATCAAACATAGATTCAAATTTACTTCTGAAAAGAAGCAAACAATTACTTAGCTTTGCTAGCAATCATTTTGACCCATGTTCATAATGATCTAAGAGTAAACGTCTATCAAAGCATCGACTAAAAAAATGTTCTTATAAACTTCTATTTAAACAACAATAATGAAATAAAATTCAGAATGATTATAGGTTGGTTGGCCCTATCACTATGGTGAAAATATGCATAAGTAGCGACATCATAAAGCCACTTACCGGCAAATGGTAGCATGGTTTAAAAATGTGAGCCTGGTGGATGACATTCCAAGCCTGTTGCCATTGTATTTGGAAAGCAATGCACTGGCCCTCTACATGGAGATGGAGGAAGATGACCAAAATGACATGAGTCAGATTTAGGCCCACTTGAAGGAGGCATTCACAGATGATGCGATCACAATGTACAGGAAGCTGACCATGGTAAACGAGTGGACGTCTACACACCCAGAATCAGGAAGTGGGTTCGATAGCTGGTTTGTTCTTAAAGATGATGTGGGTTTTTGAAGCAATGTTATTTTGTTGCCCCTGTAGTTGCTGGAATAGAAATCGGTTAAGTGTTTTCCCCAACCTCAGCACAATAGTGTCGTACACTGCAGTTGTTTAAATTTTTTATCCATCAATAATTACATAAGCAGAAATAAATTGAAAATATACTTAAATATTTTCAATATCCAAATTATTTCATATAAAATGCAAAAACGAAAACTTAACCAACAATAATTACATAAGCAGAAATAGATTGTAAATATATTTAAATATTTCCAAAATCCAAAATTTTTCATATAAAATGCAAAAATGAAAACTTACGCATGTCTCAGAATTAAAAAAATATATAAAAAAAAAATAGGTAAGTAACTTGTTTCCTGTTTATGAAGGTGTTCCTAGTTTCTTTCCTCTCTTAATGTCTTAATAGTGGTGCTGTCACAAGTTATCTGTGATATGTATGAATGGTGACAATGTCTCTTTGTACTGGCTTGGCAGTTTTCAGGTTGCTGCTTCCCAACTGGTAATTTGGAACCCAAACTCTTGCATAGCTGCTAGAGAGGCTGCTCTGAACAATAGTTGAAAAATATTGATTTCCTTGCAGTGTCATGTCGTGCATGGATGGGTATTCCTGCATGCACCTCCAATGCACATCCCTGAGGTCACACTATACTGCAGTTTCTGCCAGTTCTCTTCCCATGCATGTTGCATTTGACAACCAACTGCTACTAGTACCCTAGGCCTCTCCTTACCGTAATAAACCTCCATGGCTAGAAGCAATCAAAGAAATAAAACTAAACCAAATACTTAATTCCCTTAAGAATTCTTGCTCCAATATCAATGGTATTCATACCAACTTTTGCAGTGTAGAATCATTCCTCTTTGAAAAGTCCTCAGACATTCTAGCTTTCTGTGAAACTAATCTTACTCTGCAACCCCCTCCTCTGGTTAAAGGAGAGCATTTTTTTTTAAATTTTGGTGGCTTCCTCTATGTGGATAGGGGTCGCACGTTCATGTCCTGCCGAATGACACACATTTTTGTCACAAAAATTTATCGTATATAATCAGGCCAGTAGAAATAAATATATAATAATGTTTGATTATAAACAGAATATATACTTAAATATGAGCATCAGTCAAAAAAAAATAATGTTCAAGCAAATCATATATATATCAGCATGCGGTGTAGATATAGAAGAATCCAAAGGAGTATCCTGTACATACAGTGGTAGGATAACTCTCTAAGAGAGCTCTAAATATATATGTATATAAATACATATAGAGCAAATATAAGAAAAAATTAAGGCAGACATGTTATTTTGTGGTAAATCGGAAGTATTTCCTATTTCAGGCAAACCATCATAAGCCTCCGTCTTTATTGTACAAAAGATTCATGTAAAATCTTTTGTACAATAAAGATAGAAGCTGATGATGGTTTGCCTGAAATAGGCCTATACCTCCAATTTACCATGAAATTGTCTGCCTTAATTTTTCTTATATATATATATATATATATATATATATATATATAAGGGAAAACTCAACACGTCATTTAAATTGGTTATAAATTATAATTCATTTCAATGAGTTTAATTAGCTCATTTCATCAGACCACACAATATTCCTTCCATTTGGTTAAAAAAAAATTGCTGGAATTTAGCATTTCCTTTAACTGAAGAGAAAGATGAAAAAAATAAGGAAAAGTAAAAGAGTGTCAGCACAGAGGCATTGGTGTCATATCAGCTGTGGGTATTCAGACCAGTCATGAAGATGCTGACCACTAAGTCATTAACCGCTTACATTTAATTTCATGGATATGTATGTATGTGTAACCCCACAAATTAACAATATCATATTGTTCTGGATAACATCCATTGAGCTCTCTATATAGATATAACACTTAATATTTTATATTAAGTTGATCTTGTTGGATTATCCTTGCCGTTTATGGACTGGACACACACACACACATATATATATATATATATATATATATATATATATATATATATAGTCATCCGCAGACAGATCTGTTTTGCTGTATCACATCTCATCACTACAGTTAGACATCTGATTGCTTTTAACCCAGGATTGAAACCCAACTAAATTGGCATCAGTTGGCAATTCTACCTCTGAGCTATGAGCGCTCGGTAGGAGGAGGCAGACTTTTAGTGTATCATGTATCATATACCAGTAGCCAGAGTGCTCTAATTCATTACTGAATGAGCGATGTGTAGATGCTAGAATAGCTACTGTTTTTCAAAGTCTACCATTCTTCCAGAGTGCTCAGTCAGGGTGTGAGAGCATAAATAGTCATCTGCAGACAGATCTGTTTCACTGTATCACAGCTCATCAGTACGGTTAGACATCTGATTGCTTTTAACCCAGGATTGAAACCCGACCGAATTGGTGTCAGTCAGCAATTCTACCTCTGAGCTGTGTGCACTCAGTAGAAGGAGGCAAACTTTTAGCATATCATGTATCATATGCCAGTATATATATATATATATATATATATATATATATATGTATAATTTTATAAAGGATTTTTGATTATTACTGTGGATAATACATATTCTAGCGCTTTGATTACTGTTGATATTTCACCGCTTTGATTACCGTGGATAATACATATTTCAGCGCTTTGATAACTATTACTTATATATATATCAGTAATAGTTACTAATGGAATTATATTCCACAGATATTTACTTTTCAAAAGTGCTCAATACAAAAGTACAGCATAAATATGTGATAAGCATTTATGTATCTGTGTGTGCGTATTAAAAATAAAACTATTGATGGAACCAAGGGATAACTTGTCAAAAGACGAAAATACCCTTACATAAGAAAAATAAACATTTTTATAAAAAAAAAAAAACAAACATTTTTATTTATCCATTATCCTTTACACAACTACCATTCTGTTGTAAACCCTCGTCAATACATATACTCCACTGAGTTATGCTTAGGATGATTTGTGTTTTGTATCTTTTCCTGATACACCATAGCCTTCAATTGCTCCCAAAGGTCAAAATTCATTGACCTGAAGAGAGTCAGCTTTGAGCTTGAAACACATGCAGCAACACAAATATAGTCATAAACAATGCATTATTCAAAAGATAAATAATATTAATAATAATAATGATAATAAATCTACACTTTAAACAAAATGTTTTAGGCTTTTTACACCTTTTTCATCTATACCAATTTCTCTCATTAGAACAACCCCTATTTCTGTTTTATATATATATATATAGTGTATCGAGGCAGCAAATAATTTTCTAAACATATACTGTTAAATATAAGAGACAATTAATGTCTATTATGTTTAATCATGAGCCATTCTAAACGTTGTATTTTGGCTTTAATTTCCATTGAAAATAAAGACAAAAATTCTCCAACATTTGGATAATTTTTTATTAATTTGGTTCTAAGTTTTTGGCTCATATGATCCATCTTCAGAGAGGTTATTAAGACTGTAACACAATAACATCCACCATCAGCGACAATTTTATTTTCTGTTGACATAAAACTCTACTATGCAATGACAATAGTTACCAAAAATAACAAACGCAGTTTGCAAATTTGCAATGTGGTTCTATGACGTCACACTGTGTGATAGCCTGAAATGACAACAGAACATTGTATTCAAATGCAATGTAATGTGTTATGACCATATTTAAACGTGATTTTATTAAGTGTGGGTTGTTTGGATTTAATGTAGATGGCCTCCAATATCTGAAGGTTCTTTTTACTGTGTTTATGAGTAAGGATTCATATATATATATATATATATATATATATATATATATATATATATGACTATATTATAAGTTATATATTAGAACATGTACAAATAATAATTTACTACAGTAGTATACATTTTGTTTTGACATCGAAAAACAGTGTCACATCAGGTAGTTAATAATAATGGTAGTCATTGCTCTATTTTTATATTGAGTAATGTTTTAAACATTGTTAATACTTTCTTCATTCTTTATTCACTTGGATATATATATATATATGTGTGTGTGTGTGTGTGTGTGTGTGTGTGTGTGTGTGTGTATATATGTGAGAATTGCTTACATAAATTTCTTCTTTTGATTTCAGTGTTAGTATGTAAAGCATTGTGAATATTGAGGAAGTTTTACGGAAACAGGAACTCCAAGGAAACTGATACTTACAAACAGAAATAAGGACAAAGAAGGATTGGGGAAAAAGAAAACAGTTACTTAGTGCAGCATAAAGACAGGAAGTTGAGGAGACCAATAATCACCCACATCCTAAAAATAGAGAGCAGTTGAATAAAGAAAGATTATAGGCATGCAAGAAAGATGGCGCCCGTTTTCTCTTGTTAATTTTTATTTATAAAGAAACAATTGCAATTCTTGCCTTTTGCTGTTAAATGTTATCTACAAAAATGTGTATGATTTTGAATCAAGTGTCAAAAATGTTCTATCAAAATATCAAGTTCCTAAATAATCAACTCACCACACAAATATTTCTCTTCCCCCTTTTTTTTAACTTTTCTACAGGTTCTCGTGACTGATCAACTATTTTTTTGTCTTCACTATACACCCTTGTGCAAATTAATTGAAACAAAATGAATAATGTCTTTCTAGAATGTTTCACACTTTTCCTGGTCACTTATACGTCATCTCTTAGTGTTGTTTTTTTCTCTTTTGACCGCATTTTCTTTGAGGTTTTAGACTGGTGGATTTAGTTTGTTTCTTCACTTTGATAACACAACTGACAGTTGAAAGGTTAACATCAACAATATCCGCAATCTCTCTGTAAGGTTTGCCAGTGTGTCTGTGGACTGTTAAAATTTTTGTATGCTTCCTTGGACTAAAATCTATCGCAGACAATGGCCATAAGGCAACAAATTGACAGTCGCGACAATAGTGTCTGGGCGTGATAAAAATCTGATGCATTAAATTTGTGATACTGCAGTGCGGCTGGCCCTCAATTCGCCCAACGGCAACCAGTTATGATACCTCACAGGGCATGGTAGCCCTTATGTGATGCTCGTCCTCACCAACGGTCATGACAATCCCAGTTGTGACATTGCCACCCGGTCGCGACGATCCTGTCCTATGATGTCGCCACAAAAGCTGGACTACAGGACGTCTTTTGCAACAATGGGCCACTGTCCCACGTTGTGATTAGATCCCAGAAGTCTCGTCATGCAATTTCAATAGTCGTCCCTTTTAACCAGTCCGGACACTGCTGTACACTTATGAGTTGAAAAAATAAACACGGCACCAAAAAAAAATTAATAAATAAATGAACAAAGTCGAACACGCCTGGAGAGCTACATAGAATGTCTTTATATAAAGAAAAAAAAAAAACAATGTCTGTTTTTTTCCCAAGAATACAGTTGTCGAAAATGATATACAATCGTCGGAAATGATATACAGCTGTTTAAAATGCTGGTTATAACGGAGAGAGAAAGTTCGCCAAAAGCATCAAAGCTTCTAATCATTAATTGATATGTTTACTCTAAATTTTGTTAGCGTTGAAATGTACTTCTAAAACAGCAAAGTTCTTTCGGGTTCTTGACGGAATCTGACGGAATGTGCCGAATCGGGGGTGGCTGCTGGTGGAGTGTGTGTGGGTACTGACGGCGGTGGCACTCTGCCAAAAATCTGGACAATTAGCTCTCCAACTGAATTTTTCGTGTTGAGCATCTATTTTTATAACCAATTTCGATCCTCTCTGGGGATCCGGCCGGCCCACAGTCTTCGGCCAATGAAAATCGGTCTTCGCCCACTCGATTTGCGAATGTCTTTAGCTCAACGAATGAGATTTTGCCAACTCACATCGGAGCTTGATTCTATTTAGATTCGCACGGACTCGATGTATTCATCAGCAGCCCTGACCTTGGGTGACCTTATCAAATCACTCTGTCACTTGTTTTGTCTACGCATTTTCAAATTAGTGGAATACACTCCAGATCTAAGAGAAATCTATATTGAACATAAAAGAGGCGAAAATCATGAAAGACGAGAAATTTATATTTATCCAAAATAACTTTATTTTATATTCCCATGCTTTTAGAAGCACTTGATGGTCTAAAATTATTATTTTTTCTTTAAGCTCACATCGTATGACGCAATAAAACACTAATAATGTCACCAATATCAATTTCTCTCTCCATTGTTTTAAACCAATCAGAGGAAAGTATCCCTATGAGAGAAGGGAAAGCATCACCGCGTGAGATAGTCTCACATATTTATGGGCAATTAATTTAGCAGTTTCAAAACGTTTTTTTGTAGATATTCTAACAATTCTTTGATCTTCTTTTGCAATGTTTTTGGAGCATCTAACGTTTTGTCAGTTTTATACCTGCTAATTACACGATGAACGACACTTTTAGACCTATGAACAGTATCAGAAATTTCTGAAATTGACTTTTTTTCTTGATAGCGATAATGAGTTTTTTTTCTTCAAAACAGGCATCTTGCCATATTGCTCAAAAATAATGTCCTAATAATAAATGAACTTTTACTTATTGTTGAAAAGCTTCATCGAGTTTTTTAACAATGTAAATTAAAAGTTTATGCAAATTATTAGCATCGTTCCTTAACTTTTGTCCAGTAGCTTATTTCCTGTTCCATTTAATCTTTATTTTAACAAAATTATAATGTAAATTTTTCTAACTTGGTACAATATTTATGCATTACACCTTAATCTTTATTTGGTAAAAATTTCATTGCTAATCATGCATTACTTTTTAAGTAATACACATATTTATGTCTTTGTTGTTTCTGTTCCTTATATTATGGCCACTACTCTATATCATCAGTCAATAATGCTGCCATATCAATTCATACATTGAAGTCTGTATATTTTCAGTATCAAATTATTAGATTATCTGTGCTGAAATTGGATCAACTAAAACATCAGAAAGAAACCAGAATTTCTTAGTGTTCCACCAAGATGCGTTTTTGTTTATTCTCATTATTTTACTCAGTATAATTGTTTTTTTTTATTTAAAAAAGAAAATAAATGAAGAACCAACTGTCAAATCCTGCAATCAGTTAATTTTTCGTGTCAAAAAAGCTCTTTACCTGGACATTATGCAAATCAACTGTTGATGACTCATTGGTACTAAGGAATACACGTCAAACCTCAAATGACAATGGGTCCTGGACATGATGTTAAACTGCATCCAGCAGCAAGGCCTCTGATTGAGAGGTTGTGAGAAGCATGGAACCACCTCTTTATTGCTCTTGTTCTCAGGTCCAACCTGACCTGGAGTGGTAGCACCTGTTAAGGTACCAGCTATAGGCAAATAGTTAACCCCCAAACTGGGGCCATAACACTATAAAAGTATAAAAAATACACTTATACATAAAAATAGACTTTTATAGAAAAATATACATTTTTAAAGGAAAAATATTTCCAACAATACATTTTTAAAGAAAAAATTATTACTATAACACATTTTTGAAGGAAAAAAATTATTCTCAGCAAAACATTTTTGAATACAAAACTAGAAGACATTTTCAGTTTTTTAAAAAAGAAAGAATAAAACAAAAAACTTTCATTAAAATTTGACTAAATCAATCTTTTCACTATAACCGAACATTAAAAAAATACCTTAAAACCCCACCTTTTTGGTATTAAATAACCCACAGAGGTGTTGATATGTTGTTAAACAAAACTCAAACTCAAATGACAATAGTGTCTCCATGTGGGTACACATGACCTATATTGATTTTATTTAAATCTTCTGATTAATGAATATGTTTTTTTTATCTTTCAGAATTATTAAACATTTCTTGCTACCTGAACTCTAATCATGTCTCACAGGAAGAGATTTTTATAAAAGTTGTATTGCAGTTCACAAGACAGGATCAGAATAAACCTCAGTGCTACAAGATTTTTTCTTTCCATGAAAATTCATGAAACTTGTGCTTCAACAAAGCACTTATCAAAAATAGCAAAATCAAAGAACAAACAAACCTGTCATCTCTTCCTAATATGAAGTTAAATGTTGCATTAAACTTCATCTGCGTTATAAACTGCTTTGTTTGAGTTATTCTGTTTGAAATAAGTTTTATGTAAACTGAGTACATCTCGACAAATGTTCGTTTTAGGTGCTGACGGCTTTTCCCCCTTCAAATTTATCCAAAATAGCATTATTTCTGTGCAAATGTATATGCTGAACTCAAATCAACAATTAATTATTGAAGAAACTTACCTTTTTTGCTTTGAAAGTCCATAAAAAAACGAACTATATCTTGCACTTTTTCTCTCCCGTAACTCTCACGAAGTCATGTACTTAACTGCAGAATGATGTACTGCGTAATTTTGGTTGATTTTTCTTCATCTACTGATACTTCCGGTGATGAAAGTAATGCTCTATTGTATTTCTATGCTTATTACTTTCATAACAGGAAGTACATTGCCTGAAGTTTTAGTAAAGGAAGAAAATTGACCAATATTCGACAGAAAATTGCTGCTTATGTAGAACATTTTTTATGGACATTTAGATAAGAAAAGGTAAGTTTCTTCAATAACTAACAGTTAATTTGAGTTCAGCATATACATTTGCACAGAGATAATGCTATTTTGGATAAATTTGAAGGGGAAAAGCGTCGGGACTTACAACGAAAATTTACCAGCATTTCTCATTACAAGATTAACGAAAATGATCAGACTTGTAATAAGAAAAATAAAGCTGAGTGGATTTTTTATGAATAAAAATACAAATATATCGTAAACAGCAAAATATCTTAAGCTGTATATATATATATATATATATATATATATATATACAAATTTATATCTTGAGCATTTACTTATAATTTACTTATATTAAATTACTTACAGTTACCTGTTCTTATGAGAAAGTCATTTTCTGCCTGAATTTCTGAGGTAGTTGCTTATTATTTATGCTCAGTCTATGGTCCTCCTCAACAGCCTAATGTAGTAAAGCATTGGTTTCTGAATTTCGTGACATCCTAATTGTGATTTCACTCCCTGGACTGAGCAATGCAGACTCGGTGGCAACAAGGTGAGCAATATTTGAGCACTACTAAGATGAGACCAATCTACCCCAGTACAGTAAACAAAGGGTTCCAAATTCCCTGAAAGTTACCCAGATCAACAAACATCTGATGAAGGACAGAGGCCACGACAGACAAAACACCGTAATCATAACAACAAAGATGAGGACAGTAGTTAAAGTATAACTAACAAAAAAGCTATTTTAATATTTTTGTGACTTTTTGACAGCATAAATTAGATGACTTCAAATGCATGAAACTAAATGATAAAAATCAATTGAAAATCAATTAAAAACGGTTTAGTCTGCGATGAGAGTTATAATTAACGTTGATTCCTGTCATGAAAAACCTGTTTATTACAGGTTTTATTTGAACGGAACATAACCATAATAGCAGAATAAAGAATTTCTCACAAAAATTTTAAAATTAATTTTCATCAGTTATTTGTATATAATACCATTCTGCTTCTTACTTTGTTACCTGCCATTATCTCAAAGAAACAATAAGCTATTCCTGTTCAATTGCAAGGATAGACAGAAGAAAAGCTATATCAGAGGTGCTGGTTGGTTTTAAGGAAAGAAAGGAGAAAAGAAAGAAAGTTGATCCCCACAAAGCATGTGAACTTGATGGTATCTCTGCAATGGTCCTTGTGAAATGTGCTCCTAAACTGGCTCCTGTTCTCTCTAAATTCTACAATAAATATTTTGATGCTTCTTGCTTTCCTCCTTGTTGGAAATCCTCTTCTGTAGTCCCATTCTTGAAGAATTCAGGTGAACTGTTTAATCCTCCTCCTATCAGCCAGTTAGTCATCTTGGCAAATTTACAGAAAAGAAACTACAAGACCTCCTACAGAAAGCAGTTAAAGAAAGCCAAAAGAAAGGACTACATATAAACAAGAAAACTGAATTCAGGGTCATTAGTAAAAAGAAGCCCAAAATGCCAACTATAAGTAGGGAATACGAAAATCAAGCAGATACAGAAATTTATATATCTGGGGAGTGTCCTAACAGAGGGCAGAAAGTTCAACACTGAGATCCAAAGGTGAATTGGTATAGCCAAGGATGTATTCCAGAAGCTGAGTAGAGTATTGATAAACAGGAAGATTTTGCTGGAAACAAAGAAGAGAGTACTGGATTTTTATGAGATGTCTGTCCTTCAATATGGAAACAAATGCTGAACAATTTCATCAAAGATGAAGGAAAGACTTGAAGTAACCAAAATGTGGTTCTACTGAAGCATACTGGATATAAAATGGGGGATCAATCAGTTCTATATTACAATCAATATATAAACTGACCCTTCACTTTGTGCTCACAACAGTTTCTATACATTTATATTCTTGCGATCCAAAAGCACAAGGATGCATTCCAGGAGCTGATTAAAGCATTAAGAAACAGGAAAATTTTGCTAGAAACAAAGAAGAGAGTACTGGATTTTTATGTGATGTCTGTTCTTCAATATGGCAGTGAATGCTGGACAATCTAATCAAAGATGAAGGAAAGACTTGAAACAACTGAAATGTGGTTCTACAGAAGCATAGTGGATATAAAGTGGGGGATCAGTTCCATATTACAATCAATGTATAAACAGAGCCCTCACTTTGTGGTCACATCAGTTTCTATACATTTACATTCCTGAGATCCAAAAGCACCAGGATGCATTCCAGGAGCTGAGAAGAGTATTGAGAGACAGTAAAATTTTGCTAGAAACAAAGAAGAGAGTACTGGATTCTTTATGTGATGTCTGTCCTTCATTATGGCAGCAAACGCTTGACAGTCTCATCAAAGATGAAGAAAAGACTTGAAGCAACCACAATGTGGTGCTACAGAAGGATGCTTAGGATATGATAAAGTTTTAGAAAGGATGGAAACGAAAAGTAAACTGTTCTCATTTCATGTGTAATGCCTTTTTACTCAACTCTTTTAAGTTGTTTGCTCACCACTGCTGTAGCCAGGTATTGAACTCACAGCTCTTTGGGTCAAGTCACTGGAACTAACCAACACCTATATGAGGACATGTGGCGCAGTGGATATAGGCATTGAATTTCTACACATATAAAGAGAAGACCTGAGGCAACAGAAATGTTGGTTCTACAGAGTTGAGTTAAAGGGAGATAATTACATAAAATCCAGAAGTGGCATCACACATGAAATGAGAATAATCTACTTCAGTCATCGAAATAAAGGTTTCAGTTCAAAATTCTTAGCACCTGAGGAAGGCCAGAGCATGCAACAGCTGAAACATCATAAACATGCAATAAAGCTGCAGAGAACAGTCTAAACAACGTAAATTTTCATGCATAGAATACTGCTGTCATATTTGGTCAGGCGCCCCTACTGTTCATCTCAGTGTTCTTGACAGGCTCCAAAGGAGAATCTGTAATGTGATAGATCCTGACTTGGCAGCTCGACTCCAGCCACTTTCTCACTGGTGGGATATGGCTTCCCTCTGTCTATTCTACAAATATATTCATGGCTTCTTCTCAGACGAATTTAAGTCACTGGTGCCCCCACCAAAAGAATTTATTCGTGCAACCAGACTGACAATAAGGTCCCACCCATTTACAGTTAGATCAACCAAATGCAGGTGATAATTCTATTCCATCAGTTTCTTTTCTCGCACTTCCCACCTGTGGAACTCCCTTCTATATACTTGCTTTCCTGACAGCTAAAACCTCCAGGAATTTAAATGCAATGTCAGTACCCATCTCTTATCCCCTCGATTCCAGTTCTTTCTACATCACCCTGTATATCTTATTTTTTTCTTTCTCTCTACCTTCGCAACTGTCTTCACACCTGTGTTCCCATTGTTCTCTTGCCCTTTCTCTAACACCCCCTATAACTGGTTCGTCTTTCTCTTCACTCTCTTCTTGTCTAAACTTTTACTCTTATGTAGCCCACTGTGCATCAGTGGTGGTACCGCCTTGCTTGGGGTGAAACAATTAAAAAAAGAAGACTTAGTCATTCAGCTCTCTTTGTTGCTAATGAAATTTTTCTGGTTCTTAATACTTTTCTTTGCTTTTGAAAGGCCTTTTTAAAATCACCTCTTTGTTATCCATTGCTGTTAACTGGTGAATAAATATACAAAAAATGTCAACTAATATTTTTTTTATATATTTTTTATAGAATTTACTGGTTATATATTACTTTTCTACAGTGAGTATCTCCCTGTATAAAGCCGAGAGGGTCACTCAAGACAAAGAGTTCTGTTAAGAGGCTGTTTATATTGACAGGAGGTGGGGATAATGGTTAATTCTAGACTTGAACAGGTTATTAATTTAGTTTTTAGGGAAACATCTTCTCGGGAGTCAGTTTCACACAGCAGTGATTGTCCAAATATATTACATGTACATTGTCACCCTAAATTATGTTATCATACAGTGTGTTCAAAGATTACATCCAGACTCTGGCTATTTTATAAAAGAAATTTGCTTATCAACATTTCATCACTTTTATGGCTTGATAACATTAAAAAATAACAAAATATATATATATGTGTGTGTGTGTGTGTGTGTGTGTGTGTGTGTGTGTGTGTGTACTAGCAGTATAGCCCGGCGTTGCTCGGGTGTAATGAAAGCTTTAAAACCAATCCATGGTCCTGGAGCTCAGAATCTTTGGGCGTTGGCACAAAAGACTAAAAAGCAATAGTTGTTTCCAGTTAAAGCGAAACCGTAGACTGAAAGAAAAATGAATGGATGTAAGTCAAATTTTGATTTCCTGGTATCGATATCAAATAATTTTTTTTCGTCGTAAACTGAATAAGTCCTCTGAGTAAATGGTATCATGGCTGAGACTAAGAACTACAATTATACCTACTTAAAGCCAAACCCGAAGTAAAAACTAAAATAAAAGGGCTGAAAAAAATACTGACATACAGGCATATAAACAGACACACACACACAAATATCTTGCCTTTATATATATATATATATAAATATATATATATATATTATCTATTTTCTGCACTATTGTAAGAACTGCAACCTTGAAACTTCTGAATATCATTTCTTATGTCTTTGTCTATGAGTGTATCAAATTTGATTAAAATCAGACCAATCCTTCTATAACCCGATTTTTTCGATTATCGATTTTCAATATTTATCAGGGGTACCTCCACACAAAACTTAGCTAAGAACACTCGCAGACAATTATAGTACAACTGTGTAAATTTTCAAGAAAATTGGTTCAGCCATTTTGGAGTCTATAGGTAACGGACACACACACACACACACACACACACACACACACATACACAAATAAGTTTAGATATATATATAGAGAGAGGTAAAGAGAAAGAAATAGAATGGATTAAAGAGAAGGAAAAACTATTGATACAGAAGAGAGAAAATCAACAGAATGAAACAGAGAAAGAGATGAAGAGAGATAGGAATGACAGGGATTTTTTTTTAATCATTTCACCCCCAGCCAAGGCAAGAAAGCCACTAAGGAATAAGAAGTTACTTAGTGTAAAAGAATGCAAAAAAGAAAAATATCATTAAGGAGAGAGAACAATAAAAGAACAGGAATAAAGATGAAAGTGGATCATGGTTGACAATGCATTTAAATTTTTGAAGACCAAATTTAGCTAAAGTATGGAGCTGGAAGAGAGTTCCACAAGCAAGAAACGTAAGAGAAGAAACTGTTACCATAGGACTTACAGTTACATTTAGCCAATTCAATTATAAAATGATGAGACCTTCTTACCAATCTAGTCATTTAAGTGCCATACATGAATCACACTTGAGCAATCATGTCTCAAAAGAGACATGACTGACTGGGCAGAAGATTATCCTGCAGTAGGTTGCCATTGCTTTCTGCAGTAGACTGGTTGCCAGCCAAGGCTATAGAACCCAATCTGTCCTGTTATTTAACCCATAACTGGAAGGAAGAGACGGATTAATACCTTTCCCAATGGTATTTGCGTGTAAGTGAATGGAATGAATTTAACTAGAATTCAAACCGGCAGCCTGTCGTATGTGTTAGATCTCGTCCGTCTAGCCCTGGTGCACTGTTACCGGCTTCTGTGGTTTGCTGCTGGCACTGCTGTATGTCATCTATCGTTTTGCTGTTAACCATTGCCATTTCTGCTGCCACCGCTGAGACAACTGCAGCCACCACCGATGCACGGTTCCAACGCCTATAACTATGACAACATTGCCGCACGCCAACTTCGCCATCGCCACAGTGAAGCAGAGTCAAAAACAACCAATCTAGTACCATAAAGAAAAGTCTGCCAAAACAATTACCATGAAATGACTTATATATATATATATATATGTGTGTGTATATATATAGGAAAAACTACAAAAAAGTTGTAAGTTAAAAATGTATTTTTTTGACAGTATTTATTTCTATTATTATATATAAATATCAAAGTATATATATATATATATATATATAATAATATATATGTAATAATAGAAATAAATAAATACTGTCAAAAAAATACATTTTTAACTTACAACATTTTAGTAGTTTTTCCTATGCATGTTAAGACAGTATACATGGATCATCATTATACTCTCTCTCTCTCTCTCTTTATATATATATATATATATATATAAGCATAAGGAATCTACATTACAGCAGTGGGAAAGTCACTGAACAAGCAGGAAGCAACCAGGCATTTATTATTTTTTTTTTTTAATCATATCATCCCGAGCAAGGCGGTAACGCCACTGATGTGCAGGGGGCTACATAGGAGTGAAAAGATTGGAAAAGAGAAGACCGGGAACCGCATCCTAAACAGGAAACAAGGGATGAGCCTGTTCACCTGTTCAATAAACGTGGGTGGAGTGTAAACCGGGAGGGATATCATCAGGTCCACATGATTTGTATGAATCTACTTTAGAGATGATAACAAAAACCAAGGAAGGTGATATAAGTATATCACTTAACAGAGACTTAATTCTAAGTAGAAAATCAGTCAAAGATAATCCACATAAGTCAAGAGTTGAATTTTATGATTAACTATAAATTAAAACAAAAAGAGATTATCATATAAATGGGTGAGCAACAGAAATTTATTTAAATATAACAATAGAGAAAGGTTGAAAAATATATAAAGGCCTGAAGTAGAGAGACTGAAAAATATAATTACCTGAAGTAGAGAGAGAGACTGAAAATATATAATTACCGGAAGTAGAGAGAGAGACTAAAAATATATAATTACCGGAAGTAGAGAGAGAGACTAAAAATATATAATTACCTGAAGTAGAGAGAGAGACTAAAAATATATAATTACCTGAAGTAGAAAGAGAGACTGAAAAATATAATTACTTGAAGTAGAGAGAGAGACTGAAAAATATGTAATGACCTGAAGTAGAGAGACTGAAAAATATAATTACCTGAAGTAGAGAGAGAGACTGAAAATATATAATTACCTGAAGTAGAGAGAGAGACTAAAAATATATAATTACCCGAAGTAGAGAGAGAGACTGAAAAATATAATTACTTGAAGTAGAGAGAGACTGAAAAATATGTAATGGCCTGAAGTAGAGAGACTGAAAAATATAATTACCTGAAGTAGAGAGAGAGACTGAAAAATATATAATTACCTGAAGTAGAGAGAGAGACTAAAAATATATAATTACCCGAAGTAGAGAGAGAGACTGAAAAATATAATTACTTGAAGTAGAGAGAGAGACTGAAAAATATGTAATGGCCTGAAGTAGAGAGACTGAAAAATATAATTACCTGATGTAGAGAGAGAGACTGAAAAATATAATTACCTGAAGTAGAGAGAGAGACTGAAAAATATAATTACCTGAAGTAGAGAGAGAGACTGAAAAATATATAATTACCTGAAGTAGAGAGAGACTGAAAAATATAATTACCTGAAGTAGAGAGAGAGACTGAAAAATATATAATTACCTGAAGTAGAGAGAGAGACTAAAAATATATATTTACCTTTAGTAGAGAGAGAGACTAAAAATATATATTTTCCTGAAGTAGAGAGAGAGACTAAAAATATATAATTACCTGAAGTAGAGAGAGAGGCTGAAAAATATAATTACCTGAAGTAGAGAGAGAGACTGAAAAATATATAATTACCTGAAGTAGAGAGAGACTGAAAAATATAATTACCTGAAGTAGAGAGAGAGACTGAAAAATATATAATTACCTGAAGTAGAGAGAGAGACTAAAAATATATATTTACCTTTAGTAGAGATAGAGACTAAAAATATATTTTCCTGAAGTAGAGAGAGAGACTAAAAATATATAATTACCTGAAGTAGAGAGAGCTGAAAAATATAATTACCTGAAGTAGAGAGAGAGACTGAAAAATATATAATTACCTGAAGTATAGAGAGACTGAAAAATATATAATTACCTAGTAGAGAGAGACTGAAAAATATAATTACCTGAAGTAGAGAGAGAGACTGAAAAATATATAATTACCTGAAGTAGAGAGAGGGACTAAAAATATATATTTACCTTTAGTAGAGAGAGAGACTAAAAATATATATTTACCTGAAGTAGAGAGAGAGACTAAAAATATATAATTACCTGAAGTAGACAGAGAAACTAGAAAAATATGTAAGGGATTGAAATTGAGAGTAAATCATCCATTTTTTTCGCCAGCATTTCCCAAACCATGTGTCACAATCCACTGTTTGGTAGTAAGTGGAAACGTTAGTGGAAACGTTAGTAAATAAAGGTTATACTTTAAATATGCATTAGCTTTAATTCTACACCATCAGTTGAGATAATTCAAGACTCGGCTTTCCTTGCCTTTTTGTTATTGTATGAATAGGTATGTTTTGACAAACTAAACAAATCAGTGTTTGTCATGCTCTCAATTTAATCATTAGTCATCATAAAAAGGATATCAATTTTCACCTATTCATTAATTTGAGTAGGTCACCATAATGAACAGTGGGTCACAATTCCACGAAGTTTGGAAATACCTAGCTTATGCCTATTAAGCATGTCATGTGCTGTTTTCCTGTCTATCTTTCCATATATATGGTCTGTAAGTATATAGACTGAAACAGAGAGAGATTTAAACTTATATAATGGACTGAAACAGAGAGAGATTGAAAAATAATTGACTGAAACAAAGAGAGATTGAAAATTATATAATGAACTGAAACAGAGAGAGATTGAAAATTATATAATGGACTGAAACAGAGAGAGACTGAAATTTATGTAATGGACTGAAACAGAGAGAGATTAAAAATATAAAATGGACTGAAAAAGAGATAGAATGTAAATAAATAACTAGTAACAACCACTTCTTGGCACTTACTAATTTTATAAAAATAAAAGGAACTCCTTAAGATTCAAACCAGTGGTTGGTCATACTTTGCAGCCTGTCTGTCTGGTTTTTATCAGTATCTTTTTTGTCCTTTGTCTAAATTTGGAATTTCTTGAAATTTCACAAGATATTAAATAAGTATGTGTGTTTATGTATTTTGAGAATAAAAAGCATTCTTGAAATATTATTTTATGTTAGTAGACATTTATTAAACTTTTTTTAGTTTGCCACAAGCCTGGTAAAGGGGAATTAAGTTTAGAAAGATTATGTTGCACAGCATTTATGTGTGGAGCCTGTATAGCATTCAAAATCCTGAATTTTTACCTGGTTTCAAATTCCACCAATGAGAAATATACAACTATTTCAGTCACAAGACATTCATATAGATTTACACACACATAATTCTAAGTAAGTATAAATATACATATTCATACATAGTGTTTAATTGCAATAGCATGTAGTGCCAAGGTTGTTGTTTTGTTCAGTGATTTTACTGATAAAATGTGTTTCGGCAAGCAGGTTTTTTATTGTAAATTGCTCGATATCAGAGTGTAGATAGAGTGTTGATAGTGTTACATGTTATAAGTTGTAACAAAAGAAAAAAAATGATTAACCAAAACACAGAGCTAAATCCCAGACGGATATTTAATTTACAAAAAACACAAAATAAAATATATGCAGATATACAATTTTAAAATTCAAAACAAGAAACATAGACTTTACTACTGGCAGAGTTATGGGTAAGTGTTACAAAGGGGAAGGAAGGTAAGTCTAGTATCTTTACCCAGTTGAGCTAGCAAAGTAGTTTAAGTGTTATACTTTTTGGAAATCCTCAAATGTGTATATAAAGAATTTGGTCAATGAAAGAGTCAAAAATTCTATTTACCCATTTAGTTCCATGAGGTTCTCTTTCAGGTTTGTTGGTTGGCGACTTTTCCTAGAGATTCTTTCGGCTGGATATAAATCTTTGAATCAAAGCCGGAGTTGATAATGTCAGCAAATCCTTTTTACAAGTAACCTATTTTTATAGGGGCTAACACCTAATTTGCATATTTCTTGAATCTTCTAGGTTTTTCTTGAATTTTTTGGAATGATCTAGAATCTTCCAAACATTTCAAATTTCTCTATTTAACAACTACTTCATGAATAAAATTTGTTTTGTATTAACAACTAGGATTTACTAGAATCCCTTACTATAAATTTTAACCTTTTTGTGGACTTTATTAATATTTTTTTATATATAAATGCATCTTCTTAACAAAGATTTTGTCTCTTTAATAAAGAAAATTCATGCCAACTTCAAGAACATAACAATATTCTCACAAACTATTAAAGAGACAAAATCTTTGTACATATTTATATATAGATAATATTCAATACCTCTAAATATTTTCTAAAAAAAAAACATATCATGATGAAAAAAGACCCCCACATGTGATGAAAACAAAGTTTTATCATCAAAATGTTTGTTATTATTAAGATGAAGTATTTTTTTATTTATTTTATTAAATTTTTTAATCCTACACTATTTACATTATTCGGACTATTGTCCTCATCTTTGATGTCATTTTTACGATGTTTCAGTCGTTGTACGCTCCGGTCTTCTTCAGGTTCCAGGAATTTCAAACCGAACCCTTTATTAAAAAACTGGGGTATATCATTCTCATTCCTTGTATGAAGCCACTTTTGGTAGTCATGAGTTATCTCCCTTTAACCTAACTCTCTAAGTTATTTCTTCACCACTGCTGTAACCTGGTATTGGACTCAAAACACTTTGGGTCAAGTCACTGGAAGTAACCTGTATCTAAATTCACTGGCTCTTCTTAGACAGACATGCAGGTATTCACAGTCCAATTTGTTTTTTGCAACACTTGCATGTGCATTTCTCCATACTGCACCTACATGCACATATGGCATACACTTCACTTTTTTCAGCCGCCCATACTTGAAAGAAATGATGGTAAATTAATCCCCACCAGGATTTGAAAATATAACCATGGTAAACTGTAAATAATAAGAAATATCTTACAAAATCACATAAAATGGTGGTCGTATAGAGAACGATGACACACGTTTAAATAGTAAACATGCACCCAACAACATTCATTTTAAAATATATTAAGCTAAGTACATCTGTTTTGTCTTTATTAGTAATGGCAGTAGTAATCGTTTCCTAATAAAGAAACATTTGGCATTCATTGACCAAACAACCAGTGAAATCTCTTGGTTGAATTTTATAAAATCTGTTGTGGACCTATAAGTTTATTTGTGATTTGTCACCAGTTAATGTTGGAGTGTGTGATTTGATTTGGCCTTGTTTAGTTTAGTTAGTTCACCATAAGAAATAAACAATGAAGATGGTGTGTAAGAATCATCATTTATATAAATACTAGCAGTATAGCCCTGCATTGCTCAGGTGTAATGAAAGCTTTAAAACTAATCCAAGGCCCTGGAGCTCAGACTCTTTGGATGTTGGCACAAAAGACTAAAAAGCAATAGTTGTTTCCAGTTAAAGCGAAACCATAGACTGAAAGAAAAATTGAATGGATGTAAGTCAAATTTTGATTTCCTGGTATCGATACCAAATAAATTTTTTCATCGTAAACTGAATTTTGAAGGCTAAATAAGTCCTCTGAGTAAATGGTATCATGGCTGATACTAAGAACTACAATTATATCTACTTAGAGCCAAACTTGAAGCAAAAACTAAAATAAAAGGGCTGAAAAAATACAGACATACAGGCAGATAAACAGACACATACATAAACATCTTGCCTTTTATATATATATATATATTATCGATTATCTGCACTATTGTAAGAACTGCAACCTTGAAACTCCTGAATATCGTTTCTTATGTCTTTGTCTATGAGTGTATCAAATTTGATTAAAATCGGACCACTCCTTCCATAACCCGATTTTTTTGATTATCGATTTTCGATATTTATCAGGGGTACCTCAACACAAAACCTAGCTAAGAACACTCGTGGATGCTTATAGTACAACTGTGTAAATTTTCAAGAAAATCGGTTCAGCCGTTTCAGAGTCTATAGGTAACGGACACACACACACAGACAAAGTTCCATTTATAAATAAGTTTTGATGAATAATTCTGTTATACGCAATGATACTAATGTTTGTAATGATTGGCACAAGGTTAGTAAGAAGAGTTCAGTAACGTTCTTTGTCTGGTACAAGGTTGATAAGAAGAGTTCGTGTAAGTACTTAAGTGTAATAAGTACTCTAAGCTGAATGTATGAGAATAGAAATGATGATATGTAGGAGCCAGATGTAGTTGTAGTCGTTGATGTCACTGCTCAGTTGAATGTTCATTTAATCATGTCTTCTTTGTGTCTGTCTGTAAGAAATGTTCTTTGAAGAAGAAGGAGAGGTACAGAACAAGCACTAGAGAGAGAGAGAGTAAGCCAATACAGTTTGCCTGGCTTGTGTCAAAGAAAAACTATCAAAGAGGCTCTCTAAAGAGAGAGGTTGAATCATTTGTACTGTAATATTTGTGTATCTTTGTGGGTATAATTGACAAAGAAGTGGATACAAATATTAGCGTTGAGAGGAATATTTTATTTTCTTATTTTTACATACTTTTGTGTTAAGTGTCTGCTAGCAAGAAAACACATGTTGCCTGCTTAGAAGCCAGAGAGGGACTGGCCAATCCTTTAGGTCAAGCATGGGTCAGGGAGATAGAGAGAGTAGGGGAAGGAGAAATAGTAGCAGAGAAAGAAAAGGGAATAGATTTGGGTATCTTAGTTCTTGGGAGTTATTTAGAGACAGAGAGGGTAAAAGAAACAATGTATTCTCTGCATGGTAGTAGTATCTGACCTGAGGTCATTTTGGTTCATTCCTACAGTACTTTTACCTTTTCAGAAGTCAAAAGAGGATCACATTCAAATGCATTTTTCTGTTCTCTGATTGGTTAATACATGCATATTTCTTTTAGATTGTTTTTCAACTGAAAGACCTGCATTCACCCTCATGCACAGATACACAGATATACCATTCTGTTTTAAGTTGTTGAAGAGATAACATCCTGGTCACTACAAATCTTTCTCATAAAACAATTTTTCAGGAAAATCTTTTGTCTCAAAACCTTGGTTTCCAGTTTCCATGGTGGAAACTTTCTTAACCTTTTCTTTGAAGTACTATGGAACATCAAGAGCATCAAAATTACATCATGGTTTTCTCTTTGAATTACAGATGATATCCATTTCCATTATTGCTGTTGTTGAAAGTCTTCATCTGATGTGATTTCTGTTATTTGGTACAATTCTTTATTTATGATTCTGTAGTACTTGTCCACAAGGTTCCAAGAAGGATTATCCTCATTGTGACCTTCAGTTTTCATTTTTGCAAAGCCATATTTAACTATTGATCTGAGAAATCAGTTCTATACAGCTGACAATTAAGGATTTTCTATGCATAGAATCCATATGAAAGTTTAAATGTGATAGGATGATTTTACAACATGACTTGAGATTTTAGGTTAATGTTCCGATTTCGTGGCTTTTAGATTAACATTCTGGTTTTGTGAATTTTAGATTGATGTTCTTTTTTTTTTTTGTAACTTTTTGGTTAATTTTTTTTTTTCAGTATTGAATCAAACCGCCCATAGCAATGTCTATACTAAATCCGCACTTTTAATGGCATTACTTCATTGCTTTTCAACATTTGTTGAGTCATAGACTCTGTTCTGGATCTTTGATGCCAATTTGTTGTGGTGTTGTGGTGAAACTTCACCGCAAAGGGTAGTGATCGGTTTTTGCCGGAAGTAAGACACAGAATAAGAAGGTAGGTCCAAAACAGTACATTAGTATAACAAGAAAACAAGATATTCAAAGGAAGTGTTAATAATAACTAATATAGAAATAAATAAGTCCGAAGGTATTATTACGCTGCCTGACTAGTAGCTGTCGTTAACTACTTCGTTAACCTGCTCTACTTGATTGCTGTACTTGACTGCTCGTTAACTGCAGTATTCAGTTACCCCCCCCACTAAGGCAAGATGTGGCACAAGACCTTTTTAATGTGGGTTACCCGGGCCATAGAGCCCAGCCAAAAATATCTGTCTAATATTCCCTAGTCATGACTCTACTCTTCAGCGGAGCTGCAACTGTGTTAATACTCTCCACTCGAAGGCAGAGAGCTTGAGAGTGACAATGCAATATTGTAACTGCAGTATTCAGTTACCCTCCCCACACACACACTAGGGCGAAATGTGGCACAAGACCTTTTTAATGTGGGATCTCAAGGCCATATAGCCTGGACAAAAATTTCTGTCTAATTTTCCTTAGTCTGACTCTACCTTTCGGCTGAGCCACAACTGTGTTAATACTCTCCACCCAAAGGCAGAGAGCTCGACAGTGACAATGGCAGTTATTGCTTGTAACTACTCTCTAGAAGTCATGTAGGTAATTTATATATAGCACGAGGAAGAGTTCATTCCTTGTAGGTGGACACCATAACAGACCCCTATAACAACTAGCCCTTCATAGAAAGACAAATACTCATAACCTGATTTGCCACAACAGTTGTACATCCATTTCTTTATACTGCACACACAGCACTTTTCATCTTATTTTTTTTTTTTTCAATTGGAGTAGATAGACTAAACTATCACCCGGTTCACACTCCACCCACGTCTATTGAACAGGTGAAGAGTCTCATCCCTTGTTTCCTGTTTAGGATGTGGTTTCCGGTTTTTCTCTTTTCCAATCTTTTCACTCTTACGTAGCCCCCTGCGCATCAGTGGCGTTTTCGCCTTGCTTGGGGTGATATGATTAAAAAAAAAAAATTGGCAGTCAAACAATCTTTATCTTGTGTTTGTATAAAATGTTTTACTTGTGTTCCTCTAAAATGTTTTACTTGTGTTCCTATAAAATGGTTTTACTGTGTTCCTATAAAATGATTTACTTGCATTCTTATAAAATAGTTTGTGTTCCTATAAAATGGTTTACTTGTGTTCCTATAATAGGCGAAGATAATCAAGCTGTGATAAACCATGAAAAATGTAAGTTATCACTTGCTCTTATTAAGTAGCAAAAGATGGCCATCATATATATTTACCCTACTCTCCCTACTAGAGTGAGATGTGACACAAGGTCTTTTTAAGGTGGGGGCCCGACCCCATATGGATGAGCAGAAGAACAAAAATTCCCGTCCCCTCAACTACCAGTTGAGCAGGCTCCGGTAATGAGCACCTGGTCCACTCCTCTACTATAACAGGGTGGTGCGGCCACAGGACACTGTTCCCCGGGACTGGGCATCTATTCAGTGTCATTTTTCTCAGTTGCAACCCTGCCCCTGCCCTTGCGGACAAAGCTACAACTGAGCCACACTCTGTCTTCAAGGACAGAGACGCAACTGAGAGATGACTTAGGTCCCTACCTGACACAAAAATGTGACTATCATGTAAGGAATGACAACACATGTCTAAATGGTAAACATGGACCCAACAACAAGTTAAGAGACGCCTAGCAGTCGACATTGCTGTTGTGGTTGTATGTGTTTTCTTTCCAGCAGTGGCAGAATGCATTTTTCTTTCGTTTCTTTCAATGGGAAATTATTGATTGGGACAACGGCTGCATAGTGAATATAAATCTTAGTTTTTATCTGATACTCATGGATTTCCTGGAAACCATCCATGAACTCAAGGTTAAGAATTCCTGTTGTAGTTGGGTCCTATAGAATAGTTTGTGTTCCTATAAAATGGTTTACTTGTGTTCCTATAAAGTGGTTTGTGTTCTTATAAAATAGTTTACTTGTGTTCTTATGAAATAGTTTGTGTTCCTATAAAATGGTTTACTTGTGTTCCTATAAAATAGTTTACTTGTGTTCCTATAAAATGGTTTACTTGTGTTCCTATAAAATGTTTTACTTGTGTTCCTATAAAATGGTTTTATTGTGTTCCTATAAAATAGTTTACTTGTGTTCCTATAAAATGGTTTACATGTGTTCCTACAAAATGGTTTACTTGTGTTCCTATAAAATGGTTTACATGTGTTCCTACAAAATGGTTTACATGTGTTCCTATAAAATGGTTTACATGTGATTTTGCCCTTTTTTTTAGTATTATTATTATGTCTTTATCTTTTCCAATGTTGGTTTAATTTGTTTATCAATTATGTGGTTAGGGAAATTATTGTTAATTAATATGTATGTTTTGGGGTTCATTGAGTAATAGTGTGACTGTAGAGGGGGGTTATTGGGTGTGTTTTATTGGATTATTTATGAGAGTTTTTTTAATCTCTGTGCATGGGTGTGTGCAGTGGATATTAGCCGGAAATGAGGAATCGGAGAGCCAAGTTCAAATTCCAGCTAAATTCATTGCATTCACTGATATGCAAATACCCTTAGAAAAGGTATTAATCCATCTCTTCTTCTTCCAGCTTTGGGTTAAATAGCATGACAGATTGGGTTCTGTAGTCTTGGTTGGCTGCCAGTCTACCTCAGAAAGCAATGGCAACCTACTGCAGAAATATCTTCAGTCCTGTCAGTCATGTCTCTTTGGAGACATGATCGCCTAAGTGTGTATCACTTATCTGCCTGAGTTATGTAGGCATGGATTCGAATTGGTTGTTTTTTTTTTAAGTTTTCCTCATTCATGTCAGTTCATCAGGGAAATCTGTTATTATTTGTTCATATATGAAATTAAGGGTTAAGTTATTTTAAAGTTTGTTTGAAATCTTTTTTTGTTATTTGTTGTTATATAAATGTCATCAATATCGCATGTTTACATTGTTTGTTTGAGGCATCATTTTAAACTTTAATCTTCTATTCTGATAGTGTTGGAGTGAGCCCATGATCACACTATCATTTTATGTGTACAGGATTTTGAAATGACCAAAAAAGGGAACTTCTGTGGTGCTGGCTAGTAGTATGTCTTTGAGAAATATCAGGTTTCTTTTGGAAGTAGGAGTGATGGGCATTGATAGATATTTTTTCTCATTGTATTACTAAACGGTACATTGGTTAAGAGGCAAAAAGGGCCTCCCCTCCAAAAAAACAGTTCTATAAAGGCAGGTAATCTTTAGGAACCTATTCTTCTCATTTTCTTTTGAATCTGAGAATGGAAACAAACCAATTTATAGTATCAAAAAGAATTAAACCATTTTGGTAATATAATAGAAAACATTAATTCATATATTTCCAAAATTATATTCTGTTCTTATCATATTTCTGTTCAGAAGAACGATGCTTTTTGATGTTAGTGTCATCAGCTGTGTTATGGTTTCTTAGCCACATTCAGAAAATCCAATGCGAGACCTATCAAATTTCAGAGGCAACGTGCTCACTTTCATTCATTCCTCAAATAAAAAAGCATTTTAAAAAATTGATTTGAAAATTCCTAGCACCTGAAGAAGGCCAGAGCAACCAACAGCTGAAACGTTGTGAATATGACAATAAAGATGAGGACAACAGTCCGAACAATGTAAATAATGTAAATCACTTTCTGGTATAAAAAAATGAAATGATTTTGATAATTTAATAGAAAATATTTTATTTATTAAGATATTTCCAGATGGAAATTCTGTTCTCATCACCACCGAGTGGAGATCCTTCTCAAGATCAGCAGCAAGGTTGTGCTTGTCCACCTCATCAAATTTCTTACTGATGCAGGCAGGAGTAGATTGGTGGTGTCGTCTGCATAGATGGCTACAAGGATTTCAATTAAATCATGCATTAAGTTGATGTGATATTTTAGGGTGCGTATGGTTTCATGGATGTGCGTTGTGGTGCAGTGGACATCATATTGGAATGAGAAAACAGGGAGCTGAGTTCAAATTCCAGTTGAATTCATTGCATTCACTTACATGCAAATACCCTTGGGAAAGGTATTAATTCATTTCTTCCCACCAGTCATGGGTTAAATAACAGGATATTGAGTTCTATAGTCTTGGCTGACAATCAGTGTACTGCAGAAAGCAATGGCAACCTAATGCAGGATAATCTTCTGCCCAGTCAGTCATGTCTCTTTCGAGACGTGATCACCCAAGCGTGTATCACGTATGGCACTTAACTGACTGATGGTTTGATGATTTGGGAGATATTGTTGATGGGTGTAGGAATTTGCACCATTAGTGGTTTTAATGGAGTTTTTAGTTTGTAAATTTTTATTTAAACATATTTATAAATGGAACTTTGTGTGTGTGTGTGTCCATTACCTATAGACTCCAAAACGGCTGAACTGATTTTCTTGAAAATTTACACAGTTGTACTATAAGCGCCTGCGAGTGTTCTTAGCTAGGTTTTGTGTTGAGGTACCCCTGATAAATATTGAAAAAGTCGCGTTAAAAAAGAAGTGGTCCGATTTTAATCAAATTTGATACACTCATAGACAAAGACATAAGAAACAAAATTCAGAAGTTTCAAGGTTGCAGTTCTTACAATAGTGCAGAAAATTGATAATATATATATATATAAAAGGCAAGATGTTTGTGTGTGTGTCTGTTTATCTGCCTGTGTGTCTGTATTTTTTCAGCCCTTTTATTTTAGTTTTTGCTTCGGGTTTGGCTCTAAGTAGGTATAATTGTAGTTCTTAGTCTCAGCCATGATACCATTTACTCAGAGGACTTATTTAGCCTTCAAAATTCAGTTTACGACGAAAAAAACTTATTTGATATTGATACTAGGAAATCAAAATTTGACTTCCATCCATTCATTTTTCTTTCAGTCTACTGTTTTGCTTTAACTGGAAACAACTATTGCTTTTTAGTCTTTCGTGCCAACATCCAAAGAGTCTGAGCTCCAGGACCATGGATTAGTTTTAAAGCTTTCATTACACCCAAGCAATGCCGAGCTATACTGCTAGTTTTTCTATAGATTTATCTGGATGTATGAATGGTATAATAGTAGCTCAGAATGAGAAATCGGAGAGCAGAGTTCAAATTCTAGTAGAGTTCACTACATTCACTTACATGCAAATAACTTTTGAAAATCTATCACCTGTTCCCTTCCCAGCTATAAGTTAAATAGTATGATTGTCAGATATCCAAAACAAAAAATTCTTACAATCCAGAATATGTTTCGACTCTAAATAACCCACAAAATGTTGATAGCCCATTAAAAAGAAAACAATCACATGATAGATATATCTCTGCTTATATTTTTAAGTGAATTTTTTTTTCAAGATTCAAGGATCCTATTTCTATGTTGTTGGCAGTAATGAGCTTATTAATCTGTTAAGATTATTGCCAGGATTTATACATAGTTTTTTTAAGATTTCTTTTCCTGTTTTAACATTTTTATTGTCATGTATTAAAAAATTAAAAAAAAGCAATTAAATTCAAAAGGTTCTACTATTTAAAATATATAAAACATGAATTAATTTCTCAAACTAAAATAATGAATAATAATTACATTATAAAAAATCCAACAATAAGATTTACGCACTTTTGTTTATTAGACATTAAATTACATCACTTGGCATCTTTCATAATTTACCTTGACTTTATGAGTATCACTGAAATTTAAAAAATTTAAAAAACTAGCAAGATTTTTATTTCTGTTTATAAATATTTGTTACAACATAAAATCCTTATGTTTGCCTTGATGAAGTTCATCAGAGGACTAAACATGTCGGTTAAGAGAAGTTTTTTTTTGTCCTTATTCATATTGCTATTTTACAGATATATTTTTAGTTATATCTGAATTTTTCCTTTTTCCAAATTTTTATTTTCATGTATTAAAAAAATTAAAAGAATAATAATTAAACGAATAATAATTACATATAAAAAATCCAACAATAAGATTTACGCACTTTTGTTTATTAAACGTTAAATTACATCACTTGGCATCTTTCATAATTTACCTTGACTTTATGAGTATCACTGAAATTTAAAAATTTAAAAAAACTAGCAAGATTTTTACTTCTGTTTATAAATATTTGTTACAACATAAAATCCTTACATTTGCATTGATAAAGTCGGTTAAGAGAAGTTTTCTTTTTGTCTTCATTCATATTGCTATTTTACAGATATATTTTTAGTTATATCTGAATTTTTACACATAATATTCAATGTAAATACTATTTTTTATGGCAATAGATACATGAAAATGGAAATATTTTACACCCTAAATATGTAAAATGTGTAAAACTACTACAGCACTCAATGCTCCAACTGGGTAAAGCAAGATAAGATCGTTTCAAAACAATATGACTACTCTAAAGCAATTATACTTTTGCCTTTCATCATTTCAAGGCCTCTAGTTCTAATTTTTTTAATCTTTTTTTCTAGTTTTTTTTTAATCTAAGCAAGGCAATAAAGCCACTAAGATGAAAGCTATATAAGAAAAATAAAAATAAATTAGCATGAGAACAACAAATGAACAGAAAGTTAATGATTCACATAGCATTTAATTTTTTGAAGACCAAATTTAGCTAAAGTATGGAGCTGGAAGAGAGTTCCACAAGCAAGAATGGCAAGAGAAGAAACTGTTAACATAGAACTTATGATTACATCTAGCCATTTCAAGTGTAAAATGATGAGACATTGTTACCAATATGGTACTGCACTTCAATTTGTAAAGTTGAGGTACCAAAAAGGAAAGCCCATCGGAACAATTACCATGAAAATATTTATAGAAAAGGTACAGGTAAGCGCTTCATTACAGTGATAGAAAGTGACTGAAACCCAAGATGCCAGCTCAGAACCAATAACACTGCAGATTCTTCATTAGATTTTATTAAGAATCTCTAATTTTTTTAAAAATCATTTCACCCCAAGCAAAGTAGTCCCACCACTGGTATTCAGAGGGCTACATAAGAGAAGAAAGAAAGTTTACGCAGGAGGAGACCGAAAAGAAGGACGAACCAGTTACAGGTAGTGACAGAGATGGATGGGACTAGGAGTGTAAAGACAGTTGCAAGGGTAGAGTGAGAAAGGAAAAAGAACAAGATACACAAGTTGATGGGGAAATGACAAGGGAAAGACTGGAGTCAAATGTCCAAGAGATGGGAATTGACATTGCATTTAAATTCTTGGAGATTGTAGCCATCAGGGAAGCAAGCATATGGAAGGGAGTTCCACGGGTGGGAAGTGCAAGAAAGGAAGCTGCTGGAGTAGAAGTGGCAGCTGCATTTAGTTGATTTGACTGTAAAAGGGTGGGACCTTGTTACCAGTCTGGTTGCTTGAGTAAATTCTCGTGGAGAGGGCATCAGTGAGCTAAGCTCATCGGAGCAGCCGTGAAAATATTTACAGAATAGACAGAGGGAAGCCACATCCCGCTGGTGAGAAAGTGGCGGGAGTCGAGCTGCCAGGTTGGGACCTATCACATAACAGATTCTCCTTTGGAGCCTGTCAAGAACCCTGAGATGAATGGCAGGGGCGCCCGACCAGATATGACAACAGTATTGAATGCACGATCAGATGGTTGATTTATATATGTGCAAGATGGAGTCAGGTGGGAAAAACATTTGGCTTGACACAGTGACCTAACCTTCCTAGCAGTTGATTTAGCTATTGATTTGATGTAATGGTTCCACTTGAGGTCGAAAGAGAGGGTGAGACTGAGGAGGCACAGTGTATTTCTTTCAGGAAGACTTGCTTGGTCCATGCTGATGGGGAGTAGGAGGGAAAACATAGAATTACCAGATCAGATGTGATAGCAATATTTAATGCATGGGCAAATAGTAAACTTATATGTAACAAGCAGTATAGCCTGGAGTTGCTCGTGTGTAATGAAAGCTTTAAAACTAATCCATGGTCCTGGAAACCAGGCTCAACATTGCTTAACTTCGATAATCAAACAAGAACCGGTGTATTCAACGTGATATAACCGTAAGCTGTTGAAGAATGGGTATGATAAGGATGGGTACATTAGTGTAAAGAGAGCTGTGTGACAGCCGTCTAGCCTCGATAGTGGCGTGTTTAAAAGGACTGATAAAAGCCATATAATATGTAAAAAAACAACATTTATTTCACATATAAATGCAGCCTTGTGAAAAAAGGAAGATAAAATAAAATGCAAAAACAATACATTTTGAAGGTACAAAAAATATTAAAGAGAATAAAACTTTTTTTTTTTTTAATCATCTCACCCCAAGCAAGGCATTCCACTGCCACTATTGCGCATGGGGCTACATAGGGGAAGGTAAAGAGAAGGAGTGGTTAGACATAGGGAATGTCAGGAGGAAGGTGACAGATGAGTAAGGATAGCGAGGATGAGGGTTGGGCAGATGGGAAGAGTGTTTGATAGAATGGGAGCAGGTTAGTGTGTTAGGAGGTGTCTATTGACCTTACATTTAAACTCCTGGAGATTGTAGGAAAGTTTTATATTTAATATAAGATGAATGAATGTTTTTATGAATAGGAAAATCAGCAGGAAAGTTTTGGGTTTTAACATTTACGAAGAAAGGGGAGAAAATATTCTTAGAAACAATAGCAAAGCTTTAAAAATACAGTTATAAGGTGCTAAAAAATACTTGGCCTAAACTCAACTTTAGAGAAAAACAAAGAAAAAATTTACCCGTTTCTGGCCCACTGCTAGAGGCCGTTAACTAAAGCCAGTTTCTAGTAGCAGGGAGAAAAACTAGGGTGTGACCATCCTCTTTGACGTCCGGAGCTGAAAAGGCCGTTTTAGGCATTTGAGCTGAGAACAACGACTGTGTATTCCTACGCTGGAGGTATAAGGGAGCGGTCAACCATTTATAGTGGTATAGGGCAAGGAAGGGTACTAATTTGTCTGGCAATATTATCCTAAGGGGTGACAAAGCCATTGGTAATGGAATACAGGGCTGGCTTTGCCCAGAAACGAACGTTCTGATTTTACAAAATGGAATCTGGTCGCAACAAAAATTTAGGCCTATTTTCTAGGGTAACTTGGTGGCAGCCACAAGCTGTGTGAGAGGAAAACCAGTGAATAGTTTTGTCCTTTTTATTTAAAAAAAAAAAAGTCCTGTTAAATTCCTTGTTCGTCTTTTGCCTGATCATTGTCTAGTTGACCCCACCACTCCTCAGCCAAAAGATAAAATAATTCTTTTTCTCTACTGGCGTTAGTACACATGCATTTGGTTTAGGATCAGCTTAGAAATATTCTTAAAAGTAAGTTATAATTTTGCTTTGATTTTATTTTGTTTTATTTTTTGTGGCTAATTTTAAACTAGTTTCATGGTTATTTGAACGAGTGTTCTTTACCTTTTTTCAAAGAAATTTCTTTGACTGGACTTTAACTAAGTTAAAACTTAGTTAACTCACCACCGTTACCTTTTTTTTCTTTCTTCTTCTTCAATTGGAGTAGATAGTCTAAACTACCACCCGGTTCACACTCCACCCACGTCTGTTGAACATGTGTAGAGGCGCATCCCTTGTTCACTGTTTAGAATGTGGTTTCCGGCTTTCTCTCTTCTAATCTTTTCGTTCTTACGTAGCCCCCGGCACATCAGTGGCGTTACCGCCTTGCTCAGGTTGATATGATTAAAACAAAAATGTATAAAGTGAGAACTTAATTGGCTGTCAATTTTGGGGTTCGTTAATCATTACACTGTGGCAAGTAGCAATGTTTCATGAAAAAGTATGGAATAAAAAAGTTATATAAGAAAATGGGTCCCAGATCTCTGCTAGTAAACATGCATATATGAATACTAGCAGTACAGCCCGGCGTTGCTCGGGTGTAATGAAAGTTTCAAAACTAATCCATGGTCCTGGAGCTCAGACTCTTTGGACGTTGGCACGAAAGACTAAAAAGCAATGGTTGTTTCCAGTTAAAGCGAAACCGTAGACTGAAAGAAAAATGAATGGATGTAAGTCAAATTTTGATTTCCTGGTATCGATATCAAATCAGTTTTTTTTTTTTTTTTGTTGTAAACTGAATTTTGAAGGCTAAATAAGTCTTCTGAGTAAATGGTATCATGACTGAGACTAAGAACTACAATTATACCTACTTAGAGCCAAACCCGAAGCAAAACCTAAAATAAAAGGGCTGAAAAACTGATTTTCATCAGACCCGGTATCTTGCCTTTTATATATATATATATTATCGATTTTCTGCACTACTGTAAGAACTGCAACCTTGAAAATTTCTTAATATTGTTTCTTATGTTTTTGTCTGTGAATGTATCAAATTTGATTAAAATCGGACCACTCCTTGTATAACCCGATTTTTTCGATTATTGATTATCGATATTTATTGGGGGTACCTCGACACAAACCTAGCTAAGAACACTCGCAGACGCTTATAGTACAACTGTGTAAATTTTCAAGGAAATCGGTTCAGCCGTTTTGGAGTCTGTAGGTAACAGATACACACACACACCCAGACACACATACACACACACACAAAGTTCCATTTATAAATAAGTCTAGATCTGTTGCTACCAAACTAATATTCATGTTTCTTATTTTAGTAAAAAGCCAACAGATGACACTCATATCACTAAAAATGATTTGCTTAGAATATCATAAAGCCACTTGGTTTTCTGTTTCTTTGAATGGCTTTATGTGAATCTAAGCAACTCATTTTACTTTCTTGCAGTGAAATTCTTGCCAGAAGCCACATCTAGCAGTGTTTTTATAACGTAGTTTATAAACTGGCTGAAAGTTAAATACCTATTGCCACCACTTCTTCTATGTGCGGCTTATGGCCATATCACATTGAATACACCGGTTCTCGTTCGATCACCAAAGTTAAGCAACGTTGAGCCTGGTCAGTACTTAGACGGGTGACCGCTTGGGAATACCAGGTGCTGTAAGCGTATAGTGACGGATGTGCGTGCTTACAGCCATATCACGTTGAATACACCGGTTCTCGCTCGATCACCAAAGTTAAGCAACGTTGAGCCTGGTCAGTACTTAGATGGGTGACAGCTTGGGAATACCAGGTGCTGTAAGCGTTTAGTGATGGATGTGCATTGTGGTGCAGTGGATATCGGCTCGGAAAGAGAAATTGGTGTGTCAAGTTCGAATTCCAGTTGAATATCCTGCATTCACTTAAGCACTGGTACCCTTGGGAAAGGTATTAATCTGTCCCTTCTCTTCAGTTATGGGTTAAATAACAGAGTAGGACTTGGGGACCCTGCCCTTAAAAACAAATCCCAATGTATCTTGATACTCAAAAAGAAAAAAGTATTACTAGACACAAAACTTATATAAAAAACAACAATAAATTGTTGAAAAGAAAAAGGTATTGCCAGCAAAAAATAAATAATATTTAGTTGGCAATAAATGACCCACTGAGGTTGATATGCCATGAATACAAAACAACCAACCAACATCTGGTTTGGTGCTTCTGCTATATATTCAGAGATCTGCAATGTTATTAGTCCTGTTCTTGCATCTTGGCTTCAGTCATTTTCCCACTGCTGTAATGCGGCTTCCATGTACATTTTCTATAAAAATTAAAAGTATTAAAAGTACTAAAAAGTATTAAAAATACTTAAAAGTATTGCTAGACACAAAAACTTATATAAAAAACAACAATAAATTGTTGAAAAGAAAAAGGTATTGCCAGCAATAAACAAATAATATTTAGTTGGCAACAAATGACCCGCCGAGGTTGATATGCCCTAAAACAAAACAACCAACGAAAATATTCTATGTGCTGTATCCCTTCAAGTCATAGATGATCGTAGATCTTCACACTTTGCTGTTCTTTGTAGTTAAAAATATTTCCTGTCTATTGTATCAAATTTTTTTCTATCTCACCTAATCCTCCTGCCAACTATTTACGCAAGATTGTTAGATAGGTTAGGTTGTCTCTTTTGCCTTTAATGGAGTGAGCTATGGAAGATTCTCAGTTTGCATTTTCCCCTTACAGACCATATTATATCCATTATATACATTAATGCACAAATTAGAATAGCTGAAAAAAATTAATGACAAACATTTTTTGTCCTCAGAGATAGTTTTATTCCACTAAGCCATACACAAAATTATATACAAACATTTATGCTTGTCCCACACAAAGAAACTATAACACAAATAGATCTTCACACTTTCCTGTTCTTTGTAGTTAAAAATTATTTTCTGTCTGTTGTAGTAAATTTTTTCTCTCTCACCTAATCTTCCTGTCCCACACAATGAAACTATAACACATATAAACAACAACAAGCAGTATGAAAATAGCAAAGCGACATAGGATCTTACTTGTAATAATTCCCAAGAGAAATTTGAGCTGCTCGAGTATTCTTCTATGTTTCCAGAGAAATCATATTTATATTTACCCCCTTGAATTCAAGCAGGTCAGATTTAACTTCTATATCTCTGGCGAGAACATATTTCTTAATGGGAAAATAGAATCATGAGTATTTTCTAACATGAAGACTGGAGATAGTTTCTATATGCCTTTGCTGAGGACATATTTTTACCAACAGGAAAACATCGCTATGAATAGGCTTTGCCTGTGCTAATAAAGCAAACACTCATTTTTACTCCTGGAAATTAACTGATGATTGATCACATTGATCTATGAACTGATGTCACTAAGATTTGAACCCAGATCTCATGAAGAATCATTACTTTCAATTTAAACTTTTTTATAACTCACATGTTCAGTCCATGGTGTTCTCAGCATCCATCTGTAGATCCATATTTGCATCAAGTATCTTTTTTATCTGTGAAAAGATTGTCCAGCATTCAGTGCTATATAGGAGGACCAATATAACACAACAGTTCAGTAAATGTTTCTTTGTTTCTAACAAAATTAAATCTCTCTCTCTCACTTTTTTTTGCAGATAGTAAAAAAATTATAATTACATGATTCATTTGGACTAATACCTTCATTTATCATTGCAATGTTTTGTTTTAACACACGATAATGTTATTTTTTAAAAAATAATGTCATAATGTTTGATGTCAAAATTACACCCTCCATTCAATGTTTAATGACAATCCTATATTGTCAGCTCATATTGTTTCATGTTGGACTTAGGCTACCAATGTTCCTGGGTATGATGGTAAACTGCATCCAGCAACAAGGCCTCTGATTTGGAGATTGTAGGGAGCATGGAACCACCTCTTAATTGTTGTTGTTCCTACGTCCACCCTGAACCGAAGTGGTAGTACCTGTTAGGGTCCCAGCTATGAGCAAATAGTTAACCTCCAAACTGGAGTTGAAACACTATGAAAGTTTCAAAATAGACTTTTATAGAAATATATACATAAAAATGGCATGGCAAAGGACGCGTTCCAGAAGCTGAGTAAAGTATTAAGACACAGGAAAATTTCACTAGAAACAAAGAAAAGAGAGCTGAATTGCTATGTGATGTCAGTTCTTCAATACGGCAGTGAATGCTGGGCAATATCATCGAAAATGAGGATAAAACTGGAAGCAGCTGAAATGTGGTTCTACAGAAGGATGCTGCAGATATCGTGGACTGAGCATGCAAGCAACAATGAGGTGTTGGAAAGAATGGCAACAAAAAGGAAATTAATAGTGAGCATCAGGAAGAGACAACTGAAGTTCCTGGGACACGCAATGAGGAAGGAGAGCTTGGAGAACCTGATACTGACTGGCCAGATAGAAGGAAAGATAGACAGAGGAAGGCAGCGGATAACATATTTGCAGGGCCTGATCAGGTGGATGACGGAATGGGGGTTGCCAGGAGTAACAGGAGCAAGCATACTATGAGCCACAAGGGATAGGGAGACATGGAGAGCCATGATGGCTTACGTCCTGAAGGGACAGGGCACATAGAAGAAGAAGAAGAAGAAGATAAAAATAGACTTTTCTAAAAAAAATATATATTTTTGAACCAGCTACAGTGGGGTGAAAGAGAAAGAGCAAGGGAGGATGGGAACACAGGAGTGAAGACAGTTATGGAGGTAGAGAGAAAGGAAAAGAACAAGATACATGGGGTGATGTAGAAAGAGTGAAGAGGAAGACGAACCTGTTACAGGGGGTGAAAGAGAAAGGGCAAGAGAAGGATGGGAACACAGGGGTGAAGACAGTTACGAAGGTAGAGAGGAAGGAAAAGAACAAGATACAAGGGGTGATGTAAAAAGGTCTGTGGTCAAGTGGATAAGAGATGGGAATTGACATTGCATTTGAATTCCTGGAGGTTGTAGCTGTCAGGAAAGCAAGTATATGGAAAGAGTTCCACAGGTGGGAAGTGTGAGAAAAGAAGCTGCTGGAGTAGAATTTTTGCCTGCATTTGGTTGATCTAACGGTAAAAGAGTGGGACCTTGTTACCAGTCTGGTTGCACGAGTTCATTTGATATAAACCTAAAAGGTAAATTGTATTAAAGGTAACAAGGCATGAACTCAATTCCAAATAAATATTTGTTGTAATTCCTTACCTCAGATATTTAGTCAGTTGCTAGTTCATAAGTAGTTAGCTATTCACAATATCAAATGTAAAAAATTTGGAAAGGAATTTCCTATCAACTAATCATTTAAGTGTTATACATGACTAGCAGTATAGCCCGGCGTTGCTTGGGTGTAATGAAAGCTTTAAAACTAATCCATGGTCCTGGAGCTCAGACTCAGCCTAAAGAATATTTGTGTGAAGTTTGGTGAGAATCAGATAAAAATTGTGGATTTGTATGAAGGACATACAGACAGATAAACAGACACACACAAACATCTTACCTTTTATATATATATATATATATATATATATATATATATATATATATATATATTATCGATTTTCTGCACTATTGTAAGAACTGCAAACCTTGAAACTTCTGAATATTGTTTCTTACGTCTTTGTCTATGAGTGTGTCAAATTTGATTAAAATCGGACCACTCCTTCTATAACCCGATTTTTTTTATTATCGATTTTCGATATTTATCGGGGATACCTCGACACAAAACCTAGCTAAGAACACTCGCAGCCGCTTATAGTACAACTGTGTAAATTTTCAAGAAAATCGGTTCAGCCGTTTCGAAGTCTATAGCTAACGGACACACACACACACACACACACAGTTCCATTTATAAATAAGTTTAGATACACACTTGGACAATCATGTTTTGAAAGAAATATGATTGATTAGGAAGAAGATTTTCTTGCAGTAGGTTGCCATTACTTTCTGTCATATACTGGTTGCCAACCAAGGCTATAGAACCCAATATGTCCTGCTATTCAATCTCTTTATCCAGAACAGTCAGTTAAGTGCCATACATGATACACACATGGGTAATTATGTCTCTTTCAATTCATGACTGACTGGACAGAATATTTTACCACAGTAGGTTGCTATTTCTTTCTCAAGTAGTCTGGTTGCCAACCAAGGCTATAGAACCCAATCTGTTCTGCTATTCAATTCTTTTATCCAGATCAATCATTTAATTGCTATACATGATACACAACTGGGGGATCATGTCTTGAAAAAGACATGACTGACTAGGCGGAAGATTTTCCTGCAGTAGGTTGCCATTTCTTTCTGTGGTAGACTGGTTGTCAACCAAGGCTATAGAACCCAATCTGTTCTGCTATTCAACCCATAAATAGTAGAAGAAGAGATTAATTAATACCTTTCTTGATATTGGTTACACCACAACACACATCAACTGTTGGATTTGAGAAGCCTAAATTGCAAAAAAACTTTTTCAAAAGAAAAATTCTACAAAGATCATTCAAAGGTTACACTGTTTGGTCAATGAATGCAAAATATCTCCTGTATAGAAACAGTTTTGTTTTTTGTTGCTTATGATGCACACATAGGCAATCAGGTTGTATTTTGATTTATGATGGACTTGGCAGAATTCCAGTACTTGGCTGCCATTACTTTCTGCAGTAGACAAATAGCCAGCCAACAATATAGGACCCAGCCTGTGTTGCTATTAAACCCAAAATAGGAAGAGAAGAGATAGATACGTGTCTTTACCAAGAGCACATATAAATGAATCTAATAAACAAACTGAAATTCAAGCTGCCTCTGCTGCATTCTCTGGTGGCACCATCCCAATTGCATCCCAGTCGCCACACTCTACTGTCATCTGCATCTCAAGTCACTAGCATCCATCCTACTGCAGCGGCGTCTGTTGGTTTGGACACACTGCACAGCAACTAACGGATGAGCTGATCTGAGATGTCATCCATCCTGTCCCATAGCTTGGTGTAAACGCGCTGATGGATAACCGAAAACATTGGCCAACAGTCTTAAGAAGGATCTGACAGAGCTCTTTGTGCCTGAGGTTTTTATGTCTCTAGCAATGGAATCATGACAGATGTCATTTTGATTGAACGTGCACAGGATCGCCAGACATGGGATACCATGGTCAGATACACCATCTGGGACAGAGAAACCAGCTCAACCTGCCCGGGGTGAATGCCATCACAAGTACAAGTACATTCCTAGCTATTATTCATCACACACATCCAAGTTTACAACACCTGGTATTTCCAAATAGTCACCTATCTGACGAGACAAAAGGTGATCAGACAAGAACTGGTTTTTCCACACGATATACATGGTAACCCAAAAAGTTCTGTTCGTTTTTAAAGGAAAAAAAGGAAACACTTCACAGTATGTGTAACTTATATTTAGTCTTCGAAGTAATCACCATCGGCATCCAGCACCTTCTGCCAACGTGTCTCCAGCTGTTCAATACCTTTGCAGTAGAACTCGGGGGTTTTGACGCAAAGAAGTCCATGAGGATTTGCGCGTCTGCTTCATTGATGAAGAATTTCCCACAAAAGATAATTATCCAGGGAGTGGAAGAGGTGGTAATTGGATGGCGCAAGGTCAGGTGAATAAGGTGGATGGCACAAAGTCTCCCACTCAAGTTGCTGTATGCTATCCCTGACCACTCGCGCGACATGCGGCCTGTCGTTGTCATGGAGGAAAAGCACACCTTTGCTGGCTCCTTCTGGTGCAATGTCTGTTGCACACGTCTCCAGTGACCGTTTGACCCGTTGGTAGCAGTTCATAATGAACCACTTGACGACCTGTCCACCAGACACAAAGCATAATCTTGCGTGGGTGCATAGGCAGTCTTGCAGCGTGAGGGGCAGCATCCTGAAGAGATAACCAATGTCTGGAACGCTTTGGAGTTTCATACAGAACCCACTTTTCATCACTGGTGAGCACTGGGTTGAATAAGGATGAGGTACGGTGGCGAGAAAGCAGTGATACGCACTCGTTATCCCTTGTGGACCTCCAACAGCGTTTGCGGAACCCACTTGCTCAGTTTGTACGTCTTACCTAGGCGGTGCAGGTGAAGTCTGTTTCATCGGAAACGTTGAACTCTCTTGCAAGTTAACCGCACGTTAGACTACTGTCCTTTACAATAGCCGCCTTCAGGACTCTGTCATTCAAGACATGTGGTTGTTCACTGCGAGGCTCATCATGGAGAGACAAATCTCCTGACCCGAATTTTCGAAACCAACGACTTGCAGTACGTTCATCCACAGCACTTTCCCCAAACGCTTGACATATGCGGCGACTTGATGTAGCTGCTGATAAGCCCACTTTGAAGTCGTAAAGCAAACAGCCCCGAACGAGATCTCTAGACACTTCCATCCTTCTCACAGCTGTCCGGCTTATAACTGATGGCCGGGCACGGTACGCGTGTTTCTAATAACGTCTGATGTTTCTACTTCCGGCTGTCCGAATTTGAAAACAATTGCTAAACGCATTTCGTATATATTTCAACTTCATTCAATGACTAATCAAAAAGCGGACAGAACTTTTTTGGTTACCTTGTAAGCTCATGGAAACGGGTAATTTCACCATTATGATAACTGTGTTAAAGTTTTTACAAATCTTCAATATAAAATCAAAACGTACTAATTTTAAAGATCAACATATGGTTGAGTGATTTATTTTTTACAGCTTATCAACCCTTTTTAGGCTATTTAAAGCCGAAACATATTTTAGATAGTAAGACATTTTTTTATTAATTGAATTTTGCATTAATGATTTTGTTTGAAGAATAACTGATTTCTTACCAATACAAGTCTTATTATTTAACCCATAACAGGGGAAAAATAGCTTCTTTTCCCAAGAGTATTCGTGTATAAGTGAATGTAATGAACCTGACTGGAATTTGAGCTCAGCTCTTTGAATTCATATTCAGCACCATTATTTATTAGACCTCCCATTCATCTAATAAACTGTTTCATTGATTTTTATCTAATCTAAATTTATTTATAAATGGAGCTTTGTCTGTGTCTCTGTGTCCGTTACCTATAGACTCCGAAACAGCTGAACCGATTTTCTTGAAAATTTACACAGTTGTACTATAAGCGTCTGCGAGTGTTCCTAGCTAGGTTTTGTGTCGAGGTATCCCCGATAAATATCGAAAATCGATTATCGAAAAAATCGGGTTATAGAAGGAGTGGTCCGATTTTAATCAAATTTGATACACTCATAGACAAAGACATAAGAAATGATATTCAGAAATTTCAAGGTTGCAGTTCTTACAATAGTGCAAAAAATCGATAATATATCTATATAAAAGGCCAGATGTTTGTATGTGTGTGTCTGTTTATTTGCCTGTATGTCTGTATTTTTTTCAGCCCTTTTATTTTAGTTTTTGCTTCGGGTTTGGCTCTAAGTAGGTATAATTGTAGTTCTTAGACTCAGCCATGATACCATTTACTCAGAGACTTTTTAGCCTTCAAAATTCAGTTTACGATGAAAAAAACTTATTTGATATCGATACCAGGAAATCAAAATTTGACTTACATCCATTCATTTTTCTTTCAGTCTACGGTTTCGCTTTAACTGGAAACAACTATTGCTTTTTAATCTTTCGTGCCAACGTTCAAAGAGTCTGAGCTCCAAGACCATGGATTAGTTTTAAAGCTTTCATTACACCCAAGCAACACCAGGCTATTCTGCTAGTGTAATATAGATTTCTCTCCAGATAATAAATAGCTTGACCTGTGCCTTGTATCCTTAAAGAGACTTACTTCCAATTTTTTTAGAACAACAGGTGTTGAGAATATAGATTAATCTTTTTATTGGGTGGCAGGATTTTTAAATCAATGATATTCCAGTTGAGAACAGCATTATTTGTGTGTGTTTTTCTGATTAATGTACAAATAATATTAGAATATTAACATCATATTAGCTATGATCAAACAAAATCAAAATGCTTTTACGTTTACATTTTATACATGATTCTGTCTCTTAAATTATAAGCAAACAGCAAAAAAACTGATTACAGCAAAACTTTTAAAAATCAATCAAGCTTCTTTACATGAGGATTAGTTTCTTATTAATAAGAAAAGTTGCCGACCAACTAAAACCTGAAAGAAAACCTCATGGAACTAAAAGGGTAAATAGATTGTTTTTGACTTTTTCATTGGCCATACTGGAAATTATTCTTTATAAACACATTTAAGGATTTCCAAAAAGTATAGCTCTTAAACTACTTCGTTAACTTAACTGGGTAAAGATACTGACCCTTCCTTCCCCTTCGTAACACTTTGCATGCCAGTAGTAAACTCTACGTTTCTGTTTTGAATACAAAAAATTGTAAATTTTGTATATATATCATTTTGTGTTTATCGTAAATTAAATATTTGTATGGGATTTAACTCTGAGGTTTGGTCAATCATTTTTTTCTTTTGTTACACTTAACATGTAACATTTGGCTTTCCTTCCCTGAACAACATGAATATTGTTGTAATTTATAAAATTAGACAGTTTTTATTTGTAGTTTATACCAACAGTTATTGCTTTTTAAGTGTTGTTTAGAGATTCCTTCCTAAACTTATGTTTATGGTCATGTGGAAAACTAACATCGTTGTTATAGTATTTTCTCTTCTAATGACATGTGCTGCCCCTTTTAGTTGTTGTCAGAGTTGGAAGTCTTCAAGTGATGTGTTTTTTTTTTGTTTTTTTTTGTTATTTGGTAAATTGTTCATTTGTTTGTAGTCAATAAAATCTGATAAAAGATTGTCTTCTTTAAATAGAGGATTCATTGCTTGAAGCCATTTTTAATAATTGATCTGCAAAAATGATTGAGAGTTTATACATTTCTGAATGATTAGGATGCCATACATACATGTCATCCATATGATCAGAAAAATTGCAAAATTATGAATACAACTCAAATGCTTAGGTTAATATTTTGTAACATCTTGCGGTGTTGAATAAAATTATCCCTTGTATATCCTGTATCCTAAACCTTAACCAAAATTTATTAATTTAGAAGGGTATTCCTGTTTATAATATTGATACAGTGTCAAATTGATCCCTAACTTTTACAGATCTATTGAACTTAGCTATTTTGTAAACAAAGACAAACATTTTTGGAGGAGTTACAAAAAGATTTCTTTTAAAGATATATATATATATACTATAGTCATCCGCAGACAGATCTGTTTCGCTGTATTACAGCCCATCAGTACGGCTTAGACTCCGGTCGCTTCCTAACCCAGGATTGAAACCCGACCGAATTGGCGTCAGTCGGTGATTCTACCCCTAGGCCACGAGCGTCCAGTAGAAGAAGGCAGGCTTTTTAGCGCGTATAAACACGCCCAATAGCTAGAGTGCTCCAATTCATTATCGAATAAGCGGTGCGTAAATGCGGGAGTAGCTACTGTTTACAAAGTCTACCACTCTTCCAGAGTGCTCAATCAGAGTATATATATATGTGTGTGTGTGTGTGTGTGTGTGTGTGTGTGTGTGTGTGTGTGTGTGTGTGTGTGTGTGTGAATAGAATAAATAAATAACAAGTAGGAAAAAGTATCTTTAATTTAACATGTTTCACTTATAACAAGCTTCTTCAGAGATTTAATAAGGACGAAAGATTTAAAAATACAAAAGACAGTATTTTTAAATGTGGCATATTTTCATTGGTCAGATACGTGTCACGTGTGATAAAGCAACGGATGAATATTAAATGTAGAAGATAAAATTTGTGTTTGTTTAACTGTATGTGTCAACGCGTTCTTTTTAAATAGAATAAGAGAAAACAGTTATGAATGTATGCGCTGAGTGAAATCAAATGATGGAACGATTTTCATTCTAAATAACGTGAGAATCATGTATGAATCATGAACGAAATACATTTCCGTTTAAATTCTAGTAAAAAATAAAGTTAACTGAATCTTTTAATGAAATAATGAATTACTAAGTAACGTTAATGGTTAGTATCTTTCAATGAAATAAAAAAAAAATAACTATGTCTTAAAATTATTATAATAACATAATTAAGGTAAGGTAGTTTACTACCACTGGTGCGCAGGGGATTACATAGGAGGAATATGTATGTATGAGCGTTTATAGTTGGGTCGGAATGTCCTTGAAGTAATTGCTCAATCTTAAAATGTTCTGTTTATCAAGTATAAAAGGAGGTAGACTGCTTGGAAGATTTTTTTTTAATCATTTCACCCCAAACAAGGCACACTGCCACTATTGCGCTTGGGGCTACATGGGGGAAGGTAAATAGAAAGAGTGGTTAGATATAGGAAATGTCAGAAGGGGGGGGGGTGATAGATAGTTGGGTGGGTGGGTGGGGAGAGTGTTTGAAAGAATGGAAGCGAGTTAGTTTGTTAGGAGGTGTCTATTGACCTTACATTTAAACTCCTGGAGATTGTAGCCGTCGGGGAAGCAGTCTTGTGGAAGGGAATTCCACAGTCGGGAAGTGCGAGAAAAGAAACTGTTGGAGTAGAAGTTGTGGTTGGATTTTATCGGTTTCACTGTAAACGGGTGGGATCTATTTGCTAATCTAGTTTCTCGTGCAAATTCGTATCTAGGGGGCAGCAGTGATCCAAGTTCATTGGAGCAGAAGCCGTGAAAGTATTTATAGAAGAGACACAGGGAAGCCACGTCGCGCCAGTGAGAAAGAAACTGCAGGCGGTCTGCCAAGTTGGTATCGATCACATTACAGACCCTCCGCTGTACCTTGTCGAGAAGCCCGAGGAGAATAGCAGGAGCACCCGACCAGATATGGCAGCAGTATCCGATGCACGGGCGGATGGTAGATTTATAAATGTGCAGGATAGATTCAGACGGAAAAAACCTCCGGGCCCTGCACAGAGAACCGACTTTGATAGCAGCGGATTTAGCAATGGATTCGATATAGAGAAAGATAATAATGATCACTTGACGTTTGTCAGAGGATGGATTAAGACGCTGACTTTATTTTTAACAAAATCAACTAATCAGTGCTTAGCATTTAAAGGTTAAATCTGGACCCTGTTTTGTTCGTTACATTATTATTATTATTGATAAAATCAATTAGAAGTTCAACTAAATTAAAAATGGCGTAGTTTTAATGCATTTTTTATTTTACCATTCGGAGCAGATTTTCAAAGAAATACTCTCTTAAAAAAAATTATTATTTACATTCCCAAAGTAGACCTGCAATTAACTAATAAAAAATATTTCTAGAAGTTTCTAGAAATTAATTTTCTGAATTTCTAGAAGTTTCACACAATTAATTGGAGGTGGGTAACATATGTAAAAAAATATTTACCAAGGTTTTCTAAAAATAATAGTTGCATAAATAACTTCATTTATGAATAAGTCCTAAAAGTTTCATTAAAATCAGACAATTAGTTGATTTTCGCAAGAATTTCAAAATTAATATGTCTTTCAACGATCCCATCAAAAAAAAAAAAAGAACGGCTTGCGTAATATTGCGTTTGCTATAATCTTTAGTAAGCATCCAGTGAATCGCTGACGAAAAAAAAAAAATTGAAATTTCGAACGTGTTAGAAAGGATTAAAAAATTAAAAATAATGACAACAAACTTTGTTCTTTCCTCTTAATAACAAACATTTTGATAAAACTTTGTATTAAGTTTGAACCCTTTTAAAATCATGCTATGCTGTTTTGTTTTGTTTTTTTTCGGCAGTTCAGGGAGGTACCAGTAACGTCCCTCAGTATTTTAAAAATCATATAAAAATAAAATTTTCTAATATAATATAATATAATATAATATATTAATATTATATTATATTATATATTATAATATTATATTATAATATTTTATATTTATATTATAAGGATATTATAATATAGGGATATAATATTATAATATAAGGATATTATATATAAGGATATTATATATCCTTATATATAAGGATAATATATAATATATAATATATATATAATATGAATATAATATAAATATAAAATATAAATATAATATATATATATATATATATATATATATATATATAAATATATTTTTAAAAATAGATATAAAATATAAAAAAAATTTATTTTAAAAACTTATATATATTTATAAAATATAAATATAATATTATATATATATAATAATATTATAATATATGGATATTATATATAAGGATATTACAATATAAGGATATAATATTATATATTATAAATATTATAATATTTATATTATAATATTATATTTTAATATTATATTATATATATTAATATAATATATATAATATATAATATAATATAATAATATAATATAATATAAAAATAAAATTTTAAAATCATGCTATGCTGTTTTTGTTTTGTTTTTGTTTCGGCAATTCAGGGAAGTACCAGTAACGTCTCTCAGTATTTTAAAATCATATAAAAATAAAATTTTATAATATAATATATTAATATTATATTATATATTATAATATTATATTATAATATTTTATATTTATATTATAAGGATATTATAATATAAGGATATAATATTATAATATAAGGATATTATATATAAGGATATTATATATCCTTATATATAAGGATAATAATATAATATATATATAATATAAATATAATATAAATAAATAAAATAAAATAAATAAATAATAAATATATATACATATATATATATATATAAAATAAAATAAATAAATATTTTTTTAAAAATTTTTTTAAAAATAAAATAAAATTAAAAAATTAAAAAATATTTTTTATTTTTTGAAAACATATATATATATATAAAATATAAATATAATATAATATATATATAATAATATATAAGGATATTATAATATATGGATATTATATATAAGAATATTATAATATAAGGATATAATATTATATATTATAAATATTATAATATTTATATTATAATATTATATTATAATATTATATTATATATATTAATATAATATATATAATATAATATAATAATATAATATAATAATATAATATAATATGAAAATAAAATTTTAAAATCATGCTATGCTGTTTTTTTTTTGGTGGGGGGGGTTCGGCAATTCAGGGAAGTACCAGTAACGCCCCTCAGTAAAATAATTTACTACTCAAATAACACTTTTGTAATTCCTAGAGCATTGTGAATAAAATCATGCAGGTAGAGGATACACAAAGAATAGATTTGCTCACCTGCAAAATCGGATCAGAATGACTGAAAACGTTTTGGAAAAACCAAAACAAAGCAAATTTCACAAGCCAGCGTGGAAATTAAGATTCTAGATTCTGATTGGATAGGAAATACCGAATTGATCTATTACCCCGGTCAAATTTTCTTTCCATCTAAAAAAGGGATATGCAGTTCGAGCCGACCACGTAACCTGATCTAAGTACTTATCTACGTCTCTTGACCGGCCAAAGACAGTCCGATGGAAGCAGTGATCTTATAAAGACTTCGTCACACTGTAAGGGAGAAATTTCAAAACGCCGAAACTATCATGTCTCGTCGACACACATTCGTTCTTCCTGTCCTTCTTATTTTCCTTTCTTCGTCTTCACTCACTCGCAGTCAAAGATGCAGCAACAAGATATCTTCAACTGACTCCTAAAGATTAATGTCCGATAAGTACAATTTCTTTTATTACTTTACCTTCTTTTTCATTTTCTCGCCAGCCATAAAAAAGGAAAGGAACAGAGCCCTTATAAGTAATTTGTTAATCTTTCTACATACACACATTCTGCTACTTACAACTATAAGCTCTGGATTTATTTAACTTCTTACTACTATTTCTCTGGAACATTTAACTACGTATATTTTCTCTTTGGACATTTAACCCTCTAGGGCCATTCGTATCATATTTGATACAGTATTTCCCTATAAGGAAACATTTCGTATTTCCCTATAAGGAAACATTTGGTATTCATTGACTGAGCAGTCAGTACTGCTTTCATTTGAAATTTATAAAATATTTCTCTTAACCCTCTAGGGCCATTCGTATCATATTTGATACAGTATTTCCCTATAAGGAAACATTTCGTATTTCCCTATAAGGAAACATTTGGTATTCATTGACTGAGCAGTCAGTACTGCTTTCATTTGAAATTTATAAAATATTTCTCTTAACCCTCTAGGGCCATTCGTATCATATTTGATACAGTATTTCCCTATAAGGAAACATTTCGTATTTCCCTATAAGGAAACATTTGGTATTCATTGACTGAGCAGTCAGTACTGCTTTCATTTGAAATTTATAAAATATTTCTCTTAAAAAATTTTTCAGGAAAATATTTCTTTCAAGGCTTGTTTTCATACTGTATCAAATATGATACGAATGGCCCTAGAGGGTTAACTCTTACAAATTAATTAACTACGTCCATTTTCTATTTGAACATTTCTTACAATTTTTTGTATTCTGTCCAGTTAATAAAATTTCACTTATTTTACAAACAAAACACTTTCATTCTTTCAACTTGATGATATATTTAAATACGGAGATTGTCAGCTATGTTTTGCATAGGTATGTACCAAAAATCACTGCCGATTTTCGATACCTCAATTTAAATTTAATTTTTAAAAATAAAAACGTTTTCTTTTAATTGAAAGCCAAGAGATTAAATTTACTAATTACCATAAGCAAAATACCCTGGTTTAGTTCAAACCGAAATTATATTGTTCGGAATCAAAAATTTAACTGCAAAAAAAATTTTTTTTAAATTTACCGCCATTATTGACGAATCGACAGATTATGTAAACAGTAGCTAAATTTCTGATTTAAAAATCTTGCAAAAAAAAAATATACCTCCTTGACACGTTATTTAAGTTGATTTTTATAATTGAAACCTTCCTTTATCTGATTTCAAACAAGTATTAAGTGCTTACTGACTTGATATTTACGAAATAAATCACTCTTTAAAAACAGTAGTCCTCTTGTCAGCGCTTATCTAGGCGATAAATTACGTGTTGACAAGTAGCAGGTGTAATGACGTTTGGATGGCGGCCGTAAGTGACAAAAAAATCGTGTAGCTTAAAACGTAATATTTGGAAATTGAAATTTTTTTTTGTTGTTTTTTAACTAAATAGTAAAATTAAAAATTTAATATAATATTTTCAGCAAGTATAACATTTTATAGAATTTTAGTTTAGATTTATAGCCAGACTATGCTTTCTGAATAAATAAAAATAAAATATGCTTTCTGAATAAATAAAAATAAAATATGCTTTCTGAATAAATAAAAATAAAATATGCTTTCTGAATAAATAAAAATAAAATGTGCTTTCTGAATAAATAAAAATATGCTTTCTGAATAAATAAAAATATGCTTTCTGAATGAATAAAAATTTAAATTTCTTTTAAAAGAAAGAATTAAATTAAAATAACCGAACTGTTATTTATTAATATTTTTCTGAAATATTAAATATTTTTATGTTTAGATATTACATATTTATCTTACATTATTAATATGCTTTCTGAAAAAATTAAATTTCTTTTAGAATAATTTTAATTTAATAAAAAAAGAATTAAATTAGAATCAAAGTTTGGTTTGTTTAGTTTTCGATGTAAGGGGAATTCATCCAAAGACCTGTTAACTTCTAAAAACAATACGACCTCTACGGAAACTTGTTTCGATCCGTATGGAACACCGTACTTAATAAAAATTTCCAAAATTTAATTATTTTTAATTATTTTAAAAGTAAAATTGGTGAATGATTTTTATTAAACTTTTCAATTTTCGATAGGCAATGTGATAATCAATTCTTAAGTAAGAAGAAATTAAACAACGTTTTAATAAAAGGTTTTTAAAATATTTTTAACACTTTTATGAATTATTATAATAAAAAAAAAAAATAAAAACAATTATTTCAAAATTTTATTAGTAAACGAAAAAAAATTTTTTTCTTCAGAGTATAATGTCCTTAATAATTATTATTTATTCCAGCAATTAAAAGTTTATCAAATTAAATTATATCAGAGATTTATTGCATTTTTATTTTACTCTTCGGAGCAGATTTTCGGCCAGGTTGTCCACTTTAGAATAAAAAACATAGATGATTTATATGCCCCAATGAGTCCTGCATTTAACTAATAAAAAAAATTTATACAGCTAATTAAAATTTATTAAAATTTCATGGATTTACGTAGAGGGGGTAACAGAGTTTAAAAAATATTTTCACCAAGAAATTTAAAAAAATAATAATTTCAAAAATAATTTCATTCATTTGTGAATGAGTACTGAAAGTTTCATTCAAATCTGACTATTATTTGATTTTTGCGAGAATTTTCAAATTAATGTGTTTGTTACCGTGAAAAAAGTGGGTTGTATCAGCATTACCACGTAACCTATTGTAATAAAGGCGTAATTTTTTTTTTAGCCGCTAACTCAAATAAAACAACATTTTCTATCAAAATTTCGAAAATGTTAGCAGAGATTCAAAAAATTTTAAAAATAATTAAAAATTGCTTTGATCTTTCCTCTTAATAAAAATATAAATATTTTGATGGAAAAAGTTTTATTAAGTTTATGAACTTTTTTATTCATACTATGCTGTTTCATGCTGTTTTTTAGCGATATTTTGTTTGCAGAGGCCTTATACCCGGCATGGCCGACCATCTACACAGTAAAGATGATAAATTCTTTCACCAAGCTATCGACAGTTAGGCAGTGTAATAAGCTTATAATAATATTCGAAATTGTTGGCTTGTAAATAATTCAGACGTATGTAAAAAAAGCCTAAAAATAAAAAGAGAATTAACTTAAGCATAGAAAGCCGTCAAAAATAAAACTTAATAAGATTAAAATATGCGATGGTTATTGAAAAATAGATCAACAATAATAAAAAGAGAACTTCTGTCCAATTTTCGTTGGTTACGTGACGATATTCAAACGTCAAAGCCCTTCGAGAAAATATTTCCCGTGTAAAACCCTTCGAGATTGTATCTCCTGTAAACAGATAAACGAGACTTTGCATCAAGTCGGGATCAGTTATATAACAGCTTAAACAAATCTCGGCCAGGCGACTACCTCAGCTTCAAAGAGATAAAAATCAAACCAGCAAGAGGTGAAAATACAGGGCACTGAAATGATATGCTAGTTTCTCTAAGCCGGTACACTTGTACTTATTTTGTTTTTGTTTTTTTGTATACTGTGAGTAAATGACATTTACTAAACCTTATTAATTCTTTTATGTATCAGACACCTAGCTATTTCTACGAACATTTCAAATAAGATGTTTATTATGGGAAGACAACCAGATGATAGCCACTCGAAACGACAAATCGGGGTGCCGAGTTCGAATTCCAGTTGAATTCCTTGCATTTACTTATGCACAACTACCCTATTAATCCATCTCTTCCTTCCAGTTATGGGTTAAATAATAGTACAGACTGGGTTCTATAGCATTGGCTGGCAACCAGTTTACTGCAGAAAGTAATGGCAACCTACTGCGGGATAATCTTCTGCCCAGTCAGTCATGTCTCTTTCGAGACATGATCGCCCAAAGCGTGTATCACGAATGGCACTTTGAATATAATAGTTGAAAACCTGATTAAGGCTTCTACTGGGCATAAAGTGGGGGATCCGTTTTATATTGTTATGAAGTAATAAACTCATCCCCCACTAATTACTGCTTAATAATATAATACATCTCTTCCTCCTCTAGCTATGAGTCAGTAACAAGACAGATTGGGTTCTATAGCCTTGGATGGCAGCCAGTCTATCGCAGAAAATAATGGCAACCTACTGCGGGATAATCTTCTGCCCAGTCAGTCATGTCTCTTTCGAGACATGATCGCCCAAAGCGTGTATCACGTGTGGCACCTAACTGACTGATTATGAGAAAATACAACCACAGAAAGCAACTTACATAGACCTTTACATATGAAAGCTTTATTACAGAATTGTAAGTTAAATTTTTCTACAGTTATTGAAAGTCTATTTATTAATAAACTAGCAGTATAGCGCGGTGTTGCTCGTGTGTAATGAAAGCTTTAAAACTAATTCATGGTCCTGGAGCTCAGACTCTTTGGACGTTGGCAGGAAAGACTAAAAGGCAATAGTTGTTTCCAGTTAAAGCGAAACCATAGACTGAAAGAAAAATGAATGGATGTAAGTCAAATTTTGATTTCCTGGTATCGATATCAAATAAGTCTTTTTCGTCGTAAACTGAATTTTGAAGGTTAAATAAGTCCTCTGAGTAAATGGTATCATGGCTGAGACTAAGAACTACAATTATACCTACTTAGAGCAAAACCTAAAATAAAAGGGCTGAAAAAATACAGACATACATGCAGATAAACAGACATAAACACAAACATCTGGCCTTTTATATATATATTATCCATTTTCTGCACTATTGTAAGAACTGCAACCTTGGAACTTCTGAATATCGTTTCTTATGTCTTTGTCTATGAGTGTATCAAATTTGATTAAAATTGGACCACTCCTTCTATAACCCGATTTTTTCGATTATCGATTTTTGATATTTATCGGCGGTACCTCGACACAAAACCTAGCTAAGAACACTCGCAGACGCTTTTAGTACAACTGTGTAAATTTTCAAGAAAATCGGTTAAGCCGTTTCGAGTCTATAGGTAACGGACACACACACACACACACACACACACACACACACACACACACACACACACACACACACGCACACATACAAGTTCAATTTATAAATAAGTTTAGATACTGTGAGGATTTCCAGACGCGTCAACGGGTTTCCCTACAATACTAAAAATTTTAGTATAAACCAGTAATTTTCAACTGGATCATGTGTGGACCGTGAACATTTTCAAAGATTTATTTTTTAAACATTGCTCACCGTTCAGAAAGCCTAAAGCCACTCGATGTAGAGTGTTACACAGTAAGTGACACCTCCTAAGCAAGAAGTTAATGCCACTAAGACGAAGGTATACGTTAAAAAAAATTACTTTATGACGATCAGCCTAATGGGTGTGTGAGTTCGTATACAAAGCCATAGTCGGCGGTTTCTGGCTGTCATCTCTTTCTTGTGTGCTTCAGTGTGTGTTCGAATTCTAGTTGAATTCCTTGCATTCACTTACACCAAAAATACCCTTGGGAAAGGTATTAATCCGTCTCTTCCCTTCAGTTATGAGTTAAACAACAAAACAGGTTGGGTTCTATAGCTTTGGCTGGCAACCAGTCTACCGCAGAAAGTAATAGCAATCTACTGCTGGATAATCTTCTGCCCAGTCAGTCATGTCTTTTTCAAGACATGATCACCCAAGCGTGTATCACGTATGGCACTTAACTGACTGACACACGTATATATTAAACTAGCCTCCGAAATTGTTTTGAACCTCGAGAAGCAGTAGGCTCTATTTTTATATCCGTAGCTGGAGGGGATCCGAAATTTAATTTCACATAGAGGTGTGATCTTTTTTAATACAAGGTTAAAAAAAATTTACACTGGCTCGCAAAAATCTTTTTCTCGAATTTTCAGAAGTGATGAAGGAAGAATTTTTTACTTTTTAAATGGTCTAAAAATAACATGTTGTATGTCTACAACTACGTTTGCAAGTATTTCGGCGTTATTTCTTTTTTATCAAACAAACCTTCTAATGGGATTTTGTTGATTGAAAAATGTATATAAAATTTAATTCCTATAAGTCAAGCTATACACTTGCACTTAAACTCTTGGAGATTATAGCTATCAGAGAAGTGAGTATACAGAAGGGAGTTCCACAGGCGGGAAGTGGGAGAAAATAAGCTAATAGAGTAGAAGTAGCGGTGTTAATAAATAAATTATAAAAAGCGTACTTTCTTTTAACTTTCATCGGTAAATTTTCGTTTTAGGACCCGAAGGCTAATATCCCTTTAAATTTTTCTAAAATAGTTTTATTTCCGTGCAAATGTATTTGCTGAACTCAAATCAGCAATTAGATATTAAAGAAACCGACCTTTTTTATGTCAACGACCAAAAAAAAATTGGACTTCTTATCGCTCTTTTTGTCAGCCATTACCGGCTTAGTGATAATCATTTGCTGCTGAACGATTTTAGGCGTAGGAAGAAAATTTGAGCCTATTTACTTCTTTACAGAACGATCCTTGCAGAAATTAGTACGCGATTTTTTTTTTTTTCGGTACTTAATTTCAGAAGAAAGTTATTGGTATTGAAACAAGTGAAAAAAATTAGTTATTTGCGTGTATAAAAAAGTTATTTGCGTGTGTTTGCGTATATAAGGGATGTTAGCCTTCGGGTCCTAAAACGAAATTTTACCCTTTTATCGTCATAATTTAAATGTGCCGCGGAAGATTAACTCTTGGTTCTAGTGAGCAATCAGATAAAAAAAATGTTGAAAATATTGGTATTGACTGGTGGCGTTAACAGAAATATCCAGGCTTGTGTTGGCGGGACATGATGCAGAGGGCAATGACAGCGTTTGTTGAAAAGCGAAATACGACAGGTATTATCTCATTTACAAGTGAAAACTATTCAAAAGTTCTACAACTGTATTGAATTGAACTAACTGTGTACTGTGGTGATACCGACCGAACAAAAGCGATGAACCGGATGTGTACTCTCTCACAACTAAAAGTCAAATGAATAAAAATCGTCGTGCGCATCCGAGTTCGCGCAGAAAAAATAAAAATTAATCAAAGATCAAATTAATAATTTTATTTATCAGCCAATGAGAAGCCCGAAACCAAATACAAAGATGAAATTCGAAAGTTGAGCCAGTTGATCCAAAATGCTGTTATAAAAGCCGTGACAAAAGGCACCCAAACAGACAGGCACAGACGGAAGAGAAGATAGTAATTAGTTTCTTCCTTGACCTATGTCAAGCTGCTACTATGCTCGCCTTCTTCTTCCTCACCTGTTCTCAAAGTACTAACTGACCTTTTCTAAGACATTCCACACCAACCAACTCGCTGACCTTAGAAACGGCAACTTGAAAATGAACATCCTTTCTTTCAGCTCACCCTTACCTTCCATGAACTCTTTTACCTCCGTTGAACTTTTATTTCAAGCATTACTTATTTTGTAAAACATTGATTGAAATGTATATATGTATAAATGTTATTTTACACTCAAAAATTGCCTTTCTTGAATTTATGAATTATAGTGGGCTATCTTCCCACAAGGCCAAATTCCGTTAACATGCTACGGAATCCTACTACCCCTCACTACAAATGAAATAAGAGAAGAGATACCCGCTATAGTACTACTAATTTAATTATGACCAAAAACTAAGTAATTAAATAATTATATATATATATATATATATATATATATATATATATATATATATATATATTAGGGCAGTAGCTGATGCTAAAAAAACACCGGGCACAGAGAAAATTTCCCCGGATTTATTAGTCGACAATGTGATGACGTCATCAGTGTCATCCGTTTCCAGAAACTATGATTTCTGCGGATTTTTTTGCGGCTATTCCAATGGAAATTAGGCACAGAACGTGAACGAAAGCAGGAAATCGGGTTCGGACTTTCTGGGTATAACCAGTCTTTTCTTAATAAATAAACAAACAGATTTTTACTGCGTTCATTCGGATGTTTTCTTCGTTTTTCTTTCTTTCTTTCTTTCTTTCTTTCTTTCTTTCTTTCTTTCTTTGTAAATTGTTCAGTTTGATTTCTGACGAAGACATTTTTCTTTGCCCGGATTTTCACTATGATTGCACGGATCGGCCCGGACCCGTGCCCGGTGTGCCCAGTAGTCAGATACGGTTATGTATATACTACCGGCTATAATTATTAGGCCACCCTAGTTTTTTAAAAGAAATGATATATTTCATGCTATTTTTAGTATTTATTGCCAAGTGGATAATTCTAAATGAAAATATAATGGTCCTTTTGTTAATACTGCACATTAACATGTGCATTAAATGAACTGTTCTGGTATCCAGTTTGTGCTCTCTTCCCCATGCTAGTCTCTTCTTATTGGCTGGCCGAAGCAAAGGCCTCCTGGCTGCCTTGTAAAATTTTGTAAAGTAATAATAACAAAAGAACCATTTTATTTTTATTTAGAATTATCCAACTGGCAATAAATACTAAAAATAGTATGAAGTACACCATTTTAAAAAAAAAAAATTGGGTGACCTAATAATTATAGCCGGTAGTATATGTGTGTGTATATATATCATTCAGTGAAATGAATTAGAGCGCTCTAGCTATTGGGCGCGTATAATGATATGCGCTAAAAAGTCTGCCTACTTCCACCGAACGTCCATAGCCCAGGGGTAGAGTCGCCGACTGACGCCATTTCGGTCGGGTTTCAATCCTGGGTAAAAAAAAAAAACAATTGGAGTCTAACCGTACTGATGAGTTGTGATACGGCGAAACAGATCTGTCTGCGGATGACAATACTCTCTCTCTCTCTCTCTATATATATATATATATATATATATATATTGTCGGACCAAAACTTTCACTCTTTCAAGATAAACTCCTATAATTTCATTTAATATTTATCCTGGGTGTTATTCTCACAATGTGTCAGTCGTTGTACCCTCTGGCTTTTTTTGTTAAGGTGTTTTTGTTTTTCTTTGTCCCTCTTGTTTTCAGTAAGTCCTGTGAGTATGAAATTTTCTAAGCCTTCTTTCTTTGTTATGTGCTCTAGAAATTATAATTGTTTGTGATATGTGTCCTTTTTTGTTTCCATTGTCTCTAAAACTGTTGTTGTTCAGTGTTATTCTCAGCATCCTTCTGTAGAACATTTCTATTACTTCAAACCATATACGAGGAGATATTACATAACAGTTCAGTAGTGTTTGTTCTTTGACAAAATTTTCCTGTTTCTTAATACTTTGCTTAGCTTTTGGAAATTTGAGCATTTCATGATTTAGATGTGACGTGCCTGATAAAACGTTTGTTTCAACATACTCTAAAAGTCGCATATACTCGGACGCACTTTTTATTATATGCCAACTGTATTTGAATATAGAATGGTCGAATTCTTTTGATAATCTATCTATATATATATATATATATATATATATATATAAAAGACAGTCTGTGAGTCTGTGTGTGACTGTAATCTATGCACGCCTACCTTTTTTTTAGCTACACCATTCAAACTTTCTAGGAACACATATATACAGGGAAGCCAGGTGGACACATACTTTTTGAGTTTAAGTTCAGCAATTATCTCTTTCGCACTTTTGGGCCAATGAAGCAGATTGTTTACATTTGCTCCGTAAAACATCTAAGATCTAAGATGGTTGCTAGATTACGTCACATGAATCAAATCACACGTGTCAAACGCGACTAAAAAAAAATGAGCCTTTATATTTCATTTTTATTCCGACGTTTTAAAAATTCATTTGGTCAACAAAAATATGTGAAAATTTTCCCCCGTAATTTTGAAACAAAAAAAATATTTTTAAAAAAGTATTTTTTCAAACAAAAACAAAATATGTAAAAAAAAAAACTGCCAATGGTTAATTTAATTATTTAATTTTATTTTTTCAGATTTAATAGTTCATACTTTAGAAAATAAAATTTAAAAATAAAGCTTTTTTTTCGCTAAATATTTCATGCAGAAAATCAACTGTCTGTAATTCGTGGGGCATTAATGTAACATTTTCCTCTAAAATTAAATGGCTACATTTTTAAATATTCTTCGAAAATTTCTGAAATTCATTTAGTCAACAAAAAAATGTAAATATTTCCCCCGTAATTTTGAAACAAAAACAAACGCAATGTTGTTTACAATGTCACACAAAACATCTAATTTCAGTAAAACAAAATAAATAATTTTTTATTTTTATGCTAAATTCATTTAGTCAACAAAAAAATGTAAATATTTCTCCCCTAATTTTGAAACAAAAACAAACACAATGTTGTTTACAATGTCACACAAAACATCAACTGACGTTTACGCAAAACGAAAGAAAATAGATTTTTTAATGGAATTTTTTAACAATTTTTAAACAACAATTTTTTGTATAATTATTTTTTCTATATAACTGTGTTTTAAAGTGAGGCGGCGACTACAAGCGCTAGAAATCGCAACACGCTGCATTAATCATCTAATTAAAAATGTTCTGAGTTGCACGGGCAACGCCGGACTATGATGCTAGTAAAAAAAAATGGTTGACGAATAAACATCAGCTGATAATTGGGTGCAATACGTGACAAAGCTCCATGATTAATAGCAACAGAAGTGAACGCCTAGATTTTTTTTTTATTCTTCAGGAACCATTTCATTTAGGAGATATTGGGTTTCAGCTACAAATCTTTGTTTGCTAATGCAGAGAGGTTTAAATATCTGGGGAGCGTTTTGACACAGAATGGAAAAATGTGCGTTGGACCAGCGAGAGAAATATTCGAAAAGCTCAGCAAGGTGCCGAGAAGCGGGAAAATGTCTTTAGAAACAAAGAAAAGAGGACTGAATTGTTATGTCATATCTATCCTCTTATATGGCAATGAATTTTTTTTTTAATCGTTTCACCCCAAGCAAGGCATTCCACTGCCACTATTGTGCAGGGGGTTACATAGAGGGAAAGTGATGAGAAAGGATGGTTAGATATAGGAAATGTCAGAAGGAGGGTGATAGACGGGTAAGGATACCGAGGACGAGGGTTGGGTAGATGGTAAGAGTGTTTGAGAGAATAGATGCAAGTTAGTATGATAGGAGGTATCTATTGACCATACATTTAAACTCCTGGAGATTGTAGCTGTCGGGGAAGCAGGCATGTGAAAGGGAATTCAACAGGCGGGAAGTGCGAGAAAAGAAGCTGTTGGAGTAGAAATTACGATTACATCTTAACTGTTTCACTGTAAAAGTTGCTAATCTAGTATCTTGTGTAAATTCGTACCTAGGCGGCACCAATGATCTAAGTTCATCGGAGCAGAAGCCGTGAAAGTATTTATAGAAGAGACACAGGAAGCCACGTGATGCCGGTGAGAGAGTGTCTGCAGCCAGTCTGCCAAGTCAGTATCGATCACATTGCAGATTCTCCGTTGTATTTTGTCAAGAAGACCGAGGAGAGTAGCAGGGGCACACGACCAGATGTGGCAGCAGTATTCAATACACGGGCAGATGGTAGATTTATATATGTGCAGGATAGATTCAGGCGGGAAAAACTTCCGGGCCCTGCACAGAGAACCGACTTTCATAGCAGCGGATTTAGCAATGGATTCAATATAGTCATTCCATTTGAGGTCTGCCGAGAGTGTAAGGCCAAGGAGGCGTAGTGTTTTACTCTCTGAGAGGCAAGCCTGTTCCATGCTAATGGGAGGTAGGTGCGATTGTCTATGATGGTTAATTGATAGCAGCTTCGTTTTGGAAGCATTGAATTTACGAGCCATTTCCTACCCCAATCCACTACGGATTGGAGGTCCTTTTCAAGCTCGGCAGTGAGGTTCGCTTTGTCGCCCACACCAGGTTTTTGATCGAGGCGAGAATATACTGAACGATCTCTCCACAGATGAGAAAATAAAATTGTTCTATAGAAGGACAGACGAAACGAAACAAGGGGTACTAGGACAGTTGCGTACCCCAGATAATCTTTGAAGCTTTTAAATGCAATTATCATATTTTTTGAGAACATAGATAGTAATCACAAATATTTACAAAAGGAATAAAATAAAAAAAATTACTTGTCTATTTTTGTTATAATAGCAATGACAAATTAAGAGTGTTTTAAAAAATATTTTAAAAATTGAAAATTATTGTAGTTTCACAAATTAATCAAGTGTTATGAATGTTGTGAGCTATCCCTGATGTGCGTTGTGGTGCAGTGGATATCAGCTCGGAATGAAAAATCGGAGAGCCGAGTTCGAATTCCAGTTGAATTCATTGCATTCATTTACGCGCAAATACCCTCAGGAATCCGTCCTTTCTCCCTTCCGCTATGGGTTAATTAGCAGGACAGATTGGGTTTTAAAGCTTTGGTTGGCAACCGATCTGCCACAGAAAGTAATGGCAACCTACTGCGGGGAAATCTTCCACCCAGTCAGTCGTGTCTCTTTCGAGACTTGATCGCCCAAGCATGTATGACACTTAACGCTGACTGAATATACTAACTGGAAACATAATTAAAACTTCTGGGCACTAAGTGGGGGATACGTTTTCTATTGTTGTAAAGTAATAAACTGATCCCCCACTAATTACTACGTAATAATATAATACCTCTCTTCTCCCTCTAGCTGTGAGTCAATTAACAGGACAGATTGGTTTCTGTAGCCTTGGATGGCAACCAGTCTACTGCAGAAAGTAATGGCAACCTACTGAGGGAAAATCTTCTGCCCAGTCAGTTATGTCTCTTTCGAGACATGATTGCCCAGGCGTGTATCACGAGGGCACTTAACTGACTGACTTATCTAATAGGGCCATGGTTCTTTTATTTGCAGTTTTATTTTTGATAACAGAGTTGTCATGTTAACTTCTTTTTTTTTTTTTTTTGCTTTTTTTATAATTAAATTAGCAACTCTTAAGAAAATATGGTTACTACACACAAAAAAAAATGTTCGGTGTGTGTTTACCGCAGCAAGTAATTCTTTAAAAAATGGCAACATCAGGAACACTTAGACTCAGAATCAGGAAGGGATAGCTGAAATTCTGTGTAAACATAGCGAGGAAGAAAGACTAGGAAAACATAAGCCTCATGGGGCATATTGAGGGCAAGAGAGACCGAGGAAAGTTAACACGTTAACAAACTTTACAATATGATTTTTTTTTATTGTAAATTTACTTTCAATTATGTCAGAATTGGACACGCTCAAAACGCATGATTTTCCAATAATTCATTTTTTGTTTATGGACCTGAAGGAGACTATCACCAGCCTTTAGCGGACCTGAAGGAATCACCACCTTTTGGCGGACCTGAAGGAGACTATCACCACCTTTTAGCGGACCTGAATGAGACTATCACCAGCCTTTAGCGGACCTGAAGGAATCACCACCTTTTGGCGGACCTGAAGGAGACTATCACCACCTTTTAGCGGACCTGAATGAGACTATCACCAGCCTTTAGCGGACCTGAAGGAATCACCACCTTTTGGCGGACCTGAAGGAGACTATCACCACCTTTTGGCGGATCTGAAGGAGACTATCACCACCTTTCAATTTGTTGTTTTTCATTATTTTTATTTTTCCTTTGTTCAGCGCAATCTTATCGGTTATTACATAAAGTTTCCGATTATAAAAAAAAAATTGAAAAAATTTCAATATTTATACAATTTTAGAGGGGCTCACTTTCCCATACAACGTTATAGTAAATCGATCCTCAATTTTGGAACCACTCGCGTTGTGGTCGCTTTGTTTTTGTTTTTGTGTGGACGAGTTGTTGCTCTTGTTTTTGTCTTTTACAAGTTTTCTTTAGTTCTTACGATGGCATCTTCCTCGGAAACTCCAAGAACGACTTTATTTAAAAAATTTCGCAAAGAATTCAGTTGTTGAATATGTGGAAGCAAAAAAGTTAATTGCACAGGATCGATTTACTGTAAGGTTGTATGAAAAACTGAGTCCCACACCCAAATTGTTTAAATATTGAAATTTTTACAATTTTTTTTCAGTCGGAAAGTTTAGGGTTTAATCGATAAGATTGCACTGAAAAAAGTAAAAAAAAAAAATGATAATCAACAAATTTCCAGGTGGTGGTAATGTCGTAGCGGCGAGTGGTTCCAAAATGAAGGATCGATTTACTATAACGTTGTATGAAAGACTGAGCCCCCCCTCCCTAACATTGTTTAAAATTGAAATTTTTTTCAAATTTATTTTTATCAGTCTGAATGTTTCGGTTGTAATCGATAAGACTGCACTGAAAAAAAAAATTAAAAAATGCAAAACAACAAATTTAAAGGTGGTGGTATTCTCCTTCAGGTTCGCCTTTTTTTTAATAATCATCTGACCCCAAGCAAGGCAAAACTGCCACTGGTGCGCAAGGGGTTACATAATAGGAGAGTGAATAGAAAGAACAGTGTAACACCCCAATGGTCCGTCCTAACAATTTCTCCGGCGGCCGTTCTCCACGCTGTGATGTTGCCGGGAGTTTGTTGAAAATGTCGGCCGGACAGCTGGGGGTACAAGATTGACTATAAGGAACGAACTTCCACAACTCGGATGAGCTGAAAGGATGCTTTATTCGTTTAGAGTTAGCCTTTTCGGTTGGGGCAGGCGAATGTGACACACAGCCCTAACTCTAATTAATGGAGATCAACAAATCCAAACTGAACGAAACAAGACGAACGGAGATTCTTACTTCAAGCTCGCACCCGGCTGATTCAACTCTACTTAACTGCCTCTATTTATTTAAAATGAATACGGAAATCCGGAAATCCGGAAATGCTTTAAACCACCGGTGATAAACATTGGCGACTGTAAGTCTGAAATTTCAGTTATCTTTTTTTTTTTTTTATCTTAATAAAGCTTCCGCCGGAAAATTCTTAATGTGTGGTCAAGATACAGTAAAGGACAGCCTTTGACCGGGTCATTCGAAAACCTACCTGCTGAACTTTATCACTGAGTCAAATATTTACCGGAAGAGTGGTAGGATTTAAAACAGTAATCGGATACCGTTGTCTCTTCCACAATTTTCCTCATAAAAGAAAAAGCGTTTATTTATTTATTTTTTTCCTCTTCTTTTTCACTTTTGTTAGATATGTTTTTAAACTATTTTCTATTCTAATCTATTTTCTATTTTAATCTATTATAATAAAATACATATATGTCTAGTTATCGTGTCACAACAGGTCACAGTAGGCGTCGGAGAATGGGTGAGAGTAGAACGCGTACATTGGTGTAAAGAGAGCTGCGTGAGAGCAAAGTGTAAAGTGAGACGAAGGATGAGTTACCAAGAAGATAAGAGATGACAGTTGACGTTGCATTTAAACTCTTGGAGATTGTAGCTAACAGGGAAACAAAAATAAAGAAGGGACTTCCACGGGTGGGAAGTGCGAGATAAGAAGCTACTAGAATAGAAGTTGTGGTTACACTTGATTATTTTCACAGTAAAAGAGTGGGACCTGGCAACTAGGTCGCGTGGGAGCGGGTACCAAGGAACTAACCTCGTCGGAGCAGAATCTGTGAAAGTATTTGTCGAAGAGATAGAGGGAAGCCGTCGGTGAGAGTCGGGCCACCAGGTCTGGGTCGACTACATTGCAAATTCTTTTGTTGATGTTGTTGAGAACCTCAGTTACTTCAAATTACCCCATACTAAAAAATCTCCTTTGCTAATATCACGTAACAACTCTGTAATGTAACTGCCATATCTCGCAGACAGTAGGAAGTATTTAACTATGCATTCGTCACGAATAGTAACCGCTATACCGTTGGTGTAATATTACATTCGTTTCTAGAAACTTGACAAATTCATGTAAGATATTCTACTTTTAACAGAGTTGTTTGCAGCCTATTTAGAAGTGATTTTTTTTTCATCACCTCATTGAGGTCTTCTTTGATTTTAATTCTACTATGTGGCAGTTATCACAGTTTAAATTCAATAAAGTCGGCTTGATAACAACAATTTTCTGTTTTTAATGAGTGCATTTCTAACATGCCAGTTTTGACATATTAAAACAGCAGTCGGCAACCCCCGGCCAGCGGGCCACATCCGGCCCTCGAGTGAATCTTGTCCGGCCCGCTACCTTACTCTGGACACCATACAAAATTTAGGTAGTCCAAACCAAAGTGACAGTTTATAGTCTGAATATATTGCGTCGAAATTTTTAAAAATATTTCTTTTTACCTGGAGAATGTGTTTTACTTTTATTTTTTATTTGTAGGGATTATTTGTACGTGATACTCGCTTGGGCGATCATGTCTCGAAAAGAGACATGACAAACTGGGCAGAAGATTATCCCGTAGTAGGTTGCCATTACTTTCTGCAGTAGACTGGTTGCCAGTCAAGGCTATAGAACCCAATCTGTTCTATTATTTGAGTCATAGCTAGAGGGGGGAGAGATGTATTATATTAAGTTGTAATTGGTGGGGGATGAGTTTATTACTTCATAACAATATAAAACTGATCCCCAACTTTATGCCCAGTAGGAGTCTTAATCATGTTTCCAACTATTATATTCAGTCAGTGAGTTAAGTGCCATACGTGAAACACGATTGGGCGATCATGTCTCGAAAAAGACATGACTGACTGGGCAGAAGATTATCCCGCAGTAGGTTGCCATTGCTTTCTGCGGTAGACTGGTTGACAGCCAAGGCTATAGAACCCAATCTGTCCTGTTATTTAACCCATAACTGGAGGAAATTGACGAATTAATACCATTTCCAAAGTCCTTTTTCAATGATCGAGTCTTGAATTCTTTTCGCTGTTTCTTCTTTTCTTTTTCCCCGTCGTCCCTACCCTCCGTATCAATGTCTAGACGACAACCTTCCAACCCTAATCTACTCTTTTTTTAACACCCATCCCATTATTATTTCTTATATGGTGGCACAAAGTTTTAATATGGCAGCAAAAACAAATTTATTAAGATCGCCCATGCCAAATTTTAAAACAAAAACATCAGTCGACCGGTTTCGTCCCTATTCGTCAGAACTGTGAAAGGGGAAATATGAAAACTGTACAAATCTTATGAGTGACGTGAATAAAAGAGAAAGGAAGGAAAAAGAAAAAATTTAAAAAATATTTAAAAACAAAAAAATAATTTCTTTTGCTAAGATTATTATGTGACACGATAACTAGGCATATATGTATTTTACTATAATAGATTAAAATAGAAAATAGATTAGAATAGAAAATAGTTTAAAAACATATTTAACAAAAGTGAAAAAGAAGAGGAAAAAATAAATAAATAAACGCTTTTTCTTTTATGAGGAAAATTGTGGAAGAGACAAGAGTATCCGATTACTGTTTTAAATCCTACCACTCTTCCGGTAAATATTCGACTCAGTGATAAAGAGATAAAGTTCAGGAAAGTTCAGGAGGTGGGTTTTCGAATGACCCGGTCAAAGGCTGTCCTTTACTGTATCTTGACCACACATTAAGAATTTTCCGGCGGAAGCTTTATTAAGATAAAAAAAAAAGATAACTGAAATTTCAGATTTACAGTCGCCAATGTTTATCACCGGTGGTCTAAAGCATTTTCGGATTTCCGGATCAATTTTAAATAAATTCAGGTAATTTTTCCGAGTCAGTAGAGTAGAGTAGAGTTTCATGTTAGTTCCGCCGGGCGTGTGCTTGAAGTACGAACCTCCGTTCGTCTTGTTTCGGTCAGTTCGGATTTGTTGATCTCCATTAATTAGAGTTAGAGCTGAGTGTCACATTCGCCTGCCCCAACCGAAAAGGCTAACTCTAAACGAAATAAAACATCCTTTCAACTCATCCAAGTTGTGGAAGTTCGTTCCTTATAGTTCAATCTTGTACCCCCAGCTTGAGGCTCCGACATTTTCAACAAACTCCCGGCAAACATCACAGCGTGGAGAACGGCCGCCGGAGAAATTGTTAGGACGGACCGTTGGGGTGTTACAATTACATCTGAAGATACTAGAGACCTAGCAAAGCAAGCCCAAGCAAAACTCTTGTTTACAAAGAGAAGGCTAATGGAACCTGATAAACAGCATCTCCAACACCTTCAGATGAAACAACGTGTGTGACCTGGCCAAAACAGAGAACCAGTTCACACTGAAATCCAGAGAGCAACTCGAATTATTAATACGATGATCCGCAATGAGGACCCGTATGTATTTCGATGGTATCACGAGACGAAAGATTTTTTGTTAAATATTTTAGCAGGTTTGTGTTGCTTGATCCTAACATCCAAGCGCTGCGTCGTTCTACCTATGTAGTCGACTCCACAACTACATTTAAAATAGTAAATGCTGGAGTTAATATGATGTAAAACGTCTTTACGCAAAGAAGGAAGAGTAGATCTTGTTTTAAATTTTTTATGAGCTGCAAAATAACACTCTCGTGAACGCAATGAAATACGCTTGGCAAAGATCTCACTAACCCTAACCAACCACGGTATTCGAAGATTGAGCGTCATTTAACCGTTAAAGGTTTAAATTTTATTAAACTCACCAATCTTATCTCGAATAACCGATTGAACAATCTCCGAAGAAAAAGATACTAGTTATACAACTAATTTCATCTTTCAAGGTGTCATCAGCACAAAACATCAACGCCCTATGGATCAATGCCTTGATCGAATTGATCTTTTGTTGTTTAGAACAAAAAGAGTCTCAACTAGTGCAGAGACCCGTAAAAGTAGGCTTCTTATAAACTGAAGTAACAAAACAGGAAGGTAACCCAAAATGCCAAATACAGGTTGGGTGGGGGGGAGTATTAAAATAAAGCAGGTACAAAAATTTTAAATACCTGGGAAGTGTTCTAAGAGAAGACGGAAGATGCATCACAGAGATCCGAAGTCGAATTGGCATGGCGAAGGACGCGTTCCAGAAGCTGGGTAAAGTATTAGGACACAGGAAACTTTCACTAGAAACAAAGAAGAGAGTAGTAGATTGCTATGTGATGTCAGTTCTTCAATATGGCAGTGAATGTTGGACAATATCAACAAAGATGAAGGGAAAACTTGAAGCAGCAGAAATATGGTTCTACAGAAGGATGCTGCGGATATCATGTGAGCAATGAAGAGGTGTTGGAAGAATGGAAACGAAAAGAAAATTAACATTGAGTATCAGGAAAAGACAACTGAAGTTCCTGGGACATGAAATAAGGAAGGAGGGCTTGGAGAACCTGATACTAACAGGCCATATAGAAGGAAAAAGAGACAGAGGAAAACAGCGGATAACATATTTGAAGGGCCTGATCAGGTGGATGACAGAACGGGGGCTGCCAGATGTTACAGGAGAAAACGTGCTAAGAGCCACCAAAGATAGGGAGACGTGGAAGGCAATGATCGCCTACTTTTTGAAAAGACATGGCACATAGAAGAAGAATATATATGCCAACTATTTATGAGAAATTATAATGTGGATATAAAATGGGGGATCAATTCTATATTATAATCAACATATAAACTGATCCCTCATTTAGTGGCCATGCTAATTTTTATAGATTTTTATTCTAGATTTATATTCTTGACCTAGCGGATGGCAGAGCGGGGTTTGGGTGGTGTAACAGGAGAACGCATGCTAAGAGCCACCAGGGATAGAGAGACGTGGATGGCCATGATCGCCTACATCCTGAAAGGGCAATGTACATAGAAGAAGTTCCATGAACCAGAACATCAAGGAAGGGCAATGTCTGGTGAATCAGGTTGGTAGGGTAGGACTCTCCATTTCCAAACATTTCCAAGTAGTTTTTCACCCGTTTCGCAACATGTGACCCGCGTTGTCATGTTGCAAAACCGCTTTGTCGTGTCTCTGCTCGTATAGCTGCCATTTTTTTCTTTAATGCTCGCATCAATCGTAGTCGATAGTGATCTCTCGTGGTGGTTTTGATCGGTTTGAACAGCTCACAATAAACTACACCCAACTGATCCAACTAAATGCAAAGCAGAAGCTTCGAATGGTGAACCACACAAAAGGGTTTTCATGTCAGAGTTTGCCGTCTCTGGTACGAGGGCTGGTGGCTAAGGAGCACCCATGATGATTTTGCTCAGGCTACACACACACCATACAAATATTCCACACCCACAGTACACATTTACGTAACGGGTCTCACATGTGCACACACACGTACGCAGTGTATTCACATAACACGCACACTCAGGCACACATGCAATATATTTGACCCATAGAGATGACCCTAACAGGTACTACCAGTCCAGGCCAGAGTAGACCTGGGAGTAATGACATTGTAGGAGTAACTCTACATTACCCAAGACTCCAAATAGTAAATTTAGAGCCACACCGCTGGTTGTATTTTATATGTCATACCAAAGAAAATATATATACATATATATATATTTTCTAAATATATACTGTTAAATATAAGAGACAATGAATGTCTGTTATGTTTAATCATGAGCCGTTCTAAACATCGTATTTTGGCTTTAATTTCAGATGAAAATAAAGACAAAAATTCTTCAACATTTGGATAATTTTTTATTAAGTTGGTTCTAAGCTTTTGGCTCACATGAACCATCTTCAGAGAGGTTACAAGGACGTTAACATAAAAACATCCACCATCAAAGCCGAAAGCCGAAAGCTTAGAATCAACTTAATAAAAAAAAATTATCCAAATGTTGGAGAATTTTTGTCTTTATTTTCAACTGAAATTAAAGCCAAACTACGATGTTTAGAACGGCTCATGATTAAACATAACAATCATTGTCTCTTATATTTAACAGTATATGTTTTGAAAATTATCTGCTGCCTCGATACACTATATATATACGAGGGTCATTCAATAAATAAGGTGAATCTTTCGGTATAAGGACTTCTACGTGGGTCATTCAATAAATAAGGTGAATTTTTCAGTATAAAGAGTTCTACGAGGGTCATTCAATAAATATGGTGAATCTTTCGGTATAAGGACTTCTACGAGGGTCATTCAATAAATAAGGTGAATTTTTCAGTATAAAGAGTTCTACGAGGGTCATTCAATAAATATGGTGAATTTTTCGGTATAAGGACTTCTACGAGGGTCATTCAATAAATAAGGTGAATTTTTCGATATAAGGACTTCTACGAAGGTCATTCAATAAATAAGGTGAATCTTTCGGTATAAGGACTTCTACGAGAGTCATTCAATAAATAAGGTGAATTTTTCGGTATAACGACTTCTACGAGGGTCATTCAATAAATATGGTGAATTTTTCGGTATAAGAACTTCTAATACAGATAGAAGCTTATTTTTTTAAAAATCTTTTCCTTTACTTCTTTTTCAAAGGGATTTAATTTTTTTTGCAGATCGAAAAAAAAACTTTGAGTGTTTTGGAGATTAACAAAGATTGCCGACCAAGAATCATGCTCCAGGATTGAACAGAGGTCACTTATTATTTTTTTGTTGCTGAAGGGTGCAAACCAGTTGAAATTCACAGAAGAATACCAACTGCGTATGGTGCCACATGTTTCGGCCAAAAAAATGTCTACAAGTGGGCTAAATTGTTTAAAGAAGTTTGAAAGTGACGATGAAGTCAAAAGTGCTGTGAGCGATTGGCTGAGACATCAGTTCAAAGATTTTTACGCTGAGGGAATACGGAAGCTTGTGCACATATGAGAAAAGTGTGTGACACTGCTGGAAGACTACGTTGAAAAAAAAAAAAGTAAGCTTCTATCTGTATTAGAAAAATTCACCTTATTTATTGAATGACCCTCGTCTCGTATAATCCTCTCAAATATTTTTCCGTCATTTTTGATGACAGTGGTATACTACTAATTTAATAAGAAAGTCTATTGAAAGTACACTGTTTTTACAGTTCTCTGTGGTAAGGCTTAGACAGGGCTTATATACAATATCACTCGTCTTTGTAAAAATATCAGTAGCACAATACGGTATACGAACAAATAGAGAAACAAAAATAAAATAAAAAAAGAAACAAAAAACAAAGATTTAATCGGAGTGAGCTAATTTCTAAATCCATCAGTCGTGAGTGGCTTCAGTACAGGTAATATCAACTTTCTGGCTGAAACATATTCTTTTATGTGCCGTGCTCCTTCACAACGTAGGCGATCATGGCCCTCCACATCTTCCTGTCTCTTGTAGCTCTTAATACATTTTTCTTGTTATTTCCTTTAAACACTAGTCTGCCATCCATTTGCTTAAGCCCATCAAGTATGTCACACATTGTTTTTCCCCATCTCAATTTCCCTCTATTCGCCCTGTGCGTATCAGATTCTCCAAACACCCCTTCTCATTAAGTTTCCCAGAAACTCTAAGTGCCTCTTTCTGATGTTAAGCATAAGTTTTCTTTTCGTTTCCATTCTCTCCAAAACCTTGTCGTTGCTCACGTGTTCGATCAATTGTATCATCAATATCCTTCTGTAGAACCAAATTTTTGTTTTTTTAGTCTTTTTTTCATCTTTGAGGAGACTTCCAGTATTCGCTGCCGTAGAGGATATCACATAACAGTGTTGTACTTTTTTCCCCAACGAAATCATCCTGTCTCACAATACTCTGCTTAGCTTTTGAAATGCATCCTTGGCCATGCCAATACGCCTTCGGATCTCTGTGTCACACTTTCCGTCCTCTGTTAGAACAGTTCCCAGGTATTTATATTTCTGTACCCGCTTGATTTTAGTACCCACGATTTGTAGTTGATCCTCTTTTTGGTGGTGACCATACATTCAGTATTCTTGTAGTTTATGGTTACAGATATTTATTAATTCTTCGCCAGATTTCAATATTTTTTTTTACACAACTTTGTCTCATTCCAGCTTAAGGACGTCTATTATAAAGCGGTAAAACGCTAACTGAATAGCTTTCCACTTAATTTCTCCAGATGTTAATCTGATTTCCTACGATCACCCCTCTCTCTCTCTCTCTCTCTCTCTCTCTCTCTCTCATATATATATATATATATATATATATATATATTATAAATTATGTTTTAGAGCATGTACATAATTTTTTCTACATATGTCCTCTACAAACATATGGTTGTTTCGATATTGGGTATCCAACGTCTCCTCAGGAGGAATGAGCAAGAACTGAAATCATCCGCTGTCTATATTTGGTTCATTGTTGTTTTGGGGTTGGTTGGTTTAACCCCACAACAACAATGAACCAAATATAGAACGCTCACGCAAAGGGGATTTTTGAACGCGCAATTTTTAAAGTTAAAAGAAATTATATCCCTTCCGTATACTTGCTTCCATGATTGCTACAATATGCAAAAGTTTAAGAGCAACGTCAGTTGCCATCCCCTACCTCTCTACACCACATCCACCTCTTACCCTTGCTTAGGCATCTCTTGTGCCCTGTTTTTTCTCTCACTGTAAGCCCCTGTGCACTAATGGCGGTCCTGAATGATTTAGGCTGAAATTTTATATATATATATATATATATATATATATATATATATATATATATATATATAAAATGTTTAATTACTTAGTTTCTGGTCATAATAACGTTAGACCAGTGCGCATTTGTATTAAAAAGTGTTCAATACAATTATACTGTAGAGCTTTTGAATATTTTCCATTTGTAAACGAGTTATTACAAATATATATATATATATATATATATATATATATATATATATATATATATATATATATATATATTAAATACAAAAGGATGATAGGTAAATCCCAAAAACCCGATCTTAATTAATATTAATTTATATATAGATAGATAGATAGATAGATAGATAGATAGATAGATAGATAGATAGATAGATAGATAGATTATTTGTGATATTTGATCTGTATGTGCGCAAATAGCACTAAAGTTTGACAAATAACAAATCAGCCGTCGGGATAATGGTGCATGTGTGTAGCCAATGTTAGAATTTAATTTTGTTTGTTGATTATTAGTGTTAAAGATACAATCTCGCTAAGGTCATGAGAATTCATAAACATTTCTTTTTTCGGTCGGATTATTGAGGTGCTCGATTATTTCCAAGAATTGGATTAGACATTTTGAATTTTTGTAAGTATAAATCATTCTAAGAGCACTAACATCACTAATTCTAATAACATGCCAAGTAGGCATGTACGCCGACGACACCATAGTTTACTCTCGCCTCGATCAAAAATCTGGTTTGGGTGACAAAGCGAACCTCGCTGCCGAGCTTGAGAAGGACCTCCAATCCGTGGTGGACTGGGGTAAGAAATGGCTTGTAAATAATATGCTTCCAAAACGAAACTGCTATCAATTAACCATCATAGACAATAGCTCCTACCTCCCATTAGCATGGAATAGGCTACCCTCCCTGAGAGTAAAACACTACGCCTCCTTGACCTCAAAATTTCAGCGGACCACAGGTGGAATGACTATATCGAATCCATCGCTAAATCCGCTGCTATGAATGTCGGTTCTCTGTGCAGGGCCCGGAAGTTTTTCCTGTCTGAGTCCATCCTGCACATATATAAATCTACCATCCGCCTGAGTATTGAATACTGCTGCCACATCTGGTCGGGTGCCCCTGCTATTCTCCTCGGGGTTCTAGGACAAAATAGAACGGAGAATATGTAATATGATCGATGCCGACTTGGCAGCCCGGCTGCAGTCACTCTCTCACTGGCCTAATGTGGCTTCCCTGTGCCTCTTCTATAAATACTTTAACGGCTTCTGCTCCGATGAACTTAGATCACTGGTGCCCCCTAGGTATGAATTTGCACGAGATACTAGATTAGCAAGTAGGTCTCACTCTTTTACAGTGAAACAGATAAGATGCAACCGCAATTTCTACTCTAACAACTTCTTTTCCCGCCTGTGGAATTCCCTTCCATATACTTGCTTCCCCGACAGCTACAACCTCCAGGAGTTTAAATGTAAGGTCAATAGACACCTCTTATCACAGTAACCCTCGTCCATTCTCTCAAACACTCTTCGCATCTACCCAACCCCCATCCTCGGTAACCTCATCCGTTTATCACCCTCCTTCCGACATTTCCTGTAACTAACTACTCTTTCTCATCACTTTCCCCTATGTAACCCCATGCACAATAGTGCCTTGCTTGGGGTGAAATGATTAAAAAAAAATCTTGATAACAAGTAGAGTAACAGATGAAAATACCCGGATGGATACAATAAATGAACTTTGGAATTTCGTCGGAATTTAGAAAAATGCAACAAAAGTTGGAAATTCTTGAATAGTATGGAGATAGTTAATGTTTATAAAATCGGCCTTGTGTCAAACTTCCTGTAACTTTTATCCAGAATTATCGTCGGAATTATCAGAAGGTTGTCAGCAGGAGGATTTGTAGAAGAATGAAAGTATATATTTTGTATGTTTAAATAAAAATTTAATAATGGAAAAGAATAAGTTAATGTCCAATGAGAAACAGTATTAAGAAGTTTAGGGTATCAAGAGTTTGTAGTAGTCCTTGCAAGAATGAGTTTGTGTGTACGTAGGCAGGAACGTATGTAAGTATGTATGTATGAGCGTTTATTGTTGGGTAGGATTGTCTTTGAAGTTATCGCTCAGGGTGAATGGTGAAAAGGAAGGTGGCGAGAAGTGAGAGGTGAGAGAGAAAGATAGAGTCAATAATAGCAATCGCTTGACTTTTGTCAAGGGACTTGTTAATTACGCTCGTCTCATTTCTCTCTGGTGGAGGTCGAGCTTGCTCCGTCTTTTATTTCGTTTGTAGACCATTTGGGAATTCACTCCCGGATGTGATTCTGGCCTTTCTATTTTGTTTTTAGATGTTTCCTAGTTTTCTTTTGGCCGAAAAACATTTCGCATCGAGGTGTGAAATTTCGTGAGTTTTGTTTTTGTTTTCACTTTTGCGTGTGTAATAAGCAAAGTTTGTAAATTCGAGAAAATTCGTTTATTTCTAACAAAATCAATGAGTCCAGTGCTTAACATTTGAATTTTTAAATCTAGAACTTGTTTTGTTCACTACAGACTATCCTTGTCAAATTTTTAAAGCATATTTCTCTGCATATATATTTGTATTTAATCATTTCATTCCAAGCAAGAAGATAATGCCACTATGATACAAGCGGTTACTGGGAGTGAAAGATAATAAGTAAATCTTACAAGGAACCGAAAACCCAATCCTAAATAGAAAAGGGATAAACATCTACTCCTGTACAAAAGGTAAAGAAGGAGTGTGAAATGATTATTTGGAATATGTTCGTCTATATGGGCGCAAATTGCATTACATTTTGACAAACGACAGTCAACCACACAGAGAGAGACATAGACAGGGTGTCCCAGAAGTCGCAAACCATATAGTAATGTTATGATTATGATCAATAAAATTGATATTCATATGTATTTTTATAAAAATCTGGATGGTGTACGACTTCTGGGACAGCCTATATATAATCTAGAAATTTTTTTAGATATTCTACAATTTCATGACTAATACATATTTTGCAGCCAAAAACTTGCTGCTCGTCAGACCCAAATGATACAACAATTAATATTCAAAAAGCATCCAGAAAAGAACCACATACAGACACTCACGTGCCCATATCGAGAATAAACATTTGTAGCGGTAATCTACAAAATATTTCCTCGCTCATTCAAAAAAAGAAAGAAAGAAAAATAAAAATATAGAAAAATCATAAACGGCAAAAAGAGAAAGAAAAGAAAAAGAAAAGGAGAGGAGAATGAACAGTAAAAAGAGAAAGAAAGTTAAAGTCAACGTCGATTGCAATTCATCTGCTTTCTTAGAAAAACATGGCATGGAAATTTAACATTAAGTTTAGTTTTAAAGATAAAGAGATGTATCTACAATATAAAAATAAACGGTAACTCATACTTTTTAATACAAATTAAAACATACCTATTAGTAATATTATATTATCAATATATCGATATGGGCACATGAGTGTCTGTATGTGATACTTTTCTGGATGATTTTTGAATATTAACTGTTGTATCATTTGGGTCTGACGAACAGCAAGTTTTTGGTCGCGAAATATGTATTACTTATGAAATTGTAGAATATCTAAAAAAAATTTCTAGATTATATTACTCTGTTAAATTTATTTAATTTAACATTGAGTTCTTTTGATTTCGTCTCTATCAGAATTTACGTGATTTAAATACCAAATATTCTACGTTATATATATATATATCCTTTTTATGCATTTCCTTTATCGATATTGTGAGAAAATGGAATAAAATCAATAAATAAAATAATAGCAAAGAATAAAAGAAAATACATTTTCCCATGATGCTTTGTAATAAACGAACCGGAATGGTTTTCGGTCATCTGCACAATTAATTCCCGGAGCATAACATCCGGACGCGTTTAGCAGAATCTCCACCGATGAAATAAGTACAACCTTTACTTAAGTCGTTCCAACTCAGCGCAAAGCTGACTTGAGCTCGACTATTATAACCAACCTTATCATTACTTCTGGACCAGAAAAAGAAATCGGACACGCAGAAAGACATTGAATTGTTGTTGCATTCTTTATTCGTTTATATGCGAACAGATACCCTACCTACACTACACCAGCACGCAATCATAATATCTTGTATATACTTATAGTGTCCCGATTCGCGAGTCATGCAGCCCATTGAGGTCGTAGATGTACCACAGGTACTGCAGAGGTAGCAGTAGTTGGTGAGCCTAGATTAAGATAATATGATAGAGCCCCATCCTCTTCAGGAAGGTTTTGAGTTCATTGTCTTTCTCTTAGACTGGTTGCCAACCACGGCTAGAGAACGCAGTCTATCCTGCTATTAAACGCATAGTTGAGGGAAGAAGAGCGGTATCTTTCCCAGGAGTATTAGCACAAAAATGAATGCAACAAATTAGCTCTGAATTTGTACTCGGTTCACCAATTTCACTTATCGCTCAGATATCTATTACACACTGAAATATTACTCGCACACCCATACGAAAAATGTACGTAAGTGTGAATAGAATAAACTGTGCTATTTTAAAATTTTCTTCTTTATTATTTTAAATTATGATATGCCCCTGATTTTGGCAATTTCTTAGTAACCTATTTAATTTCGTTTAACCAGGGACATGTAGGTTTTTGTTTTTGTTTTTATCTTTCTATCTTTTATTTTTAATTGGTATCACCTCGTGCAGGGCAGTAAAGCACAAGGGATGACAAGGTGTGGAAGAATTAGGAACAGAAACATTATGACGAGTGGGAAGAAGAACGAGGAATCAGGATAGTAGATAGCGAACGACATTGCATTCAGATTTTTCGGATGTGCGTTGTGGTGCAGTGGATATCGGCTCGGAACGAGAAATCGGGGAGCCGAGTTCGAATTCCAGTTGAATTCATTGCATTTACTTACGCGCAAATGCCCTTGGGAAAGGTATTAAACCGTCTATTCCTTCCAGTTATGGGTTAAATAACAGGAAAATTGGGTTCTATAGCCTTAGTCGGCAACCAGTCTACCGCAGAAAGCAATGGCAACCTACTGCGGGATAATCTTCTGTCCAGTCAGTCATGTCTCTTTCGAGACATGATCGCCCAAGCGTGTTTCACGTATGGCACTTAACTGACTGACTGAATATAATAGAAACATGATTAAGACTTCTACTGGGCATAAAGTGGGTGATCGGTTTTCTATTGTCATGAAGTAATAAACTGATCCCCCACTAATTACTGCTTATTAATATAATAATATAATTCACCAGTCTACCTCAGAAAGCAATGGCAACCTACTGCGGGATAATCTTCTGCCCAGTCAGTCATGTCTCTTTCGAGACATGATCGCCCAAGCGTGTATCACGTATGGCACTTAACTGACTGAAAGTTAGCTAGAAAGCATGGAGTCGAAGAGGAGTTCCACTGGCGAGAAGTGCGAGAAAACAAACTATTAGCAAAGAACTTACGTTGACATCTATCCAGCTTATTTGTAAAATTAAAAATATCGGATTGGTGAAACAATGGACGTATTATTTGTAAAATTGAAAATGTCTAGGTACCATAGTGAAACAATGGACGTATTATTTGTAAAATTGAAAATGTCTAGGTACCATAGTGAAACAATGGACGTATTATTTGTAAAATTGAAAATGACTAGGTACCATAGTGAAACAATGGACGTATTATTTGTAAAATTGAAAATGTCTAGGTACCATAGTGAAACAATGGACGTATTATTTGTAAAATTGAAAATGTCTGGTACCATAGTGGAAATGATGGACGTATTATTTGTAAAATTGAAAATGTCTAGGTACCATAGTGAAACAATGGACGTATTATTTGTAAAATTGAAAATGTCTAGGTACCATAGTGAAACAATGGACGTATTATTTGTAAAATTGAAAATGTCTAGGTACCATAGTGAAACAATGGACGTATTATTTGTAAAATTGAAAATGTCTAGGTACCATAGTGAAACAATGGACGTATTATTTGTAAAATTGAAAATGTCTAGGTACCATAGTGAAACAATGGACGTATTATTTGTAAGAGTGAAAATGTCTAGGTACCATAGTGAAACAATGGACGTATTATTTGTAAAATTGAAAATGTCTAGGTACCATAGTGAAACAATGGACATTATTATTTGTAAAATTGAAAATGTCTGAGTACCATAGTGAAACAATGGACGTATTATTTGTAAAATTGAAAATGTCTGGGTACCATAGTGAAACAATGGACGTATTATTTGTAAAATTGAAAATGTCTAGGTACCATAGTGAAACAATGGACGTATTATTTGTAAAATTGAAAATGTCTAGGTACCATAGTGAAACAATGGACGTATTATTTGTAAAATTGAAAATGTCTAGGTACCATAGTGAAACAATGGACGTATTATTTGTAAAATTGAAAATGTCTAGGTACCATAGTGAAACAATGGACGTATTATTTGTAAAATTGAAAATGTCTAGGTACCATGGTGAAACAATGGACGTATTATTTGTAAAATTGAAAATGTCTAGGTACCATGGTGAAACAATGGACGTATTATTTGTAAAATTGAAAATGTCTAGGTACCATGGTGAAACAATGGACGTATTATTTGTAAAATTGAAACTGTCTAGGTACCATAGTGAAACAATGGACGTATTATTTGTAAAATTGAAACTGTCTAGGTACCATAGTGAAACAATGGACGTATTATTTGTAAAATTGAAACTGTCTAGGTACCATTGTGAAACAATGGACGTATTATTTGTAAAATTGAAAATGTCTAGGTACCATAGTGAAACAATGGACGTATTATTTGTAAAATTGAAAATGTCTAGGTACCATAGTGAAACAATGGACGTATTATTTGTAAAATTGAAAATGTCTAGGTACCATAGTGAAACAATGGACGTATTATTTGTAAAATTGAAAATGTCTAGGTACCATAGTGAAACAATGGACGTATTATTTGTAAAATTGAAAATGTCTAGGTACCATAGTTAAACAATGGACGTATTATTTGTAAAATTGAAAATGTCTAGGTACCATAGTGAAACAATGGACGTATTATTTGTAAAATTGAAAATGTCTAGGTACCATAGTGAAACAATGGACGTATTATTTGTAAAATTGAAAATGTCTAGGTACCATAGTGAAACAATGGACGTATTATTTGTAAAATTGAAAATGTCTAGGTACCATAGTGAAACAATGGACGTATTATTTGTAAAATTGAAAATGTCACGGTGCCATAGTGAAACAATGGACGTATTATTTGTAAAATTGAAAATGTCTAGGTACCATAGTGAAACAATGGACGTATTATTTGTAAAATTGAAAATGTCTAGGTACCATAGTGAAACAATGGACGTATTATTTGTAAAATTGAAAATGTCTAGGTACCATAGTGAAACAATGGACGTATTATTTGTAAAATTGAAAATGTCTAGGTACCATAGTGAAACAATGGACGTATTATTTGAAGTGAAAATGTCTAGGTACCATAGTGAAACAATGGACGTATTATTTGTAAAATTGAAATGTCTAGGTACCATAGTGAAACAATGGACGTATTATTTGTAAAATTGAAAATGTCTAGGTACCACATAGTGAAACAATGGACGTATTATTTGTAAAATTGAAAATGTCTAGGTACCATAGTGACACAATGGACGTATTATTTGTAAAATTGAAAATGTCTAGGTACCATAGTGACACAATGGACGTATTATTTGTAAAATTGAAAATGTCTAGGTACCATAGTGAAACAATGGACGTATTATTTGTAAAATTGAAAATGTCTAGGTACCATAGTGAAACAATGGACGTATTATTTGTAAAATTGAAAATGTCTAGGTACCATAGTGAAACAATGGACGTATTATTTGTAAAATTGAAAATGTCTAGGTACCATAGTGAAACAATGGACGTATTATTTGTAAAATTGAAAATGTCTAGGTACCATAGTGAAACAATGGACGTATTATTTGTAAAATTGAAAATGTCTAGGTACCATAGTGAAACAATGGACGTATTATTTGTAAAATTGAAACTGTCTAGGTACCATAGTGAAACAATGGACGTATTATTTGTAAAATTGAAAATGTCTAGGTACCATAGTGAAACAATGGACGTATTATTTGTAAAATTGAAAATGTCTAGGTACCATAGTGAAACAATGGACGTATTATTTGTAAAATTGAAAATGTCTAGGTACCATAGTGAAACAATGGACGTATTATTTGTAAAATTGAAAATGTCTAGGTACCATAGTGAAACAATGGACGTATTATTTGTAAAATTGAAAATGTCTAGGTACCATAGTGAAACAATGGACGTATTATTTGTAAAATTAAAAATGTCTAGGTACCATAGTGAAACAATGGACGTATTATTTGTAAAATTAAAAATGTCTAGGTACCATAGTGACACAATGGACGTATTATTTGTAAAATTGAAAATGTCTAGGTACCATAGTGAAACAATGGACGTATTATTTAATAAGAATTGAAAATGTCTAGGTACCATAGTGCCAACAATGGACGTATTATTTGTAAAATTGAAAATGTCTAGGTACCATAGTGAAACAATGGACGTATTATTTGTAAAATTGAAAATGTCTAGGTACCATAGTGAAACAATGGACGTATTATTTGTAAAATTGAAAATGTCTAGGTACCATAGTGAAACAATGGACGTATTATTTGTAAAATTGAAAATGTCTAGGTACCATAGTGAAACAATGGACGTATTATTTGTAAAATTGAAAATGTCTAGGTACCATAGTGAAACAATGGACGTATTATTTGTAAAATTGAAAATGTCTAGGTACCATAGTGAAACAATGGACGTATTATTTGTAAAATTGAAAATGTCTAGGTACCATAGTGAAACAATGGACGTATTATTTGTAAAATTGAAAATGTCTAGGTACCATAGTGAAACAATGGACGTATTATTTGTAAAATTGAAAATGTCTAGGTACCATAGTGAAACAATGGACGTATTATTTGTAAAATTGAAAATGTCTAGGTACCATAGTGAAAGAATGGACGTATTATTTGTAAAATTGAAAATGTCCAGGTACCATAGTGAAACAATGGACGTATTATTTGTAAAATTGAAAATGTCCAGGTACCATAGTGAAACAATGGACGTATTATTTGTAAAATTGAAAATGTCCAGGTACCATAGTGAAACAATGGACGTATTATTTGTAAAATTGAAAATGTCTAGGTACCATAGTGAAACAATGGACGTATTATTTGTAAAATTGAAAATGTCTAGGTACCATAGTGAAACAATGGACGTATTATTTGTAAAATTGAAAATGTCTAGGTACCATAGTGAAACAATGGACGTATTATTTGTAAAATTGAAAATGTCTAGGTACCATAGTGAAACAATGGACGTATTATTTGTAAAATTGAAAATGTCTAGGTACCATAGTGAAACAATGGACGTATTATTTGTAAAATTGAAAATGTCTAGGTACCATAGTGAAACAATGGACGTATTATTTGTAAAATTGAAAATGTCTAGGTACCATAGTGAAACAATGGACGTATTATTTAATAAGAATCAGAAAATGTCTAGGTACCATAGTGAAACAATGGACGTATTATTTGTAAAATTGAAAATGTCTAGGTACCATAGTGAAACAATGGACGTATTATTTGTAAAATTGAAAATGTCTAGGTACCATAGTGAAACAATGGACGTATTATTTGTAAAATTGAAAATGTCTAGGTACCATAGTGAAACAATGGACGTATTATTTGTAAAAATTGAAAATGTCTAGGTACCACTGGTGAAACAATGGACGTATTATTTGTAAAATTGAAAATGTCTAGGTACCATAGTGAAACAATGGACGTATTATTTGTAAAATTGAAAATGTCTAGGTACCATAGTGAAACAATGGACGTATTATTTTGTAAAATTGAAAATGTCTGAGTACCATAGTGAAACAATGGACGTATTATTTGTAAAATTGAAAATGTCTAGGTACCATAGTGAAACAATGGACGTATTATTTGTAAAATTGAAAATGTCTAGGTACCATAGTGAAACAATGGACGTATTATTTGTAAAATTGAAAATGTCTAGGTACCATAGTGAAACAATGGACGTATTATTTGTAAAATTGAGAAATGTCTAGGTACCATAGTGAAACAATGGACGTATTATTTGTAAAATTGGAAATGTCTAGGTACCATAGTGAAACAATGGACGTATTATTTGTAAAATTAAAAATGTCTAGGTACCATAGTGAAACAATGGACGTATTATTTGTAAAATTGAAAATGTCTAGGTACCATAGTGAAACAATGGACGTATTATTTGTAAAATTGAAAATGTCTAGGTACCATAGTGAAACAATGGACGTATTATTTGTAAAATTGAAAATGTCTAGGTACCATAGTGAAACAATGGACGTATTATTTGTAAAATTGAAAATGTCTAAGTACCATAGTGAAACAATGGACGTATTATTTGTAAAATTGAAAATGTCTAGGTACCATAGTGAAACAATGGACGTATTATTTGTAAAATTGAAAATGTCTAGGTACCATAGTGAAACAATGGACGTATTATTTGTAAAATTGAAAATGTCTAGGTACCATAGTGAAACAATGGACGTATTATTTGTAAAATTGAAAATGTCTAGGTACCATAGTGAAACAATGGACGTATTATTTGTAAAATTGAAAATGTCTAGGTACCATAGTGAAACAATGGACGTATTATTTGTAAAATTAAAAATGTCTAGGTACCATAGTGAAACAATGGACGTATTATTTGTAAAATTGAAAATGTCTAGGTACCATAGTGAAACAATGGACGTATTATTTGTAAAATTGAAAATGTCTAGGTACCATAGTGAAACAATGGACGTATTATTTGTAAAATTGAAAATGTCTAGGTACCATAGTGAAACAATGGACGTATTATTTGTAAAATTGAAAATGTCTAGGTACCATAGTGAAACAATGGACGTATTATTTGTAAAATTGAAAATGTCTAGGTACCATAGTGAAACAATGGACGTATTATTTGTAAAATTGAAAATGTCTAGGTACCATAGTGAAACAATGGACGTATTATTTGTAAAATTGAAAATGTCTAGGTACCATAGTGAAACAATGGACGTATTATTTGTAAAATTGAAAATGTCCTAAGGTACCATAGTGAAACAATGGACGTATTATTTGTAAAATTGAAAATGTCTAGGTACCATAGTGAAAGAATGGACGTATTTGTTGCAAATTGAAAATGTCCAGGTACCATAGTGAAACAATGGACGTATTATTGTAAAATTGAAAAATGTCCAGGTACCATAGTGAAACAATGGACGTATTATTTGTAAAATTGAAAATGTCTAGGTACCATAGTGAAACAATGGACGTATTATTTGTAAAATTGAAAATGTCTAGGTACCATAGTGAAACAATGGACGTATTATTTGTAAAATTGAAAATGTCTGAACACCATAGTGAAACAATGGACGTATTATTTGTAAAATTGAAAATGTCTAGGTACCATAGTGAAACAATGGACGTATTATTTGTAAAATTGAAAATGTCTAGGTACCATAGTGAAACAATGGACGTATTATTTGTAAAATTGAAAATGTCTAGGTACCATAGTGAAACAATGGACGTATTATTTGTAAAATTGAAAATGTCTAGGTACCATAGTGAAACAATGGACGTATTATTTGTAAAATTGAAAATGTCTAGGTACCATAGTGAAACAATGGACGTATTATTTGTAAAATTGAAAATGTCTAGGTACCATAGTGAAACAATGGACGTATTATTTGTAAAATTGAAAATGTCTAGGTACCATAGTGAAACAATGGACGTATTATTTGTAAAATTGAAAATGTCTAGGTACCATAGTGAAACAATGGACGTATTATTTGTAAAATTGAAAATGTCTAGGTACCATAGTGAAACAATGGACGTATTATTTGTAAAATTGAAAATGTCTAGGTACCATAGTGAAACAATGGACGTATTATTTGTAAAATTGAAAATGTCTAGGTGCCTCGATGAAACAATGGACGTATTATTTGTAAAATTGAAAATGTCTAGGTACCATAGTGAAACAATGGACGTATTATTTGTAAAATTGAAAATGTCTAGGTACCATAGTGAAACAATGGACGTATTATTTGTAGAACAATGTCTAGGTACCATAGTGAAACAATGGACGTATTATTTGTAAAATTGAAAATGTCTAGGTACCATAGTGAAACAATGGACGTATTATTTGTAAAATTGAAAATGTCTAGGTACCATAGTGAAACAATGGACGTATTATTTGTAAAATTGGAAATGTCTAGGTACCATAGTGAAACAATGGACGTATTATTTGTAAAATTAAAAATGTCTAGGTACCATAGTGAAACAATGGACGTATTATTTGTAAAATTGAAAATGTCTAGGTACCATAGTGAAACAATGGACGTATTATTTGTAAAATTGAAAATGTCTAGGTACCATGGTGAAACAATGGACGTATTATTTGTAAAATTGAAAATGTCTAGGTACCATAGTGAAACAATGGACTTATTATTTGTAAAATTGAAAATGTCTAAGTACCATAGTGAAACAATGGACGTATTATTTGTAAAATTGAAAATGTCTAGGTACCATAGTGAAACAATGGACGTATTATTTGTAAAATTGAAAATGTCTAGGTACCATAGTGAAACAATGGACGTATTATTTGTAAAATTGAAAATGTCTAGGTACCATAGTGAAACAATGGACGTATTATTTGTAAAATTGAAAATGTCTAGGTACCATAGTGAAACAATGGACGTATTATTTGTAAAATTGAAAATGTCTAGGTACCATAGTGAAACAATGGACGTATTATTTGTAAAATTAAAAATGTCTAGGTACCATAGTGAAACAATGGACGTATTATTTGTAAAATTAAAAATGTCTAGGTACCATAGTGAAACAATGGACGTATTATTTGTAAAATTAAAAATGTCTAGGTACCATAGTGAAACAATGGACGTATTATTTGTAAAATTAAAAATGTCTAGGTACCATAGTGAAACAATGGACGTATTATTTGTAAAATTAAAAATGTCTAGGTACCATAGTGAAATGGGAAACACATTCTGGATTGTTAGAATAATCCTTTATTTTTGCGAGTGAATATTAATTAAACTATTTTTTGGAAATCAATTTTTCAAGATACTATTTAACCCATAGCTTAGTATGCAATATAATAATCTGGCCCAACCCGAGAAGGCTGAGGAAGCGTGGGTGTTTCCGGTCATTGAAAGGAACGGATGTTTGTTTGACCCTATTTCCGACAGATGCGGAAATAACTCTGAGAAATTACGTAGGCGTCGAGTAGGCGTCGCGAATCGAGGCAAGACTTGGAAGATATATAAAGGCCTCGAAACACAGAGTCAAGCAGTCTGGTCGGCAGTAGAGAAGCAGTTCACAGCTGCCCCCAATAGCATACATGCTATTGGGGGGTACGCATTCGTCATTCGTCCATTCGTCAACGTCGACCCTTAGAAGCATTCGTCAACCCATTAGAAAAGCGCTCCCTCAACTCTCTGTCCACTAGGCGACACGGTCCAGCGTTCATTAATAAAAAATATTAATATATTTTTATATATACATGCTTGTTTGTTGTTTATCGATATACAACAAGTAGAAGAAAATGGACCTATACGTTTCTCAAGTGTATTTGCATCTAAGGCAATGTAACGAACCCAACTGGAATTCGAACTGGCTTGTTCGATTTCTCATTCAAAGACGCTATCCGTTACACCACCCGCTTATCCAGGTCGTTAGCAAAAGTGGTAGACTAAGATGTGAATTACATACTGGAGATATCCAAATCTGGCAGGTACGGAAATTCACACTTAGTAGTGCACTGATAGACGGGTAACCGACTGCGTATAAGTGTCAACCCCACCTCCCGAGAATGACGGTGTTCAGTTTGTACTTTGTAGTAACACAACTAGTAGATATCACTCCATGCAAGGCAGTAAATTCACTAAGACACAAGGGGGGTTAGAAAGAGAAACATTACTAATGAGCGAGAACAAAAAAAAGTAATTAGGAGGATTGACATTTTATTTAAAGTTTTGAAGATTAAAATTGTCTGGAAAGCATAGAGGCGGAAGGGAGTTCCACAAGTGAGACATTATAAAAAATTATTTTTCCTACTTTTAAAATGTTTAAGCGTCTCGGTTGTTTTTGTTTTTCATTTTTTTTGTTTTTAGTGCACATTCTTTTGAGAGAAGTATAATTTTATGGGATGTGCGTTGTGGTGTATTGGATATCGACTCGGAACGACAAATCAGGGAGCCGAGTTCGAATTCCAGTTGAATTCCTTGCATTCACTTACGCACAAATACCCTTGGGAAAGGTATTAATCCGTCTCTTTCCTCCAGTTATGAGTTAAATAATAGGACAGATTGGGTTCTATGGCTGGCAAACAGTCTACTGCAGAAAGCAATGGCAACCTACTGCGGGATACTCTTCTGCCCAGTCAGTCATGTCTCTTTCGAGACATGATCGCCCAAGCGTGTATCACGTATGACACTTAACTGACTGACTGAATATAATAGTTGAAAACATGATAAAGGTTTCTACTGGGCATAAAGTGGGGCATCGGTTTTATATTGTTATGAAGTAATAAACTGATCCCCCACTAATCTCTTCCCCCTCTAGCTATGAGTCAAATAATAGAACAGATTGGGTTCTATAGCCTTGGCTGGCAACCAGTTTACCGCAGAAAGTTATGGCAACCTACTGCGGGATACTCTTCTGCCGAGTCACTCATGTCTCGAAAGAGACATGATCGCCCAAAGCGTGTATCACGTATGGCAGTTAACTGATTGATATTTTTATGAAAGCCATACGGTTTGTGCAAAAAATATTACATATACATATCTTTTTTTGGCTCAAACGCGCCAAAATTTGTGAAGGATCAATTTCTAGTTTATGGAAAATTATTTTTTATTATATACCAATGAGAGCCGTGGTCTCAAGCTTTTTTAAGAACACGAATGGGAAACTTTTATTTTGCGGAATAAACAGGACGCAGGTCAGTAGATGAAAGAAAAGACATTTTGACGGAGAACAAGGCAAATCAACATCAAGGAGAAGACGGTATTTGGAATCAAGAGGAGAACATCAATAATTTGAATCAGTAATGTGATAGGTACTGTCTTGGCGGCTCGACTACAGTCACTTCCCCACCGACGAAATGTGGCCTCCCTTTGTCTGTTCTATAAATACTTTCATGGTTTCTGCTCCAACGAACTTAAGTCACTGGTGCCTCCTCAACAGGTGTTTACTCGTGCAACCAGATTGGCAACTGGGTCCCACCCATTCACAGTTAGGTTAGCCAAATGCAGACGACAATTCTACTCCTTCAGCTTCTTCTCTCGCACTTCCCGCCTGTGAAACTCGCTCCCATATTCTTGCTTTCCTGACGGCTACAACCTCCAGGAATTTAAATGCAATGCCAATACTCATCTATTAACCACTTGACTCTAGTTATTTCCCCACCCCGTATATCCTTTCTCTCCACCTTTGAAACTGTCATCACACATGCATTTTCATCTTTCTATTGCTCCTTTCTAACTGGTTCGTCTTCCTCTTCACTCTCTTCTAATTAATCTTTTTACACTTATGTAGCCCCCTGCACATCAGTGGCATTACCGCCTTGCTCGGGGTGATACGATTAAAAAAAAAAAAGAAGACATTTTGACGGAGAACAAGGCAAACAAGATACTAGCCAGTTGCACAGAGATTAGAGAATTTTGAAAGTTAAGTGAAAATTTTCCTGCAGTTGGACGACAAAAAAACGAAAACCTTTCCAAACAGGAACATTATGAATTTAAAAGGATCTTTTCAAAGATTATATTCGAATGTAACGATCGCCACTTCGACGGATCTCTTCCTTGCGCAATTCTGGGCCTAATGTTTACATCTTCGGGAGACACCTTGCTTAACTTATGTAAAACTACCTGAACCATGTAGCGCTTGCTAGCCAAACGCTCCAAGGCCTGCCTAGCTAGGGCTATCTCTAGGGGACTTCCACCCAGCCTCCGCCGGGGACAGACTAGCCTTAAGAGCCCTAACCTTGTTAGCCTTAGTGGAAACCGCTTACTAAACTCGATGGTGAAGGATCTAATCCTATTCTTAAGTCTCTCCCACCACTTATTCCCAATAACCGCCCCCACTAGTTCCCGCTTTGCTATAGTAATTAACTGCTCCCAATACTCTCGCCTGTCTAGTATGGATAGACTGAACTTCCAGTATCCAGCCATTCTAGGTATACGGTCTTACGCCACCCGAGCACAGACGAGTCTGTGGTCTGAATAGCCTAACCAGTGAAACGTGGGACAATCTAGCAGATCTATGTCGGCTCTTCTGACAAACTTTTTTCCAGGTAGCTAACCACCTGGGTAGACGGCCAATTAAGTGCCCACGTCCACATCTTCCCTCCGACCTGATCGACCCGGTATCTATCGAGGAGACCAAACTCGCCTATTAGATCAACCAAGCTATGATTTCCCTGCCTCCCGCTAGCTCCCCGCCCCTGTCTATCTTGGGGTTCAGAACGGCATTCCAGTCCTCCATTAAAACTAGGCGTGTTGAATCCACCAAAAACGGCCCAAGCCACCGAATGAAACAAGACACACCCCTCCCGGTCGTTGGGCGCATAAACCGCAGCGACTCGAAACAAACCGCCCCCCTCGGCATCGACATGAACAAGGTTCCACTCTCGCATCAAGGTTACGCTTAACAAGCAAAAAGATCCCTCTGGTCAGTCGGTTTCCATATATTGAATAGACGACAAAGTCGTTAGACGGCACACAGCCATCAACGTTACAAACAAAGTGAGTTTCCTGGATCGTGATGACATCCACACCGAAAAACAGGAGGTCATGAAGCAGGCGGGAAGCCTTACCCCGATCCCTCAAATCGTTCCCATTCAGGCTGACTATCTTGATTGACATCGTTTAAGTCTGAAAAGAGAAAAAAAAGATATAACGTTAACCCCATACCGGACGGAAATCTGCAACAGACAGGACCCCCGACGGATTGTCCAAGATTCCCAGTGCCAAAATCGGACGTAATTCGTCTGTCAAGGACAATCCCGCTGACGCCCCTAGGGTACATTAGTTTTAACACGCTATATAAGGTGTGGAGTAATACCGGGATCCGCCCTGCGCACAATTGCACCATTTTCCGCAATTCTGGTGACCCTAAGCGGGCCAGGTTGATTTTGGGGAACTGTTTCCTCGCCGCTGCCAAATGGTCCCACACCCTGAGAGCTTCCCCGGCATTCCGGATTAACGTAATTAACCCGATATCGTGGGGGAAGTTCTTCGGGTTTTCTATAATTTAGTCTTCCACAGAGACGAATTTTAACAATAGCCTCAATAAAGACCGCCGTTGTGTGGAAAGATCCTTTTCTAATGCCTTCATGTCTACTTTTTTTGGGGAGGGAGGGGAATTGGGGAGACTCTTAACCTTCTTTGCATAAAAATCTTTCTGTAAGGACGGATTGTGATCTTGGGGATCCTACTGTCTTAACCGCCATACGCCTTCCTGACACTTTCCTTTTTCCACTTCTTTTCCTTTTTGTTCTCCTCCTCTTTCCCCCCTTTCAAAGACGAAAAACGCAGCACAGACCTCTCTTCAACGCCCATTTCCTCTTGTTGCTGCTGTTTCTTTTGTAGAGATTATTGCTACCGCTGTTGGGTCACTTGTTACTTTGACCTCTTTTGTTGCTGCTGTTTCTTTTGTAGAGATTATTGCTACCGCTGTTGGGTCACTTGTTACTTTGACCTCTTTTGTTGCTGCTGTTTCTTTTGTAGAGATTATTGCTACTGCCGCTGGGTCACTTGTTACTTTGACCTCTTTTGTTGCTGCTGTTTCTTTTGTAGAGATTATTGCTACCGCTGTTGGGTCACTTGTTACTTTGACCTCTTTTGTTGCTGCTGTTTCTTTTGTAGAGGGTATTGCTACCGCTGTTGGGTCACTTGTTACTTTGACCTCTTTTGTTGCTGCTGTTTCTTTTGTAGAGATTATTGCTACCGCTGTTGGGTCACTTGTTACTTTGATCTCTTTTGTTGCTGCTGTTTCTTTTGTAGAGATTATTGCTACCGCTGTTGGGTCACTTGTTACTTTGATCTCTTTTGTTGCTGCTGTTTCTTTTGTAGAGATTATTGCTACTGCCGCTGGGTCACTTGTTACTTTGACCTCTTTTGTTGCTGCTGTTTCTTTTGTATTTATATTGATATTCGAAAAGAAAAAGTATTACTAGACCCAAAACTTATGTAAAAACAACAACAAATTGTAGAAAGAAAAAGGTATTACCAGCAATAAATAAAAACTTTAGTTGGCAATAAATGACCCGCCGAGGTTGATATGCCATAAAAACAAACATCTTGTCTATACCAAATTACTTGTTGACACACTTTTAAAAACAATTATTGATAAAATAAGTATTTCTCCAAAGTCCTGGAGGTATAAAAATATACAAGTTTAGACAGACTTCTCCATTATTATTTTATTTCCTGTAATTAAATTTGAGATCGAATTTCAATCGAATTGTTTCATTGTTATCTGAATAAAACAAATTCGATGAACTTAGCTCACTGGTACCCCTATGTATGAATTTACTGAAGACGTTATTAATGTCCCTAACTTGATGTGTAGATAAATAGGCAGCCAGTGATTTATGGCCGAGCGAAAGGATTGGTGTGGTCAGTCATTTTCTCCAATCTACTGAAGAAAATGGGCTGCTTGATTTTGCCGCTCCACTCCTCAGAAAAATCTCGGCCCCTAAGTGCCCCACTACTTTAAGAGAATTCCACAATCCCCACTGTGCGTCCCATCATCAAGCCGACCCAATCAGAGGAGACCAAGCCCGCCAAATAATATCAAACCGCCAAACGCCAATCAAAATACTTTTAGATTTCGGCATTAAATAACCCATAGTGCCCGGATGCCGTTAAAAATCAACCAAAGTATGTCAAACTAAGAATATAAAAAATGGTACTCAAATTTTCTACTAATTCTGTTTTAAAGTAGCCATTTCATAATTTTTAGCATTGTAAATGACGAAAATTTGATATCGCTTTATCGCTTTGATTCTGATATCGTGTGTGGCCTATCTGGTTTGAATGTAAGAGATTTAAATATTCGGTTATTTAAAGTAATTGTTTTCTAACGCTACCCTAGGGCCGACATTAAGTTAAAGTTAATACTTATAAATACGCTTTTTAAGGTAGGCCACACTCACAGTGACAGAATTTCGTAGACCACATTCAAAAAGAGGCTTTCTTTACCCTCCGACCGCCACTGAAGAGTTTTTCAAATTCGTTATTTGATTTTGGTAGACTTGTCAAATTCGGGTATTTGTTAATTAATTTTGTTTTTTTCTTTTCTTAACAACGGATATTCTTAATTCCCAATAATAACTGTTTGTGATTTTTCACAAGTAAAATTTAAAAAAAAACAAAAAAAAAAACAAACAAAAAACTAATAACTTTGTTTCTGTATCGTGTAAGCAATCATGTAATTTTTATATTAGATTTGAATTTGATAAATATCTCTTCTTACTCTTATTTTTCCATTAACTGTGTTGAAATTAAGAATTTAATTAAATAGTTGTTAATTTTTTTTTAATTACGCGCAAATACCGTCACTTCCCTCCAGTTATGGGTTAAATAACACGACAGATTGGGTTCTATAACCTTGGTTGGCAACCAGTCTACCGCAGAAAGCAATGGCAATCTGCTGCGGGATAATCTTCTGTCCAGTCAGTCATGTCTCTTTCGGGACATGATCGCCCAAGCGTTTGTCACGTATGGTACTTTAACTGATTGTTTTGTAGGCAAAAAACATTTAAACACACACAACAACACAAAAAAAATATTACCATTAAAAAAAGTTGCATAAATTAAATATTTTTTTTTTGTGTTCTACCAAGGAGAAAACTTATTTTTCCCTTTTGGTTCCATTTTAGATGTTAGCATTGAAAAGAAAATTAAAATTCGCACTTAAAGTTAAACCAAAAACCAGCGTGATCCGAGGTCAAGGGTTATAAACTTGTCGTCACGTGGCTCGCTAGTCAGAATCAGCAGCAGCAGCCGAGTGCAGGTGTTTTAAAATGGTTCGCGACAAGGCGATTCTTAACTCAATGCTAAGGATCACCTTGGTTCGCTACCGAATCATTTTCTCTCCGTCTATTGGAAACAGTATTTTATGGACCATAGACAAGGTAGGGAGCGAACTGTTTTCATTATCTCATAATAACATCCTTCATTTTTACTTTCTTTGTGGATTCATCATCTATAAACAGGCAAGAAGCGGTATGTCTCTTCTTTTTCACCTGGCCTTTTCATCATTTTTTTTTCTTCCTAAACTTATTTTGCTGTTCTAAACAGAAATCTTGTCACAAATAAAAATAAACACATTTTTAAATTTTTATTTGAAACAATTTAGGTTTGTGTAAGTCTTTTTCTTTAAGAGTCATCGTTTTTTTTTTCTTTGTTTTTGTTAATGCCCGACTCTTGTTAAAAACACGAAACAAATTTATTTGTGTCTATAATTTATGTAATAGTGGGTTAAAAATAATAAAATAACTATTTTATTTTAAATAGCTTTTTATGAAAATTAAAATAATTCTTATCGTCACATCCCGAAACTTTAAAAATGAGGGTTTCACTTCGACTGGACGATGACTTCAAAATAAAAACATTGAAAATGCTTCAAAAAATCAAAATGCATTTGATTTCTTGTTGTTTTTACGATAATTTAATAAATCGTCATATATTTATTTTGGCAGTTGAAGAAATATTTTTGGTGATTTAGTTTAATTTCAAACAAAGTTTACACATCAAACAAAAACTAAATAAAAAGCTAAAAAGTTAATTTATTCGAAATAAAACGAAAAATATCGCCCGAAATGATTTTATTTACATTTTTCTGTTAATAAAAACTGAAAAATGGCATTGATTTGTGGTCTTTTCGTCTCTTATTGCTATAAGATATTTTTTTAATGAATGACTTTGTAATTTTGTTTATATCCGAAGAAATGATATGTCAGGATATGAGTCTACTTGAAAAAAAAAGTTTACGTGGGTTGTAAGGGAAATAAATCGGTGTTTATGTAAAAAGGAAAATATTTGAAATGATGAACTTGACAATATTCCGATTTTAAATTTTTTTTTTTTTTTTTACTCTTCGACACGAAGACAAAATTTCTCTCCCCACCCAAAAAGAAAAAAATAAAGAACGTTCCAACCAAACCATCAGAAAACTTTATTTCCGTTTGAAAATAAAATTCTTTGGAAATAGTCAAAATACCGAATTTTGGTCAATATGACAGAATAAAACCGAATTAAATGATTTTTTTTTCTAATAACAGGAATAAAAGTTGTAAACAAGTGGAAGTCTTAAGTTATCTGCTGAAAACTTCTGAAGAAGTCTTTCATAATTTTTTGTGACTCTGTCAGTTGATTTAAATTAAAAAAAAACAATTATTTATTTGTCACTCCTATCGTTTTAATTTTAATGATACCCTCCCAAAATCACCCCCTTTTTTATTTATTTTTTTATTATACATTTCTTAACTAAAAGTTTGTGTGCAAAAGACAAGACATGTCCATTCCATTCTAAAAAAAACGGCTAATGAACCGAATCAACTGGTTCTTAATTAATATCAACTAAATTTTTTAAGAATGATTTGACAAAACATCAAGGACATTTATAATTTTATTTGTCAGAAACGTATAATAAGACACAAATATCGGCACTTGATTTATGTAAGTAGAGAAAAAAAAAACGGTGTTTACTGTTTTCTAACTTTTTGCTTTCTTCTTTCACTCCCTCTTTACACCAATATTTTGGCTGGAATCTGGATTTACATACAAACTTTCTAAAAATTTTGTTTCTATACAATTATGGAGCACCAAGTGAAGATCGAAATCAGTTAATGTCTTGTTTATTAAAAAAAGTGCTCTGTCAACCTTTTTTTAACTGCCTTTTATTTTCTCTCTTTCACACACACACAAATTCTTGAAATGTAATTCTTGCTATTTTTTTTTTTTAATTTATTTTCTACAATTTTTTTTTCTCTCCCTCTTTCTAGGTTTTCTTTTACTCTTAGTGACTCGCAACAGAAAAGTAATTTAAACAAAAAAAATTCTGAATTTAAGAAAATTCAGGAGAATTTCTGTTTTATTGACTAGTGAGTGTTAGTTTAAGTTAATTTCTGGAGAAAATTCATGTCTACCTAAAACAATTTTTGTCCAAGTAACAAATGAAATTCACAATATTTCATTTTTAGGACTAAAAATTCTTTTTTTACTAGTTTAACACTAAAAAAGGCTGTTTTTAAAATGTTTGAATAGCTATTTTATTTTTAATCGTGACTTTCTGACTTCAAAACTTTAAATTTTCTGCTAAAAAACATTTCCCCCCCCCCCCTTAAGAAAAAAAAGTTTCACTTCAGTCTGCAGAAATCACTACTTTTTGACTTTGTTCCGTTGTAGCGTGCTGTTTAAGTTTTTGGTGGACCCCTATGTGTATAGAAATAAAAACAAAATTGTTTTGAAAGAATTTGGAGAATTTTCAACTCTAGGAAAGCAATTTCTAAACAACTGTTTTATTTTTAGTTATTTTTATTTAATTGTAAAAATCGGAACAGGCTTGGGATCTTTTTTTTTTTTTTTTTTTTTTTTTCATTTTCAGTACTACTGCTAAACTAAAGTGTTCGGATAGAACCCTTTAGTGAGGATCGAACTCCCAAAAAAAACAAAATAGTAATAATCAGACTACCACCTCATACAAAATAAACCCACGACGAAATTAGTGTAAAAAAAAAAAACACATTTGCATCTGCTTTCTAAATTTAATATTCTTTTTTGAATAAAAAATCAGTTTGACTTTGAAACTTTTTTTTTTTCACCTCCTTTTTGAACAGACTAACAAGAGAAATTGTATATTTTATTATTTGCAGGTTTTTAGATCGTTCCAAAAAAATCTATTATTTTGTCTAACAGAGAAAAATTAACAAATTTTTGTGTTGTCAAAAAACATTGGCACTTGTCCCCCCCACCCCACTAATCTCCCACATGTTTGAACAGCCAACTTTTTGATTTATTTTCCGTTTAAAAAGTCTGTCATTATGCATTCTTTTCATAAAAAGGAAATTATTCAGGGCTGTAACATTTTCTCTGCCTCTTAATTATATAATACGCCCTTTTTTTTTTTCTTTTAATCCGATCATGTGCGTACGTTAAAAAAACAAACCGTCACGCGCACTCACATGAAGAAGTCTAACTTGGTTGCATTTTTATTGACCAGATGCTTCCCAAAGTTGATTAAATTGTTCATTTTTATTTTATTTATTTTTATTTTATTTTTAAGTATTTAACCTGTGTGAACACATTCAAATGACTAAAGAAAACAGTTTGACCTGTTTGTTTCCAACCAAAGAAATGTTTTTCTTTATGGCCTTAAATTTTTAAACTTTTTGTAATATAGACCATTTAAGTTTTGACTTTGATTTAAAATCAGCTATGTATTGTTTGCGTTTAAATGAGCAGCTGTGATAGATAATCTAATTACGTCAAACAGCATGAACCAGTGTCGATTATACGACGAGATAAGTTAAAAAGTACATGCCTGTGAGAGAGAGAGAGATATGCAAAGAGATTAAAAAAAGAAAACAAGTTAAGAGAGGTAATTTCAATGCAGGTCTATAAACCTAGTCTTTTTTTTTTTTTTTTTTTTAGTGATAACTTCTTTTTTTCAATAATTATACTTATTGACTTTCTGAATAAAGGCAGGTGTTTGAGTTCAAAATTCATAAACACTTTTTATCTTGAATTTTGTGGTCGTACGGATTTTTTCCTCTGAAAACACTGAACAGGGACATTAAAGAAGGTAAATAAAATAAAAATAGTGATAATAAAAATAAATTAATAAACAAAATTTAAATATTAAAAAGTTGTAAAAAAAAAATGGAATAACTTTAAACAATGACAATGGAATTAATAAACAAATTTAATCGTAAATGTCATTAAAAAGCAATGATAGTAAAAAGCATTGGTCAGTAGATAGACTATAATATACTATCGCCTGGTTCACACTCCACCCACATCTATTGAACAGGTGAAGAGGCTCATCCCTTGTTTCCTGGTTAGGATGCGGTTTCCGGCTTTCTCTTTTTCAATCTTTTTACTCTTACATAGCTCCCTGCGCATCGGTGGCGTTATCGCCTTGTTTGGGGTGATATGATTTAAAAAAAAAGAAAAAAAAAAAAGGTGCACTAACCTAAATATTTATTCTGTGCCATCCCTTCAGAACGTAGGCGATGGCCTTCCACATCTCCTTATCCCTGGTGGCTCTTAGCACGCTTTCTCCTGTTACCCTGCTCTGCCATCCAATTGCTCTGGCCCATGTTATTCCCTTGTCTCTCTTTCCCTCTCTCTGACTCGTGAGTATCAGATTCTCCAAGCCCTCCTTCCTCATTACATGTCCCAGGAACTTTAGCTGTCTTTTCCTGATGTTCAGTATTATTTTTCCTTTTCATTTCCATGCCCTAGGGGAGAAAAAAAAATGAACTTTATATCACTTTTTCTCTGATACATGTTTAAAAAAAAAAAAAAAAAAAGAAATTAAATCTTAATATTAGTGACCATCATTATTTATAGTCAGACTAACATTCACATCTTATTAAGAATACACCTTTAAGTGCCAAATCTAGGTGCATTGTCAGTGTTGTTGCTCCTATGTCACTAGAAGTTTCGAGTCTAAATAAACAGACTTCTTCAATAAGCGACCCGACCAAATATGATCAGTATTCGGCCTGCACCCAGACTAAATTTGCTACTAGCTTTAGGACGTGCATGATATAAGTTCCCCTGGAAAACGGCAAATAATCAAGACTTCACTTGGACTATTTGATGTTATAGATCGGGTATGCTCGGTCGTACTGAACTTTCTACATTCGAGACGGTATTTTTGGAGGAAGAGAAGAAAATAAATCAATATATTTATTATATATATATATATATTTTCTGAATGTATACTGTTAAATATTGGAGGCCATGTACATTAAATCAAAACAACCCACACTTAATAAAATCACCTTTAAATCCGGTCATAACATGTTACATTGCATTTGAATACATGGTTCTGTTATCATTTCGCACTATCATGTGGTGTGATGTCATAGAACTGCTTCGCAAATTTGAGAACTGCGTTTATTATTTTTGGGAACTATTGCCGTTGCCTAGCGGAGTTTTGTCAATACAAAATAAAATCGTTGCTGATGGTGGATGTTACTGTATTACCGTCTAAATAACCTCTCTGAAGATCGCTCATGTGAGCCGAAAGCTTAGAACCAAATTAATAAAAAAATTATCCAAATGTTGGAGAATTTCTGTCTTTATTTTCAACAGAAATTAAAGTCAAAATAAGTTTAGAGCAGCTCATGATTAAACATAAGACATTCATTGTCTCTTATATTTAACAGTATATGTTTAGAAAATTATTTGCTGCCTCGATACACTAAATCTAAACTTATTTATAAATGGAACTTTGTGTGTCCGTTACCTATAGACTCCAAAACAGCTGAACTGATTTTCTTGAAAATTTACAGTTGTACCATAAGTGTCTGTGAGTGTTTTTAGCTAGGTTTTGTGTCGAGATACCTTCGATAAATATCGATAATTGAAAAAATCGGGGTATAGAAGTAGTGGTCCGATTTTAATCAAATTTGGTACACTCGTAGACAAAGACATAAGAAACGATATTCAGAAGTTTCAATGTTGCAGTTCTTACAATTGTGTTGAAAATCTTTTTTATTATATATATATATATAATGTTTGTGTCTGTTTATCTGCCTGTATGTCTGTATTTGCTTTTTTGGGGGGGGGGGGATTTGGCTCTAAGTAGGCATAACTGTAGTTCTTAGCCTCAGCCATGATACCATTTACCCAGAGTACTTATTTAGCCTTCAAAATTCAGTTGATGATGAAAAAAAAAAACTTTATCGATGACATCAAATCAAAATTTAACTAATGTCCATACATATATCTTCAGTTTACGGTTTCGCTTTAACTGGAAACAACTATTGCTTTTTAGTCTTTCGTGCCAACGTCCAAAGAGTCTGAGCTCCAGGACCATGGATTAGTTTTAAAGCTTTCATTACACCCGAGCAACGCCGGGCTATTGTATGTATGTATGTATGTATATATATATATATATATATATATATATATAATACGTTTTATCATATTGTCTAGTCTTACAACTTTTCTCTTCTTCCCCTTTTAATTTCTTTATCGTATCCTATTTATTTGGTCTTTCTCTTTTATATCGTCATTTTTATTTTCCTTAACTACACTTAACGAAATATTTACAATAGTGATTAAAATGACTATTTACAAAAAAAACTTCAAAAATGCGGTAAGAATTATTTTTAATATTGATACTCTAACAAATTTCATTTAAAAAAAATTAAAGGAAATAACATTTAACAAAAATTACTTTAAAATAAATTAATCAAAATATTTACATGTTAAATCATAATAGCATGAAAATTTTTGTTTGCTCCCCCCACAAAAATATCCTCAAGAGAAGAAACTCATATAAAAAAGAAAAATAAATAATTGAAATTGTTTATAGTAAATTAATCAAAATAATTATATACTTGGTTAAAATATGTTACTCCTCAAAAAAAATATTAAGTCTTCATTTGAAAAAGGAGTAAATACGACAAAAAAAAACGTTGCAAATAAAGAAAAGAAAATATTACGAATAAGAATTTTACAATAAATCTGCTCGAAAGATCAGTAAAACGCAAAAACAATATTTGCATATATGTATAGATGTCATTAAATATGCGGCTGAATGCAACTGAAAAAAAAAAAAAAATTCCTGAAGCTTCTCATTATTTTATATATATATATATATATATATATATATAATGAGAGATATAAAATTCCAAGTGAAGAGGACTCAAGGTTTTTATTTTGAGTACTCTGGCATTTATTTTATTATAAACAGTGCTCAATATAATGAGTACTAAAGAGCTTATTGATACATAACTATATAATTATATTACACACACACACACACACACACACATATCCTTACATATACATCTACACATACCAATCTATATACACCTTTAAGTTTTTAAAGTATTTAGCGATGGTATTTATGACTTATCTTCATCTACACTGGGGACGTTCATAATTTTTATTAAGATAACATTTTAGATATCGTTTCCTCTGGCATCAGGTGTTTGCCAATCTCGGTAGTATTCAAAGAATTTCAAGCCGAGTCCTTTATTTAAACTTGTGTGTGTAAGCGGGGGGTTAGATTGCTTTTGTTCCGCTGTCCACCTCTAGTTGTCTTGTCTTATTTAATATTGCACGCTGGTAAATAAACTGATGGAAATGTTGACATTTTGTGTATAAACATTTTTCAAACTAGTATCTGACATATAGCAGCAGGAGGAAGGCTTGGCTATGAGTTCACCATAGTCACCAGTAATGGAAAACATACTTTGAGAAAATGTCATGAATAGCACCACTGAAACTAGCCATATGGCTGTGGCAAAACAGATGGCATGTTCATACTCTGGCCCTAACAGGAAGTTGTACGAATGTTGATGGGCATGTGAACTTGAACCTTCAATCCATTTGACAGTAGAAGAAACCAAAAATCAGTTGGGATTATCAACATAAAAAATGGGTTCAAGACATTTATCAAGTCAATTAAGTGCCATACGTGAAACACGCTTGGGCGATAATATCTCAAGAGACAGGACTGACTGGGCAGAAGATTATCCCGCAGTAGGTAGCCATTGCTTTCTGCATTAGACAGGTTGCCAGCCAAGGCTATAGAACTCAATCTGTCCTGTTATTTAACCATAACTGGAAGGAAGAGACAGATTAATACCTTTCCAAAGAGTATTTGTGCGTAAGTGAATGCAATGAATTCAACTGGAATTTGAACTCGGCTCTCTGATTTCTCATTCTGAGCTGATATCCACTGCACCACAATGCATATCAATTTTCATTAGACAACTTTAACTTCGATTCCCACCATCCATCCATCATAAAGCAAGGGATTGTCCAAAGGCTAGAAAACTGCAAAAATCTTAAATGGAATCCCAAGCACATACCAATAGGATCTGATCATCAACAAACATACCCTCCAGAATAATGACTTTTCTACAAATATAGTATCAGCTTCTGAGAGTAGAAGCAAGAGGGTTAAGATTAGAAAACTGCCATGGTCTTCTTCTTTATAGAGGAACCTCTTATGAGTTAAGCCTGATATGGAAGGTTGTGACTGCGCAGATCAACCCTCGTAGTTGTGACAAACTGTACAAAGATGATGCCAGCTTCCTGCTAATAGTAAAGCTAAAAGAACATCAAAAAGCTGTAATTATGGCTGAGACAAGGAAATCAGGGATAGCTGATCATGTATGGAGAGAAAAGAATAGTCACCTATTCCCACAGAATAAAGTACAAACACTAAACATAGAACACTGAAGAATGTCTGAGGGAATCCATGCCTATGTTAAGCTATGGGAGTCTTGTGAATTGACTTAGCATAGAAATACCATATTGAAGCCATTAATGGTGAGAAATAACAGCAAAATAAAAAATAAATTGTAATAGTGATTACCAGATAGAAGCAACTTAATTTTGCACTGTTTTATTAGGAAAATTTAAATTATACCGTGTGTGTGTGTGTGTGTGTGTATATATATATATATATATAATTTTTTTTTTTTTTTTTTTTTTTTTTTTTTCTTTAAACAATATATGCTAATAGCAATAAATAATTAAGTCATTTTATATAGGTGAGATTTTTTTTTTTTTTCTTTGAAAAATTGGCATTTGTAGATTTGTCTTAACTCATCATTGACATCAACTCGGTAAACTTGTGACAATAATGAATTAGAATTCAGTGAATAGTAGGTAATTATAAGTATTGTATGTTAGGAATGTGTATATCATGTGAGAGACATTAAACCTTTAAGACCGATATACCATGATTATTAACTCATTTACAAAACTGTTTTCATATATTAACTGCTGTTCATTCTGTTTTTCTTAAATAGTTTAATTTACAAGTTCATTGTTTAATTATGCCATTATTAATCCCTAGAAATACCTGAGGAAATCTAAAATTTTCACATTTGAATTCTCTAAGTTAATGATTGAATAAGCTTATGACAAGTTCTACAATAAAATATCCATAGAAATCTCCAAATCACTTCAAGTATTTGAGATTAACAACTTTAACAAAATATTGTAATATGAATGCTGGTCATTGTTTTAAGAAGGGGGTACAAATGAAAAGATCTGAAATTGACAACTTTATCTATTTCATATAGAATAGTTTATTTTTATAGGGTATTGGCAGGGCATAACGGTCATGCTAACTAAAGGAGACAAAAATTTTAAGATAGATGAAGTTTTTTAATTCTCTCTCTCTCTCTCTCAGCACTGATACTTGGCAACCTGTGAGAATAAATAAAAAAAAAAGGGGGGGGGGTGGCATTAGAATTTGGTGAATAGTAAGCAATTATAAATATTGTATGTTAGGCATCTGTATATCATGTGAGAGATTAAATCTTTAAGATGGATATACCACGTGGAGATAAATTCATTTACAAAAATTTATTCTGCTTTTCTTAAATAATTTAGTTCACAAGTTCATTGTTTGGTTATGCCATTATTAATGTTATTAAAAAAAAACCCCAAAAAACTTAGGCTGATAATTGAGACTCATTTATAGCAATGTCAGTGTAGCAGAAGGTGATTATCATACACCATCTGTTGCAGATACTGCTTCTCTTTCCTGATGGGGATTTTTTTCTTTTTCTGTCTACTTCCCCACTCGTTAAGTTTAATATAATACAGTTAAATTTATTTCCATTGATTTTGAACATTCTAAATTACTTCAAATGTTAGCTTTGTATATAAATGCTTTATTTTTTGTGAACGTGATGTATTAATTGGATGTACAGGTAGGGGATACCAGAATCAAGCAAGTACAAAAATTTAAATATCTAGGAAGTGTTCTAACAGGAAATGTAATGTGCGACACAGATCTAAAGGCAAATTGGCATGGCAAAGGACGCATTCCAGAAGCTGAGTAAAGTACTAAGACACAGGAAAATTTCCCTAGAAACAAAGAGTGCTAGATTGCTATGTGATGTCAGTTCTTCAATACGGCAGTGAATGCTGGACAATTTCATCAAAGATAAGGGAAAAAAAAACTTTAAGCAGCAGAAATGTGGTTTTTACAGAAGGATGCTGCGGATATCATGGACCGAACATGTGAGCAATGATGAGATTCTGGAAAGAATGGCATTGAAAAGAAAACTAATAGTGAGCATCAGGAAGAGACGACTGAAGTTCCTGAGATATGCAATGAGGAAGGAGGGCTTGGAGAACCTGATACTGACAGGCCAGATAGAAGGAAAAAGCAGTGGATAACATTTGAGGGGGCCTGATCAATGATTTGTTTTGCACGTGTTTTACTTGTCATTCTTAGGTCATTTATCAGGGCAGGTGTATAGTAATTTCCTAAGTGCAGGTTAGATGTGGCACAAGGCCGAAAGTATGGGGCACCCAGTGAGGATCGAACTTGCTACTTAATTGCAATAGTTCAAGTGAGACAAGCTTGCTAACCATTACACCACCTCAGGGCATGTGTATATATTGACACCATGTTCCATTGGAACATGAAATACTAAAGTTATGATTGCAAATTGATGTCAGATTTATTTAATTTTTTATTGCTCTTTCTTTTAATAGCTTAGAATTTTAAGCTTCATAACATAGCCTTTGTTTGGAAAAGAATAGATGTTAAGTCTCCCAAACTCCATTTGCACTCGACTAACAGAATGACATTTACGGTGATAAGGATTGGTTAAGTACAAATTGTAAACCAGAGGTAACAAAAACAAGTGTGAATTTAAATATATGGGAAGCGATTTAACAGATGGAATGAGTGACACTGAAATCCAAAGGTGTATAATTGTGTTCAAAATTATATATAGTTGAAATTGTTCAAAATATAGCCATGGAAGTATTCCGAAAGCTAAGTAGAGTATTAAGAAACAGGAAAATTTTGCTAGAAACAATGAAATGTGTACTAAACTGCTGTGCAATATCTGTCCTCCTCTTGTATGGCAGTGAATGCTGGATCATCTCCTCAATGATGTGGCTCTACAGGAGGATGCTGAGTATAATATGGATCTAACATGTGAGCAACGGTTTTGGAGAAAAAGGAATCTAATACTTAACCTTCAGGAAGAGAAAGTTGAAGTTTCAGGAGCACAGAATGAGGAAAGAGGGCTTGGAAAATCTGACACTCATGGTTCAGATAGAGGGACAGAAAAACAACTCGTAATATACTTAATGGGCTTTTGTAAAATGGAAACGGAAGTGTGTGGGAGAAATAGAATGACAAGGTTTAAGAGCTACAAGGGACAGAGTTGTGGAGAACATGATCGCTTACTTCCTGAAGGGATATGGCACATAAACAAATGTGCTAAGTTTATCCGATGGTTTCAAGTTCAATCTCTGGATCAGGCTTTGTACTCTTATATATTCTGCTTTTGTAAAATAAGTAGAAGTAGCACTAGAAACCAACTAATATTGAAGGATATCTTTTTAGTGGTTTTAAGATGTTTATTTAAAAAGAATCCCGAAAATGTTACCAAATATAAGCAATCATTTCTCTTTACAACTTCTGTTCATTTGTAGCTGTTATTTAAGGGTTGTCTTTTTGCTATCCCTCCTAATCCCTGTTCTGCCAACTCTTTACGAAAAGATTAATCACCGCTTTCCTATGTCCCTCTTGCCTTCAATATGTTCTGAGTGTCAAATTCTCAGTTTATAATTTCATGATTTTCAAATGAATAATTGAAATAAGGTAAATCTGTTTACAAAACCATTTTCCTCCTTTTTAGGTTTAGTCAAATGAATTTCAATTTTCATAATCCTTCCTCAGCTTGACAAGAATGAAGGTCTATAAGGAAAGCATTGGATGCACTCTTTGCAATTTCAGAACTTTATTCTGGATTTATTTTTAAACTTTCGCAGAAGTTCACTAGAGACTTGCTGATTAATTACAACATAATTTTGAATCATTTGGTTTTGATGTTCCTTTTACATAGTCTTTTATTTTTTTTAATATTAAATTTTGTGACTACAAAATATTAAATGGTTTTTGTTTTAACTAATTGTCTCTTTATGAAAGCTTGCTCAACAAATTTGATAGAAAAGAAAAAAAAAACTGGCTTAATTTTGTTGACATAGTACATCCTTTGCTTCTTATAAACCAAACATGAACTTGATTTTTGTTTTGAATTTCTGCAATTAGAAATTAGCATAATTCACATCTGGACTAACATCCTCATCTTTTATTGATTAAATTTTGTGCATTGGGTCCTCTGGCCTTCTTCCGTTGTCTGAAAATTTGGGAAAACTTCAAGGAATTTGGAACTGGGTTGGGAAGTCAGTTCTTGTTCCCATGTGGCAATAATCTAGTGAATTAAAGCATTGATTTGGGAGTTCAATCACTGGATTTTATGGGAAAAGAGCAAGCAATAGTTATATCTCACTCCATCTTGTGTGTGGGTGTATATTATATATATATATATATATATATAAGACCCAGACATAATGTGGAGCATTGGAAAAACAGCCAAGCCTTACAACTGGAAAAAATATGTAGACTATGCCAAGAAGAAAAATTAGAAAATTATATTCTCAAATAAAGACGAACTGTTAAATGAAAGAACGAAAATTATGACTAAATGCATCCACACTAAGAAATACCTCTTGGGTTCATGCAACCATGGATCAAAACGCCATAATCCGTTTTAATTTAAAAATTGCATGTTCATAAATTCCCTACCACGTGAACATTCAAATAAAACACCATTACAAGAGCGTTCTTTTCTTTTTCTTTTAAGAAAGAAAAACAGTAAATGGTAAAATCAGTTATTAAAAATCGCCTAAAGATACCACTCTTGGTAGAAATCTGGTTAGCGAAATAAATTTAAAAATGGAAAATAGATATTTGCTTAACAAAAAGTGATTTAATGACCACATGCTGTCATAGAAAAAAATACTTAAATTCTTAGACCTAGATTGATAAATTCTTAGACCCAGATTGATAAATTTAGACCCAGATTGATAAATTCTTAGACCCAGATTGATAAATTCTTAGACCCAGATTGATAAATTCTTAGACCCAGATTGATAAATTCTTAGACCCAGATTGATAAATTCTTAGACCCAGATTGAGGAATTCTTAGACCCAGATTGATAAATTCTTAGACCCAGATTGATAAATTCTAGACCCAGATTGATAAATTCTAGACCCAGATTGATAAATTCTAGACCTAGATTGATAAATTCTTAGACCCAGATTGATAAATTTTAGACCCAGATTGATAAATTCTAGAATTCAGATTGGATAATTCTTAGACCTAGATTGATAAATTCTTAGACCCAGATTGATAAATCTTCTTAGACCCAGATTGATAAATTCTTTAGACCCAGATTGATAAATTCTTAGACCCAGATTGAAATTCCTTTTAGACCCAGATTGATAAATTCTTAGACCCAGATTGATAAATTCTTAGACCCAGATTGATAAATTCTTAGACCCAGATTGATAAATTCTTAGACCCAGATTGATAAATTTCTAGACCTAGATTGATAAACTTTGACCCAGATTGATAAATTCTTAGACCCAGATTATAAATTTGCACCCAGATTGATAAATTCTTAGACCCAGATTGAAGAAATTTTAGACCCAGATTGATAAATTCTTAGACCCAGATTGATAAATTCTTAGACCCAGATTGATAAATTCTTAGACCCAGATTGATAAATTCTTAGACCCAGATTGATAAATTCTAGAATTCCAGATTGATAAATTCTTAGACCCAGATTGATAAATTCTTAGACTCAGATTGATAAATTTTTAGACCCAGATTGATAAATTTTTAGACCCAGATTGATAAATTCTTAGACCCAGATTGATAAATTTTAGACTCAGATTGATAAATTCTTAGACCCAGATTGATAAATTCTTAGACCCAGATTGATACAATTCTTAGACTCAGATTGATAAATTCTTAGACCCAGATTGATAAATTCTTAGACCCAGATTGATAAATTCTTAGACCCAGATTGATAAATTTAGACCCAGATTGATAAATTCTTAGACCTAGATTGATAAATTTCTAGACCTTGATTGAGGAATTCTTAGACCTAGATTGATAAATTCTAGACCCAGATTGGATAAATTCTTAGACCCAGATTGATAAATTTCTAGACTCCAGATTGATAAATTTTTTAGACCCAGATTGATAAATTCTCTTAGACTCAGATTGATAAATTCTTAGACCCAGATTGATAAATTTAAGACCTTAGATTGATAAATTCCTTAGACCCAGATTGATAAATTCTTAGACCCAGATTGATAAATTCTTAGACCCAGATTGATAAATTTTAGACCCAGATTGATAAATTCTTAGACCCAGATTGATAAATTCTTAGACTCCAGATTGATAAATTCTTAGACCCAGATTGATAAATTCTTAGACCCAGATTGATAAATTCTTAGACCCAGATTGATATAGATTTATGTTTACCTATTGCTATTTCTCCCCACAATATTACTTTTAACACTTGTGAATTAAATCCTTTTTATTTTTACTCCTTACATTGTTTAATTTCTAATTCTTAATTCTAAATTTTACTTAATTTTTCTTTTCATTTTTCTCTTATTTTATTTAAAATTTTAATTTTCCCTACATTTATGTACATGTAATATTTGAATTAAGACTTATGATTTACACCCCACCTTTGATTTCTTCTCCCTGCATTTTTATTTTATTTTTTAATTTTTTAATTTTTATCTACATGTAATCATAGAATATTAAATTTTTAATCTTATTTAAAAAGCAACTTCATAAGATTTAATTCACATGAACATCAAGTGAACTTAAATTCAAATTTATTAAACTGTCAGTTTTAAATATGCACCTGATGATTGCATAACGCATGAAACTCGGAGTTGTGCCATGGACGTTGGATAATATATAAAGGCTGTTATTATAATAACTGATTTCAGAAACAATTTTATTCTTGAAAAATAAACTCTAGAAATGTTGAAATTTGTTAAACTACAAGCCTTGGGCATTTATGCACCCCCTGCTATCTATCGAAAAGATTATTTATTCCTTGTTAACAAAATTTACTGGCTGCAATGCAACAATCTTTGAAAGCTGATTCCACTCTGATTTGAACCTAAAAATTTTGCTATTTAAAATGTGCTTAAGAAAAAAGAAAATCAGTGGATGAAAGATCAGAATATGAAGGATGTGGTAAACTCTCATATACCAAGTTCGTTTTTTGCAACATCCTTCTTGGAACATGTGGCTGCTCGTTATTGTGGAGCAGAATTGGACCATGTCGATTCACTAATGCAGGTCCCATTTTTTTTTTTTTTTTTTTTGTGTGTGCATTTCAGCAAGTTGATTGCAATAAAACTCTGCATTAATACTCTGATTGGCTTCCAGGAAGATGTAGTGGATAACGCCAATTGCAAACCATCAGTCGGTCAACAATCTTTTATGGATGCCACTTTGACTTTGGGAAATGTTTTGGTGACTGGTTACAATGAAGCCATTGACCCGATCATTTATAGTTATCAAAGGATCCACTTTTCATCACAAGTGACTATTCGGTCAAGAAAGGGATCATTAGTGTTATGCAGAAAGAGCATTGATCATACTTCAAAATGCCAAAGTTTTTGATTTTCATTGAGATCCTGAGGAACCCATGTATCGAGCTCTTTTTTCACTTTGCCAATACTCTTTAAATGGCGTGAAACTGTTGCAGTACTGACAGCAAATATCCAAGACATTTCTCTGACACTTTGACATAGGTTTTGCTCAACAACTGCTTGGAATTGTTCATTACCAAGACTGCATTGACCATTCTTTACCTTCATCTTCAAGGATCACAGCGCCAGTACATAATTTTGGGAACCACTTTCATACTATTTGGCCACTTGTGGACCCATCTCCCCATGCTCTGTTGACATTGGAGGAAGTTTGGGAGGCATTGTATATCGGTTTGAACTCCTGCAAGAAAAGTAAATGAAGATTGTTTTCTAATGTTCATTATTAAGGGCTTCTGTGCTTCAAGAATATTTCTGTCTGAAAATAGGTTAAAAATTATTAAAGAGCACACATTATGTATACCAAAATTCATCTACTATATATTGTGAATATTCTGTTAAAATGGCTTTTCCAAATAAAACACTTCAAGTGGGCATTATTTTTGTAACAACTTTTTTATATATATATATATATATATAACTATAATAATACCAATAGTAACAGAACTAACTCTGCTGAAACTAGTATTAAGTTATAATTTAAATCTTGTACAACCCACCAAGAACAAACTCTGAGGGAAAAGAAGGGAAGTAAAAAAAAAAATTACATGAACAAAAAGTCAAGCACTCGTAAGAAAGAAAAAAACAGACGAAAACCCTAACACTAAAGCACTCTACGAAAGCAGAGCAAACACAGAATCTCCAAGCAAGAGATGGCTCTTGCTTAGATTTTCTGTATGTGTATATATATATATATATATATATATATATATATATAAATGGAACTTTGTGTGTCTGTTACCTATACTTCAAAACGGCTGAACCGATTTTCTTGAAAACTTACACAGTTGTACTATAAGTGTCTGCAAGTGTTAGCTAGGTTTTGTGTTGAGGTACCCCCGATAAATATCGATAATCAAAAAAATTGGGTTATAAAAGGAGTGGTCAGATTTTAATCAAATTTGATACTCATAGACATTCAGAAATTTCAAGGTTGTAGTTCGTACAATAGTGCAGAAAATCGATTTTGATATATATAAGGCAAGATGTTTGTGTGTGTCTGTTTATCTGCCTGTATGTCTGTATTTTTTTTTCAGCCCTTTTATTTTAGTTTTTGCTTTGGGTTTGGCTCTAAGTAGGTATAATTGTAGTTTTTAGTCTCGGCCATGATACCATTTACTCAGAGGACTTATTTAGCCTTCAAATTTCAGTTCATGACAAACTTATTTGATATCGATATGAGGAAATCAAAATTTGACTTACATCCATTCATTTTTCTTTCAGTCTACGGTTTCGCTTTAACTGGAAACAACTATTGCTTTTTAGTTTCTTGTGCAAATGTCCAAAGAGTCTGAGCTCCAGGACCATGGATTAGTTTTAAAGCTTTCATTATACCCAAACAACGCCGGGCTATACTGCTAGTGTGTGTGTGTGTGTGTATATATATATATATATATATATATATATACATATACACACACACACACACACATACAGAGAGACAGTGGGACAATAATACTCACTCTGTAGATGTTAAAAAGAAAACGTTTTAGTTGAGTTTGTTAAAGGTTGCCTAGATTAACCTAAAAAAAAAAAAATGCCAGAGAGCAAAATTGATGAAATGCGATAAAACAAATGTGGCATTTATCCGAATGTAAATTTATTTTTAATAATTTGAGATTTCCTCTTTTTAAATTTCCTTAAATTTTCTCCAGGCATCTTTTGAAAATTGCAAATGAAAATACATTTTTATTCTGCTTTTAATTGTGTGAATCATTAGCATCATTAATACCTTGTAATATTTTTGCAAATTATTTCAAGTACTGTGGCAAGTTAAATTATCATAGTCAAGAACAAAAAGAAACTCTCTTAATCATTTGTGTAACAAGGTTTGTTTACTGGAAATAAAATGGCTATTTTTGAAAGTTATAAATTCATTTTTTATGGGTAGTTATTAGGCTATCACAATGCATTTATTATAATAAATGAAGGTAAAAAAAAGTTGTTGGGTGTTACCTATTTATTATTCAATTATATTTCGGGATTAAAATCTCATCTTCAGAATGTTTGGAAAGCCTGAATTTGTGTCCGTCCACTGTGTGTATTTATGGTTTCTGTAAATAAAGGATGTGCGTGGTGGTACAGTGGATATCGGCTCAGAACGAGAAACCGGGGAGTCGAGTTCGAATTCCACTTGAATCCATTGTATTCACTTACGCGCAAATACCCTTAGAAAAGGTAATAATCCGTCTCTTCCTTCCAGTTATGGGTTAAATAGCAGGACAGATTAAGTTCTATAGCCTTAGTCGGCAACCAGTCTACCGCAGAAAGCAATGGCAACCTACTGCAGGATAATCTTCTGCCCAGTCAGTCATGTCTCTTTTGAGACATGATCGCCCAAGCATGTATCATGCAGAATTTATGTAAGTAATCCAGAGAATGTTTGTGGCCTTATGCAATGCTTGAAGCAAATAAAATTCATTTTTAATATTGAGCTTTTAATTCTATTTAATTTTCTTAGTTTCTTTTTATTTATTTATATATATATATATATATATATATATATATAAATATAAATAAAAAAACATTCAAAGATTAAGACAAAATAATATTTCTTTTTTTTTTTTTTTTTTTTCTTTTTTAATCAATCACCCCGGGTAAGGCCACTGGTGTGCAGGGGGCTACCTAAGAATTAAAAGATTGGAAAAGAGAAAGCTGGAAACTGCATCTTAAACAGGGAACAAGGGATGAGCCTCTACACCTGTTCAATAGACGTGGGTGGAGTGTGAACTGGGCAATAGTTCAGTCTCTCTACTCCAATTGAAAAAAAATAAAAATAAACAAAAAGTGAAAAGATTGGAAAAGAGAAAGCAGGCGGAAACCACATCCTAAACAGGGAACAAGGGATGTGGTATTTAACATAGTGACAAACCTTCATTAATTATCATCAGTTTATACTTTGTTAGATTTTTGCAAAGGGATACAACAGAACATTTATTAGTATAAAATATTTGCATCAGCAGCAGTCAACCATCAAATACTAATGAGCAAAAATGCTTTTTAAAAAGAATGTTGAATGTAAGGGATTCATTGTCAGCTGATGAAGTTTTTTTTTTTTTTTTTTTTTTTTCTACAATTGCAGTTGTTGATTTTATTGTAAATTCATCAGCAACACATGCTGGCCTTTTCATAAGCATCCAGCTTGAAATTAGTCAGTCATATAAAGCAAGCTAAATTGAGACTTCCATATGTTTATTATGTATTATTCATTTTATCTCCTCCTCACTTTCGTTTTCTCCTTCCTTCACATGTTTTTGTTTTACCTCGCTCATTTTCCCCCACCCCAGTCTGTCCTCTCGCTTGCTCGTCCGTTTACCCCCATTTTCTTCCCTTATTTTTTCTTTCCCTATTTTCTCTTAATTCTCTCCCTCCACTTCTGAGGTTTGAAAACTATTCCACCCACTTGTATATTTTAGTATCATTAATCTCCTTTGTGGAGTCTAGGGTCATTGATCACCATCGTTTCTATAGTAAGTTTTAATGATTTGGTTTTGCCAAACAAAGGCTATTTAACCCATAATTGGGGAGAGGGGATAGATTTCCATCTCTTTCTAAGGATATTTGTACAAAAGTGAATGCAACAAGCTTGGCTGAAAACTGAATTTTTTTTTTTTGTTTGTTCTAATTTTCTTGTACTTTTATTTTTTTACTTATATGTAATTTTTTTTCTTTCTAATTTCTTTGAGTTTGCTAATATTGACTTCTACAAATGGCTTTTTCAAAACTTCCTATTTAAAATGACAACCTTATGAATAATTTTTTTTTCCATTTTTCTTAATAAATTTACCTCTTCATTTGCTCAAAATGCAGGACAATTTCAGCAACTTTATTCTAATGAGACAATTTTCTATGAACTCTGTATTAGAAAGAAATAAATTACGTCCACACTTGATATCATTTTTTTTATTCATAGAAATTTATATAAGGACTTGATTTGAATTGATCACAACACTACTTGCAACGGATCCATCTCGGACATATAATTATAACCTTTGTATATTTAAGAACAGAAAGCAAAGCACAGTAAGCAACAATGAGGTTTTGGAGAAGACAAAAATGAAGAGAAAACTAATACTTATCAGGAAAACACATCTAAAGTTTCTGGGACATGTAATGAAGGAGGGTTTGGAGAATCTGATACTCACAGGTCAGATAGAGGGAAAGAGAGAAAAGGTCAAGTAATGTATAACATACTTGACAGGCTTGAGCAAGTGGATCACAGAGAGGGGTTTCAGTGGGATAACAGGTGAAAAGGTGCTAAGAGTCATTAAGGATAAGATGTGGAGGGCCCTGATTGTTTATCCATGAAGTCGCTAAGATACGAGGGGTTACTGAATGTGAGAAAAGATAAAAAAAAAAAAAAAAAAAAAAGACAAAGATGACAATTGATATTGGATTTAAACTTTTGAAGATTGTTGATGATAGGAAAGCAACAAATCAGTAGAGTTCCTCAGGTGAGAATTGCTAGAAAAGAATTAACAGTGAGACTGAATTGCCAATCTAGTACTATATCTGAATATATATGGTTGAGGTAGCAAAGAGGGCAATTCATTAGAACAATTGCCATGAAAATATTTATTTAAAAAAAAGTGAGCAAGCCATGTCACCACAATGGGGAAAGTGTCTGACATGAAGATGCCAAGTTAGGACTTATGGCATTAAAGTCTTTTCTTTGGATTTGATCAAGAATCTTGAGATATATAGCAGACCAGATGTGACAGCAATATTCAGTAGATACATAAATTGTAAATTTATCATGCAAAATAAATTCTGGTGCGAAAAAAAAATTGTCTAGCACGACACAATGAACAGATGTTCCCAACAGCAGACTTAGCAATAGATTCAATATAATTGTTTAACATTTCAGTGGAAAACCTGATACTGAGAAAATGCAATGAATTTCCTTCGTGTATGTCTTTTCATAGAATGTACATGTGCTATCATCAGTTTATGATAAACCCTGAGAATCATAGGGACACTACATGTACTTGCAGCTATAACAAGTGGTGTACCATGAGCAAAGTAGCCCGAATCTCCTGCCTTGGGCAAGATAAGCCCAGCTGTTATGATGAAACACACCTATTCTATCATGAATAGACTCTCCCACCCAATTTAAGTAGGAGTAGCAAGAGGAACAAGTCAGTTGATGTTTGACGATAGTAGTCGACAGTCAAATACAAAAGTAGTCAGCGACCTGGCGAGATTACACTGTAATACATATTATATGAAGTTCCTAACGTTTTGTGCGTCGAACCTATTAGGACTGACTTTAGCACAAATCCTAGCCTACACTGCGAAAATAACTCTACAGCAGCGGCCCAACTCAATTCAGGTTGCTTTCTCTTAGACATGTTGCCAACCAAAGCTACAGGAGCCAGTCTGTCCTGTATTGGGGATGAGAGATGGATTCCTACATTTCCCAAGATTCATTACTCATAAATGAACTTGATTGGAATTTGAAATTGGATCACTAATTTCTCACTTTAAGCTGCTATCCATTACATGACTGTGCACCCACTACAGGTACATTTTGATCCTAATCAATGTGTAGGGATGTTCTCTGTCTTGGCAGACAGAATTGTCGATTCATGCATAAATCTGTTTGAAGTAATACAAAGATAATCTGTTATCTTGTATTGTCAATGTGGTAGTACAATACCAGATGATGTGTGTTGAAGTATCTACAGTCCAACATCTGAGCTAATGGATGTTAATAACAAGCCAAATACAGGTAATACAGAACAATAATAGAGGAGAGGTTAAGTTGTTAGTCGCAGTCTGATAATTATTGTCAATGTCACTCTGAATCCCTGACTGCTATTAATCTTTCACTATATAGCTATTTCGTCTACGGACCGTTCCTTTCAGAGTGCTAGAGGGGTGCCAGCTGCTCTACAACAAACTTACATTTATCTGTTGACAAATTCTGGCCTTGGTTTTAGTTTGTTTTCTGTCAACTTGTTGTTTTTTGGTTACTGTCATTACTTTTTTCTTCTTTCCATCCAGTAGAATATTTAACAAATCCTTGGTTAGTTGGGTTGACTAAGTGCAACCTATGTCTATGGTATGTCATTTTAAGCAGGAATGATTACAAAAAAATGTTTTAAAGGTTGACTAATCAAACAGCTTTGCTAAAACCACTGCATCTCATGTATGCATGACATTTTGTTTTCACCTTTGACCTTCCCAACACTAGCTGTCCCTAATCCCAGTAATGGTGTTTCATAATCATATTGCATTTTTCTTTCAACCAATATTTTAATCTCTTCATCCGCTTTTGTGCCGTTCCCGACCTCTCACTCTCTTACTAATTTGCCTGCAGGTAAAAGTCCAATCTGGTCACTTGATATTTTTTTTATTTTTTTATTTTTTTTTTTATTATTCTGAATGTATCAAGATTTAATCTTTTTTGTGTTTATTCAGTAAGACTGGAGTAAAATACAACAAAACACAGTAAAAAGCAACTGATCTACTGGGATACCTACAATTTATATCGTTGTTCCTGGATTTCTCCGCATATAAAATGTGCTTTTTATTTTAATCTGACATAGGGGGGCACCTTCACGTGGTGTGATGGCTGACAAGCTTTTCACAACCAAGTTCGAAGCACGTCTGAATAAACAAGTTTCTCCTGATACAGGTCACGTCTTCGTTAATATATTTTCTCTAGTCTTCAGCTTGGTAGACAAAAAAAAAAAAACTGTTTAAAATAAACAGAGCATCTACTCAAATATGGGCATCCACTTTAAAATTAACATTTAATATAAAAACATAAAATTAAAAACCTTTTATGAAAGTTTTACGTGCCGAATATAACTGCTCATATAGTATGTTGCATATATGTTATTTTGAATTCAGATTTAAACTATAAAAATTCTGCATTGAACAACTAACCTACATGATTTCCAATCAATAAAACAAGTCTTTACAAAAAGAAAAAAGCACTCTTTATTGCTTCTAGCTTGGCTATTAAATTTTACGGACCACTTTAAATCATTAATGACCATGTTAAAATACAATATAAACGACTTATCAAGATCTGGTATTAGAGATTACTACCTATCACCTTCATTTTTACGATAGTGGGTATTAATAGGTTAAGCAAATGGAACACTAGTTAAACAGAATTCATTTGCCTCTGATTTCTGTAGAAGAGACATTGTGCTCCAGAATTTTAACCTCAATATATCCACCTTTTCATATCAACTACCTTTTTAACTAAATTTGATTTGCATTTTTTTTTTTTTTTTCTCCAATACGTCATTACTCTCAATATCCAATGTTGAAGAAATATATATATATATATATATATATTCATATTCATATTCATATTCATTCCCATACATCTTTTATCCTTTCTTCAACATCCCTTGTACCTTTTTTTTTTTTTTTTTCTCCTGACTGTAACCCTTTGCACACCAGTGCCAATTCTGCCTTGCTTGGGGTGAAATGATAATAAAAAAAAAAGTGTTAAATTATAATGATGCTGCTTTTTTTACCCCAAGCAAGGCATTCCACTGCCACTATTGCACTTGGGGCTACATAGGGGAAGGTAAAGGTAAAGAGTGGTTAGATATAGGAAATGTCAGAAGGAAGGTGATAGATGGGTATGGATACAGAGGCTGGGGGTTGGGTGGATAGGAAGTGTTCGAAAGAATGGAAGTGAGTTAGTGTGTTTGCTTCCGACGGCTACAATCTCCAGGAGTTTAAATGTAAGGCCAATAGACACCTATTTTGCTTCAGATTTGGCTCTAAAATAAAAGGGCTGAAAAACTGAGCCAAATCTGAAGCAAAACCTAAGTAGGTATAAATGTAATTCTTAGTCTCAGCCATGATACCATTTACTCAGGACTTATTTAGCCTTCAAAATTCAGTTTATGACGAAAAAAAACTTATTTGATATTGATACCAGGAAATTAAAATTTGACTTGCATCCCTTCATTTTTCATTCAGTCTACGGTTTCACTTTAATTGGAAACAACTATTGCTTTTTAGTCTTTCGTGCCAACGTCCAAAGAGTGTGAGCTCCAGGACCATGGATTAGTTTTAAAGCTTTCATTACACCCAAGCAATGCCGGGCTATACTGCTAGTTGTAAATAATTGTAAACCTGATCTGTTTCTTCATGGCTACAACTACTACTTTATGAATTTTTCCTTTTAAATATTTTTTTTACAAAATTTTAACAATTTATTTACCATTTAATATTTTCTTTCTATTTTTCAGATTATTCCACAGACATATCTCAGTGATGATTTTTTTGATATCCGGCAAATAACTTCCAAAAACCAACATTAACCTTCTTCCGTCATCCCAGACTTGGCTCCTGGTCAGTTCATTGGGCAGAAAGTTCTGACTACAGACTGACCAAAAATGGAAAAGGTTGCAGATACAGAACACTTACAGCAAAAACCACCAAATTCTACTGTTCCTAATGGAAAGCCAAAAACATCAATGCCTTTATGGCGGAAGCTAACGTATGGTGTTGGCCACGTCTTCAATGACCTCACAAGCTCTATGTGGTTTTCGTACCTCCTACTCTTCTTCCACAAGGTTCTTAATTTTGATAATGTTTATTCAGGATACTTAATGCTCATAGGTCAAGTAGCTGATGCTATTTCGACAACTTTTGTGGGTATAGAGTCTGACAGAGGTAATGGATGTCTCTTCTTCCCTAAACGTAGGTCCTGGCACTTCGTAGGTAAGTAATTTTTTTCTCTCAAAAGCTTGACTCCTTGTGTCTTGCATATAAGACAAAATTGTCATTTCTAATCAAGGAATATTTCCTACTTGCAGAGTAGGATTTTGGAAAACTCTTCAGAGTTTTATTTACCCTATTTACCTTCATATTACTGTCCATATTTTTGTTATTATTAACCCCATTTCTGTTGTCATTACTACTGCCCCCCATCTTTGGCGTAGTTGTCACCACTGTCCCCATTTTTGACAAGTCCAAATGTAAATAATCTTATATGATGAATTCTCGTCTTATAAATTCTGTTTGAAAAATTGGTTATTTTTATTTAAAAGTAAAAATTTTTCAAAGTAGAATAGGTTTATTTATGATGCCAATCTATATTGTATATAATAAAATCCACATTAATATGTTTAAGAAATAAATATTTGGCAGACCTGAAGGAGACAACCACCATCTTAAATTTGTTTTTCATTTTTTTTTTTCTTTTTTACTTTTTTCAGTGCAAACTTTCTGATTGACAAAATTGGTAAAAACTTCAACATTTAAACAATTTGGGTGGTGGGGGTCAGTTTTTCATAACTACTTATAGTAGTAAATCGATCTTGTGCAATTAACTTTTTTGTTTGTGCATATTTAACAACTGAATTCTTTGAAATTTTTGAATAAAGCCATCCTTGGAGTTTCTGAGAAAGATGTCATCGTAAGAACTAAACTTGAAAGACAAAAACAAGAGCAACAAATCGTCCAAAAAAAAAAAAAAAAGTGACCACAATGCAAGTGGTTCCAAAATGGAGGATTGATTTACCATAACATTGTCTGAGGAAGTGGCCCCCCACTAAAATTGTTTAAATATTGAAATTTTTTTCAAATTTTTGATAATCGGAAACTTTATGTAATAACCGATAAGACTGCACTGAAAAAAAAGTAAAAAAAAAAAAATGAAAGACTAATTAAAAGGTGGTGGTAGTCTCCTTCAGGTCTGCCAAATATTTTTTTTTATTCAATCATTGAACTGTGGGTCTTTGTGCCTTGCAGTCACCATTTTTCAGAATTGGTCTTTGCTTTATCTGTGCTAGCATTGCTGAGCAGGGTTAGGGTTATTGCGACTTACAGAAGATGGATAAGTCTTTCAATCCTGTCTATGATAAATAAAAAAACCTAGTTTGTGTGTTTGTTTGTTTGTTTTTTTTTTTTTTTTTTTTTTTATTAAAAATTCACAGAAAAAATATTTAAATTGTGTATTAATACAAAATTAGTGATGCTTAATAATACAAATATCTACATTTAGGTTATTCAACCATTTTTTTTTTTTTTTCTTTTTTTTTTGTTGTGGGGGCGGGGTTCATTTACTGATTAAATGCTAAAGTTTTTTTTTTTTTTGTTTTTTTTTGTATGGGCTGCTAATGGTGTGAAGTAATAAATTTTTATTTGAAAGAATTAGTTGATTTTGTATTGTCTTAGCATCATCCCAAAACTCTTACTAGTCATCCCATAGGAATATTCCACCATCATTTGGATGATAAAATTAATCCAAAGCTGACCGCTACAGCAAAATATCTTAACTCCAGATCCTCATCCTTCTATATTATTCATAACTATAATTCACATGAAACCCATTTTCACTAAAAATGCTCCTTGACCATATCTGTACGAATGGCTTATTTTGTTGTTGTTCACTCAGTACAGGGCTCAATAGCCACTCAAGATAGTGAAATTATGAAATGAGGTTGTTGAAAGTGAATAGATTTTGAAAAGGTTAATATTGTAGTGATCAAGGAAGCATCCTCTCTACAAATTCTATGGAAGAAGCTGTTTGAAGGGACCTTCCTTCTTACCAATAGAATGCAAAGGGAATAAAGTTAGATTTGAACCTAAGCATCTAACATGACAGATGTTCGCAGTAAAGATCTTGACTGGTGCCACTAAGAAATGTAGCTTTTCGGACCATTTCTCATGAAAATAGCAATTGATTAGCGAGGGGCTTTCAGCATTTTGTTGGTGGTTTTTATGGCATAACAACCTCGGTGGGTCATTTATTGCCAAGTAAATTTTTATTTATTTATTGCTGGTAATACCTTCTTTCAACAATTTATCGTTTTTTATATAAGTTTTGTATTTAGTAATACTTTTTTTCTTTGAGTATCAAGATTCATTGGGATTTGTTTTAAGGGCAGGGTCCCCAAGTCCTATCCTTGTTATTTAACCCATAACTGGTGGGAAGGAACGGATTAAGCACTTTCCCAAGGGTACCAGTGCTTAAGTGAATGCAGGGAATTCAAATTCAGCTCACCGATTTCTCTTTCCGAGCCGATATCCACTGCACTGCAACGCAACGCACATGTCACTATATGCTTACAGCACCTGGTATTCCCAAGCGGTCACCCATCTTAGTACTGACCAGACTCAACGTTACTTAACTTTGGTGATCAAGCAAGAACTGGTGTATTCAACATATTATGGCTGTAAGCCTTCAGCATTTTGTCTGTGGGTAAACAGTAGTTGGATGGGTAAGGAGTCATACCTCCCCCCACCCGTCTCTGTCTAGACTGGAAAGTGAGGATTGATCATATGGCAGCAATATCTCAATTTTCAGTCTAATCTGACTCTTTTAAAGGAAGTCTGAATTTTTCTGGTGTTGATATTTCTTACCCCTTCTTAAATGAAATATATTTAGGAATTCCATTTGAGGTCTAGGAGTGAACTTGTCGCAATAGATGTTCAAAACAAGGAGCCTAATTGAAAATACAACTATTAATCATGACAGGTGAAAATTCTGGGTCTGCTCTGTGGTGATGAAATGTTATTAGCTTGGATTTTGTGATATTGACTATTGCCTGTTAGCCACTGATCTTTTAGCATAAACCAGAGGGAGAGATCAGCTGGCAGGCTTTGGCCATTGAGAAAAGGTCAAAGGAAATGAAGATTATTATAGACGATTATAAAAAGAATCAGTCTACAGTTTGCCCTCTTGGAATATTATCACATCCTGAAGCCCATCTTATGCTTTGACATTAATCCATTCTTTGCACTGTGTAGGAGATGGACATAGACTTTATCAGAGACAAGCTCAAATGCTGGTTTGCAGGAAGAGCCATTGTCAAAAGCAGTTATTTTTGACTCCTGCAGCATTAAGATTTGTTTGGCATCAGTTGAATGATCTACAATCATATAATTCTGCTTGTTCCTTCCTTAGTTAATTTAGTTCCTTCATCCATTATGCCACTTACTCTCTACACAAGCTTTTTCTTCCCCTCCTCAGCCTTTCTCTCACCTTTGCCAAATGGAAGGGTAGTAAAGAGTGAGAGTAGGAGGAGAGAGCCTATAGCATTACCGTAGCAGCTTAAGCTGGTGGTTGTAGTGTGTGTATATGTGTACATGTACACGTATGTGTGTATGTGTGCATGTGTACTGTACAATATAGTAAAAATAGGTAGGTTTGTTATATCTCGTGACCTAATAACGAAATTTCTGGCCTCTACACCCTTGGCCATTACTCAGTTGGTCTTTTTTTTTTTTTTTTTTTTTTTTTCTGTTTACAATGGATACAGGAGCCATGATTTTTCAGTAATAAAAAAAACATTTTCTCTTTCAAATTCTCTCACAAAATAGCGTACAGCATTTTTGGTTATGGTCTGTGCATACACCGCTTAATATAAGATTACAGTAAAGTATTGATGGACATTACTTTTATAGATATTTTAATAAAATTATACTGTATTATCGTTAGTTTATTATCCGGTACCTTTGAAGACGTTACTATCATTTGTAGTATGACAAAGTAAAATTTTTTTCAGGAAATCATAATTATTCTTCCGTGGAAATTCCACGGGTTCTGCTAGTAATATAATAATATCCCAATTGAGTGTGATTTGAAAATTCAGTTTTTCCATAGAAAATGTTCAGATGAGCTTCAACTAGTTCAGGCTTTTGTGGACTTAGCATGTCCTGTCTAGAGTTGAGTTCCTATCATATCCCTTGTGATCCAAGTTTAAATAGGAAGTTTTATTCAGAAATATTTTTCTGAAGAACTCCTGCTTTTTTTGGACAGATATCTACATAGTCTTCTCTGAAGACTACAAAGTTAACCTTTTCAAGTCCAGGGTAAATCATCTTCACTTCCTACCACCTCCTTTCTTATGTTCGTATTTCACACCTCATTTTGTAACCTACTTTGAGTGGCTCTTGAACCTTGCATTCAGTATTCACAAAGCCACAGAAACATTTTTGAGCACCATCAAGGCAAGGAAGTGAGGATTGTGCAGCTCCAGCCCAGATATGACTACAATACTTCTTTTTTAATCTTGTCTGGCTCTTGTAAAGATAAATCATGGCTGTAGGAGTTAGGTTCTTTCTGGTAGGATTTTGTGGTAAAGGTCTGAACTGGATTGTTGGAAAAATGACTGGTAATTTGACTCGATAGAAATATCAAGGCATGTTCTAGGTGTAAAAGTCTAAACTTGTGGAACTAAAAAATGGAGCTCATTTTGCCATAGAGATAGCAATAATAGCAAAAGGATTGCTATGTTGCTCTTATAGGTAAGAGGTGGCTGATTAGAAAAAGACTGTAAATGTCTGAACGAGTAAAACTTACAAATGGTGTTCATTTGAACATTTGCCATAAAAATAATGATAGTGTAGTGTTGGACTTGCAATGTTGTATCAGTGGATGAGAAGCTGCCATGGAGAATGTTTCCCCTCACTCACACACACACACACACACACACACTGCGTTAACTGTTTCAAGTCCAGGGTAAAGTAATATCCTTATCACTTCCTATCACCTGTGTTTGCATAGGTATTACACATATGGTTGAGTAACCCTCTACATTGAGTGTCTCTTGAATGTTTTATTGGGAGAACTTTAGTTTAAAAAAAACAAATTGTAGAACTGAAACATCTTGCAAAAAGGACATGATTGCCTACTTTTTTTTTTTTTGTTTGTTGTTGTTGATTTGTGAATAGAAGGAAAATCAGACGTGAAAATGCAGAGGGTAGATCAAAAGTTAACATGACTGAATGTCTATACAAGTTAAATAAATGGGGAAATATTGGCATGTTAAACATGACTTATTGTGTAGGTTTTGAAGTGGATAGCAGTAAACATTAAACTGTAATAAAAAGAATAGTAAAAAACAAATGCTTATAATTTATTTACAGTGTAAGTATATTGCTAAACTGAACCTTTTTTTTTTTTTGGTGTGTGTGTCTGTCCGTAATTTTAAAGTTTCAAAATAAATTAGATATGAATTTGGATTCGAGTTGAGTGTTAGATTCACTTATGTGCAAAAGCCCTTGGGAAAGGTATAAATCAATTTCTCCCTCAAGCTATGGGTTAAATAGTGGAACTATTATGTAGAAAAATATCTCTAAAAAAATTGTTCATGCAATATTCATTCACAAAAAAAATCTTTCTTACAATTGCCAAAAATGTTTCTACTTTAAATAATCTACAAAGGGTTAAGCCATCAAAAAAGAAATAGAAAGTTTAATTTCCTTTTTCTGTGACTAGGAACTTGATTTGTGGTGTTACAGAAAATATGAATTTTTGAGATGAAGGGGTTATTCTTATTTACATTCAGGCTATTGTTCTCAACTTATGATATTTTTGGTTGTTATGCCTTCCTTAGTTGTATATTGATCTACATGAAATTCTGGACCCTTTATTTAATTGGGCAGTGTGTATTATGCCTTCCTTAGTTGTATATTGATCTACATGAAATTCTGGACCCTTTATTTAATTGGGCAGTGTGTATTATGCCTTCCTTAGTTGTATATTGATCTACATGAAATTCTGGACCCTTTATTTAATTGGGCAGTGTGTATTATGCCTTCCTTAGTTGTATATTGATCTACATGAAATTCTGGACCCTTTATTTAATTGGGCAGTGTGTATTATGCCTTCCTTAGTTGTATATTGATCTACATGAAATTCTGGACCCTTTATTTAATTGGGCAGTGTGTATTATGCCTTCCGTAGTTGTATGTTGATCTACATGAAATTCTGGACCCTTTATTTAATTGGGCAGTGTGTATTGTACCTTCCTTAGTTGTGTTGATCTACATGAAATTCTGGACCCTTTATTTAATTGGGCAGTGTGTATGCCTTCCTTAGTTGTATGTTGATCTACATGAAATTCTGGACCCTTTATTTAGTTGGGCCGTGTGTGTTAATATGACCCTTGGTTGTATATTGATCTACATGAGAATTTTCTGGACCCTTTATTTAATTGGGCCGTGTGTATTATGCCTTCCTTAGTTGTATATTGATCTACATGAAATTCTGGACCCTTTATTTAATTGGGCCGTGTGTGTTAATACCTTCCTTGGTTGTATATTGATCTACATGAAATTCTGGACCCTTTATTTAATTGAGACGTGTATGTGTTATGCCTTCATAAAATTTGTATATTGATCTACATGAAATTCTGGACCCTTTATTTAATTGGGCCGTGTGTATTATGCCTTCCTTAGTTGTGTATTGATCTACATGAAATTCTGGACCTTTATTTAATTGAACGTGTGTATGTGTGAATTTGTATGTTGATCTACATGAAATTCTGGACCCTTTATTTAATTGGGCCGTGTGTATTGTGCCTTCCTTAGTTGTATATTGATCTACATGAGGAATTCTGGACACTTTATTTAATTGGGCCGTGTGTATTATGCCTTCCTTAGTTGTATATTGATCTACCTGAAATTCTGGACCTTTATTTAATTGGGCAGTGTGTGTTATGCCTTCCTTAGTTGTATATTGATCTACATGAAATTCTGGACCCTTTATTTAATTGGGCAGTGTGTATTATGCCTTCATGAATTTGTATATTGATCTACATGAAATTCTGGACCCTTTATTTAATTGGGCAGTGTGTATTATGCCTTTGTAGTTGTATATTGATCTACATGAAATTCTGGACCCTTTATTTAATTGGGCAGTGTATGCCTTCCTTAGTTGTATATTGATCTACATGAAATTCTGGACCCTTTATTTAATTGGGCAGTGTGTCCTTGTACCTTCCTTAGTTGTGTATTGATCTACATGAAATTCTGGACCCTTTATTTAATTGGGCAGTGTGTATTATGCCTTCCTTAGTTGTATGTTGATCTACATGAAATTCTGGACCCTTTATTTAATTGGGCAGTGTGTGTTATGCCCTTCCTTAGTTGTATGTTGATCTACGCAGAAATTCTGGACCCTTTATTTAATTGGGCAGTGTGTATTATGCCTTCCTTAGTTGTGTATTGATCTACATGAAATTCTGGACCCTTTATTTAATTGGGCAGTGTGTATTGTACATGCCTTAATTTATTATGTTGATCTACATGAAATTCTGGACCCTTTATTTAATTGGGCAGTGTGTATTATGCCTTCCGTAGTTGTATATTGATCTACATGAAATTCTGGACCCTTTATTTAATTGGGCAGTGTGTATTATGCCTTCCTTAGTTGTATATTGATCTACATGAAATTCTGGACCTTTATTTAATTGGGCAGTGTGTATTATGCCTTCCGTAGTTGTATATTGATCTACATGAAATTCTGGACCCTTTATTTAATTGGGCAGTGTGTATTATGCCTTCCTTAGTTGTATATTGATCTACATGAAATTCTGGACCCTTTATTTAATTGGGCAGTGTGTATTATGCCTTCCTTAGTTGTATATTGATCTACATGAAATTCTGGACCCTTTATTTAATTGGGCAGTGTGTATTATGCCTTCCTTAGTTGTATATTGATCTACATGAAATTCTGGACCCTTTATTTAATTGGGCAGTGTGTATTATGCCTTCCTTAGTTGTATATTGATCTACATGAAATTCTGGACCTTTATTTAATTGGGCCGTGTGTATTATGCCTTCCGTAGTTGTATATTGATCTACATGAAATTCTGGACCCTTTATTTAATTGGGCAGTGTGTATTATGCCTTCCTTAGTTGTATATTGATCTACATGAAATTCTGGACCCTTTATTTAATTGGGCCGTGTGTATTATGCCTTCCTTAGTTGTATATTGATCTACATGAAATTCTGGACCCTTTATTTAATTGGGCCGTGTGTATTATGCCTTCCTTAGTTGTATATTGATCTACATGAAATTCTGGACCCTTTATTTAATTGGGCCGTGTGTATTATGCCTTCCTTAGTTGTATATTGATCTACATGAAATTCTGGACCCTTTATTTAATTGGGCCGTGTGTATTATGCCTTCCTTAGTTGTATATTGATCTACATGAAATTCTGGACCCTTTATTTAATTGGGCAGTGTGTATTATGCCTTCCTTAGTTGTATATTGATCTACATGAAATTCTGGACCCTTTATTTAATTGGGCCGTGTGTATTATGCCTTCCTTAGTTGTATATTGATCTACATGAAATTCTGGACCCTTTATTTAATTGGGCAGTGTGTATTATGCCTTCCTTAGTTGTATATTGATCTACATGAAATTCTGGACCCTTTATTTAATTGGGCAGTGTGTATTATGCCTTCCTTAGTTGTATATTGATCTACATGAAATTCTGGACCCTTTATTTAATTGGGCAGTGTGTATTATGCCTTCCTTAGTTGTATATTGATCTACATGAAATTCTGGACCCTTTATTTAATTGGGCAGTGTGTATTATGCCTTCCTTAGTTGTATATTGATCTACATGAAATTCTGGACCCTTTATTTAATTGGGCCGTGTGTACATGGACTCTGGAAATGGGTGAGAAATAAATGAGCAGTACTAAAAATAAGTACGAGACAATATCTTGATGATGACAGTGGAACAAGAACAATCTAACTCTGTAAGTTAAAGAGCAAGAATTAAAAAGATAGTTTGAAGATGAAAATTGACATGGAAGCAAAAAGCCGGAAGAGTTCCACAAGCAAGACATGCAATAAAATACTGTTAATATAGAACTTGGCTACATTTAGCCATTTTAATTGTAAAATCTAGTCAGTTAAGTGCCATACGTGATACACACATTGAACAATCACATCTTGAAAGAGACATGACTGACTGGGCAGAAGATTATCCCGCAGTAGGTTGCATTGCTTTCTGCAGTAGACTGGTGAATTATATTATTCTATTAATTAGTAATTAGTGGGGGATCAGTTTATTACTTCATGACAATAGAAAACCGATCACCCACTTTATGCCCAGTAGAAGCCTTAATCATGTTTCTATTATATTCAGTCAGTCAGTTAAGTGCCATACGTGATACACGCTTGGGCGATCATGCCTCGAAAGAGACATTACTGACTGGGCAGAAAATTATCCCGCAGTAGGTTGCCGTTGTTTTCTGCGGCAGACTGGTTGCCAGCCAAGGCTATAGAACCCAATCTGTCCTGTTATTTAACCCGTAACTGGAAGGAAGAGATGGATTAATACCTTTCCCAAGGTTATTTGTGAATGCAAGAAATTCAACTGGAATTCACTCGGCTCCACCGATTTGTCGTTCTGAGTCGATATCCATTGTAATTTAACGCACATCCCACACCACAACTTGTACTGCAATTAAACTCTTAAATCCTAGGTATCATAAGAAAGTTCATCAGAACAATTACCATGAAAGTATTTATAGACAAGGCACAGGGAAACTGCTATGACAGAAGCCAAGATGCCAGGTCTGGACCAATAATATTGCAGATTCTTCATTAGATTTTATCAAGGATTTCAAAATATATAGCAGGAGCACCAAACCAGCTATCGCAGCAATATTCAAAGCAAGAACAAATAGTCGACTTATAAATATGCAAGATAGACTCTGGTGAGAAATTTTGTCTCGCTTGATACTGAGCCAATTTTGCTATTTGCAGATCTAGCAATTCATTCAATGTCCTCTTTCTACTTAATGTCAGCAGAAAACGTTGGTCTGAGAAAGTGCAATGAGTCACTTTTCTGGAGGTTAGTATCAGCCATGCCGACTGAAGATAAAATGAATTCTTTCAGATGATTAAAAGTTTGTTTGGCAGCATTAAATTAAACTGGGAATGAATGAAAAAGATACTTACAATCAGAATGAGTTGAAATTTCAGAAACATTTGAAAAATTTAAACACATCTTGCAGGACTTACTTAAAGGCAAGATGAGCAGAGGGAAATGGCAAATGTGTTTATGTAAATGGGAGTGGAGCAAAATCTCAGGTACTGCAAGAGAAAAAGTATTTGTTAGAACTACAAAGATGGGGAAGCTGTGGAGGGACATTGATGCTTAAGTCTTGCAGAAAGATTTTCATCTGCTTGATTTTTTATTGTTTATTTTTTATTTCTCATTTTTATTGTATTTATTTATTTATTTTTTCAACTTTTTTTTTTTTTTTTTTTTTTTTTGCATGTACTTTTTTCTTGTGCCTGTCCTTTGTTAACCATGCCTATAGTTGAATAGCTTTCACTGTTTGCTTTCTCCTTCAGCGTATCATTACCCAAATGTTTTATATTGTTAACTAATATTTCTTTTCTGCTTTAGCGTTTCAATGACAATCCTGTCTATTTAAAGTAACTCTCCCCTAATAACCTAATGACAGTCTTTTCTTCAATAATACTATAGTATTGAGAATATTTTCTTTTCAGTCCTGATATTTACATCAAGAAATAATCTTTCTTTCGATATAGTTCTCTATTCTTGCAATACCCGCCCCTCAGAACAGAAGCAGTGAATAAAGTGTCTGTATCCTATGACTAATTGGTGCTAATCTCTGTAACTGTTAATGTTAAAATCTGACTGAATCTTCAAAATTACTAAAAGCCACTGGCAGGAAAAACAAATGAACATGTTTTTGACCTGATAACGAGCTGAGAGGTTTTTTCACTAACTTGGTCAAGTGCCATACGTGATACATGCTTGGGTGATCATGTCTCAAAAGAGACATGACTGACTGGGCAGATGATTTTCCTGCAGTAGGTTGCCATTACTTTCAGTGGTAAACTGGTTGCCAACCAAGGCTATAGAACCCAATCCGTCCAGTTATTTAACCTAAAACTGGAAGGAAGAGACAAATTCATACCTTTCCCAAGGGTATTTGCGCATAAGTGAATGCAAGGAATTTGATTAACTAATTTCACTAACTAAAAGTCTAATTAATAGGGTTTGTTTTTTTTTTTTTTTTTTTTTTTTTTTTTTTTTTTTTTTTTTTTTTTTTCCTTCCTGTGGATATCAGCTCGGAATGAGAAACCGGGGAGCCGAGTTTGAATTCCAGTTGAATCCATTGTATTCACTTACGCGCAAATACCCTTGGGAAAGGTATTAATCCGTCTCTTCCTTCCAGTTATGGGTTAAATAACAGGACAGATTGGGTTCTATAGCCTTGCTTGGCAACCAGTCTACAGCAGAAAGCAATGGCAACCTACTGCGGTATAATCTTCTGCCCAGTCAGTCATTTCTCGAAAGAGACATGATCACCCAAGATATGTATCACATATGGCACTTTAACTGACTTATTTTTGATATAAATGGATCCATTTGTCCTAATTGCAATTTCTTTTATTTCCTTATAGGATCTTTGTGCGTTCTCTTGACTTTCCCATTCATCTTCAACTTGTGCATCTCCTGCAGTCATGATCCTGTTGAAAACCAGTTTTGGTATTACGCATTATTCATCCTCATTTTTCAATTTGGTTGGGCTAGTGTACAGATCTCTCATCTTTCTCTTATTCCCGAACTGACTAAAGACAAAACCGAAAGGGTGGAACTCAACAGTATACGGTGAGTGCTGAAAGCCTTCCATGACACAATTTTGTCATTCCTCTTCGTGTTTAAAATCCCAGAATTAATTTCTAGAAATGTTTAGATTGGTGTAATAATTACAATAAGAAATTAGTGAGATCACTCATAACTCGTTTTTAATTTCTTAAATCTGATAAATATTTGGAAACTACTTTATATACGTTGCTAATGAATATTTGTCTATATTTCTGAGATGAGGTTGTATTTACATTATTCAGGCTATTGTCCTCATCTTTGTTGCCACTTGTACGACGTTTAATAATAGATCATTCTATTTGTCTATATTTCTGAGATGAGGTAGTATTTATAGTATTTACATTATTCAGCTTATTGTCCTCATCTTTGTTGCCATTTGCACAACGTTTCGGCTGTTGTACGCCCTGGCCTTCTTCAGGTACTAGTAATTTTGCACCGAACTCTTTATTACAATCACTGGGGTATATCATCCTCATTCCTCAGGGTTAGAGGGAGATAACTCATGACTTCCAACCGAGGCTTTACACAAGGAATGAGGATGATATACCACAGCGATTGTAATAAAGGGTTCAGTTTGAAATTACTAGCACCTGAAGAAGGCCGGAGCATACAACGACCGAAATGTTGTGCAAATGGAAACAAAGATAAGGATAATAGTCTGAATAAAATCTACATGCCCCTCCGTCTCCCAAAATGGCACAAATAGGCTCCCAAATGAAAGGTTCACCTACTTGAAAAATCTGCATTAAGCCTTTTAAAACATCAGCTCTTTTTTTTTTTTTTTTTTTTTTTTTTTTTTTTTTTTTTTTTTTTTTTACTATTCAACCTGCTTTGTAGCTAAAGTAATTATTATCATCAACAACTCTTATGGCATGTACCAAGGAATACCACTTAGTTGCAAGCATTTAGCTGTTGAATGTCACATGATGCTACCTTAATCAAGGTTGACGATACATGTGATGTATTTGTACAATATCTAAAGCTTTGTTGTTTTTCATTTATTCCTTTTTAGCCCATAGTCTTCTATTTTGTTCATTGCTTCTTTGAAAAGAGTAGAGCAACAATGTCCAGAGAGATATAATTATTTCTGTGCTTTCAAATATACAGTTTCACTAATGATGATGATGATAATGCCTAATATTTCCCACATTTGCTGATGATCAATTCCTAATTTCAGATGTAGATTTTGTAGTTTTTAATAATCTAAAGAATTAATCCTGCTTCATAGACAAAAACTGTAAATCAAGCGACTAAGCGAAAATGAATTTAGGTTATAAAAGAAATTCTATAACTTGATAGATTATTTTTGTGTTCATGTAAAATTAAAACTTAAATTTTAAATATTGATAAATTTAAATTGATAAACATTCAACAAAGATGTTTGTTTTGCATAAACTGATTTAATTTGCTATGTGTTTTTGTGCTTTTTTTTTTTTTTTCTAATTTTCTTTATTTACCTTTTTAAGAGGGGGGGTTACATCCTCATCTTTCTTTTTGTGTTGAATGTAACATTACAAAGTATGTAAAGTAAATAATTGTAACATTAACTGACTGACCATTTTTATAAAATTAAACCCAACATTATTAGTGTTTAGCTAGTATGAAAATTCTCTCTTTATTCTTCATAAAATTTTTTCAGTTACGCCTTCACCGTGCTTTCAAATTTAGCTGTTTATGGTATCTTCTGGCTTCTTTTCAACTTGGGGTCACAGACTGATGACATGTTGGGACCTGCAGATTCTTATAAATTTCAGGTTGGTTTTTCTTGTACCTGTACAAGACTTTTTATTCAAGGAAGACCACATTGATCTTCTAAACATATTAATGAAGTTGATTGATTGGATCTAAACTTATTTATAAACGAAACTTTGTGTGTCTGTTACTTCGAAACAGCTGAACCGATTTTCTTGAAAATTTACAGTTATACTAAAAGTGTCTGTGAGTGTTCTTAGCTAGGTTTTGTGTCGAGGTACCCCCAAGAAATATAAAATCAATAATTGAAAAAAGTTGGTTATAGGAGTGGTCCGATTTTAATCAAATTTGATACACTCATAGACAAAGACATGAACGATATTCAGAAGTTTCAAGGTTGCAGTTCTTACAATAGTGCAGAAAATTGATTGAAGGACCGAGGGTGGTCTGAAATATAAAATAGAATAAAAATAAAGAAATACTGTCCAAAATACATTTTTAAATTCAAAACTTTTTAATATTATTTCATATATATAAATATATATTTATTTTAATTCAGATTCATTAAGCCAAGCGGAAATAGCAGGAAGGTAAATTCCAAAAACCCGATCCTAATTAATATTAAAAATGATACAGGAAGAGAGCTCCATGTAATAAAATATTACAGAGCAAATATAAATTAAAAAAGGATTAATTCAATGATGTTGGATGATCATTTCGATATGAAAATCCCCACGGGGGATAACACATCACTTCAGCAAATCTATTTAAAAAGGAAAATTAGACTGATTTTTCTCCAGTTTCTGAAAGGATTTTTCTGTTGCTGAGGTGACGTGTTATCCCCCGTTGGGGATTTTCATATCGATGATCATCCAACATCATTGAATTAATCCTATATATATATATATATATATATATATATAAAAGGCAAGATGTTTGTGTCTGTTTCTGTCTGTATGTCCTTTATACAAATCCACAAATTTTATCTGATTCTCACCAAACTTCACACAAATATTCTTTAGGCTGAGTCTGAGCTCCAGGACCCTGGATTAGTTTTAAAGCTTTCATTACACCCGAGCAACGCAGGGCTATACTGCTAGTAATCTTATGTTTTGAGTACAACTTAGTATATTTGTTGACCAGTTTTATCCTCAAACACCGCTCTGTTCTTTGTAAATCTGTATAACCATTAATTAGTATGACTTAAAGTTGTAAAACCGGTTTTCATTTTGGAAAACATGATTCAAATGTAATTATTACAGTGACATAAAACTTGTTTATCATTGGTCTTGGTTCCAGTTTGCAACTAGAATTTGTGCTTTTGCCTGATCAATGATGACATCAGCAGTCCAAAATATCTTGTTGAAAGGCTGAAAATTGTTAATGAACCCAGTATCATCATTGCTGATGATACACCCTCGTGTATCTTTGCCATGAGCTCGATGTTCTACACTCCCACCTTGCTATGGATCAAATGTTGGATGAAAATACAAAAAAAATTAACTTTCTTTGCCTATAAATATCTTGGCTCTAAATAATTATTTAACCTTTTGTGTGTAGCTTTGTCTTGCTTGGGGTGAAATTATTATATTCAGGGGGCTACAGTGAGAATAAAAAAAAAAAAAAAACGTACTGGGGATATCAAAGAAAACGTAATAGATGCCTGGGAATCGAGTAGATAAAAGATGGTGCTGGATTAGCCTATAAGGCTATCCACCCCTTTCTCGTGTAAATATTCTTCTTGGAACAATCCAGCATTATTAACAGACCAATCACGGTGTGTTAATCAATTCCTTACTATTTCATTGGACAATATATGCTTTTAGCGCAAAATTTCAACATACCTTTCTGAGCCACTTTTAGGTTTTAAAAAAAAAAACTATAAGTTACAAACTTTATTCAGAAATTAGTGAATGCTCAATTGCTACAGAATCCACGCTAGTCTTTTCTTCGAACATTTTTACTAGCAAACTGACTTTTCGCGCTCACCAAACATCAGTTCTCCTCAGCGCATTATACGGATTCTTATTTCACTCACTTTAAACACCAACAAGTAAAGAAATTTATCAACGAGAATTCTACATAATTTTATCAAATAAGTAATTTACTTATATCAACAATTAAATTCTCAATTACATAAACTTACTCATTGACTGGCAACTCTTAATCAATGTTTAATTTGAATATCTCACTATTAATACGAATCAATTCACCTTAATTCAAAAAAGTGAAAGTTAAACAACTTACTACAAAAGTTCAAAGAAAAAAATGTTCATTTGAAACAAATCAAAGGTACATAACTCAGTTAAGTGCGATACATGAAACACACTTGGGTGATCATGTCTTGAAAGGGACATGACTAACTGGGCAGAAGATAATCCCACAGTAGGTTGTTATTGCTTTCTGCAGTAGACTGGTTGCTGACCAAGGCTATAGAACTCAATCTGTCCTGTTATTTAACCCATAACTGGAAGGAATAGATGGATTAATACCTTTCCCAAGGGTATTTGCATGTAAGTGAATGCAATGAATTCAGCTGGATTTTGAACTCGGCACCCCGATCTCTCGTTCTGAGCTGATATCCACTGCACCACAACGCACATCCGCCCCTCACTTGTTCTTAACTCACTTGTTAAAATGATTCAACATTTTATGCTAACACTAAAATTCTATTTATATACACACCAAAACTAAACTTTGTCAGAAAGACTTTTCCTGAACTGAACTTTCAACTCATTAAGTATTCTTTCGACACACTTGGTTGACAATTATTCTGTGTACTGATATCACCCAACATTTGTTATTCTGTATAAAATTATTTTTATTCCTACACTGTTTGTTTCTTTCTGGTTATTTAAAACTCTTTGCTTGTATGCAACTTTTAAGTTTTGTTTGAGGATTTGGGTAGAATTACGCAGCCATTATATGTTCAAAACCTGAAACAAATTCCATTTTTTTAACCCATAAATCCTCAATGATGACATTTGATTTTGGAGATTGTAGTTATCAGGGAAGCAAGTAAACAGAAGTGAGTTCCACAAACGAGAAGTGCAAGAAAAGGAACTGTTAAAGAAGTCAGTTACATTTAACTATTTTGACAGTAAAAGTGGGACCTTGATGCTAATCTGGTAGCACAAGTATTTACATGTGGTCAGGTTACCAGGGAGGGGGGAAAAAACTTGTCAGAAGTTGCTATAAAAATACTTGTAGAAAAGACAGAGGGAAGTCACCTCACTTTGGTGAGAAAGTGACTGAAGACTGGCTACCAAGTCAGGATTAATTATATTTCAGATCCTCATTTGGATTTTGTTAAGTACCTTAAGATGAACAGTAGGAGCACCCGGCCAGATATGGCAACAGTATTCAATTCATGGGTGAATGGTAGATTTATAAATGCAAAGTAGGTCCTGACAAGAAAAACTTCCTGATCTGACACAGTGAACCAACCTTCTTAGCAGTAGATTAAAAACAATTGTTTCATGCCAACAAGGAAACGCATAGGGTTACTGAGAGTGAAAGAGAATGTGACAACTTTGAGTAGAAAGAACAATAAATGAACAGTATTCAAGACAGAAGATGGTGATTGGTGTTGCCTTTATATTTCCGAAGAATGTAGGTGGCAGAGGAGCAAGAAATGGGAAGCATTTCATAGGTGAGAAGTGAGAAAAGAAACTATTAGAGTAGAACTTTATGGTTACATCGAGCTATTTCAACAATAGAGACCTAATTGCCAGTTTCATGGTACCCTTACATTCATGCAGTCATAGTATCAAGAAAGTTCATTAGAATAATTGACATAGAAATATTTATAGAAAAGACAGAGAGAAGCCACATGGCAGTGGAAAAGTGACCAAGGTCAAAATGTAATTGTCCAAAGTGAGAATGTGAAGATGCTAGATTTAGCTGGAAATCCTCAATGAAACCTTGCACTGTTTTGGTAAAAGATAACTTTTTTCTGTTCAACAAAAGATATACCAAGGACATGTTCAAATTGTTGACGGTTTTCAAGTGATAGTTTTAGTCAGAATTAAACAGATGCATGTGTAGTGGAGACTTACCTCGCCGATCAAGAGAAGGCGGTTTGTCTGCACATGCGTTCGTAGACATCATGGAACCGCAAGACAGTTTTTGGAATGACACGGCGCATGCGTCATTGATGAAAACGAGGCTTTTCAGAAGCGAGAAATTAGTTTCTCGCTCGAGACCAAAAACACGTAAAAAGAGCCAACTTCGGTTTCGGAGGCAGTTTGGTGTTGGTGATTTGTGAAGGCTACACCGGTGTTCAGGAGACAGCGTTTTGTTTACGGTGCGCAGGAAATGGTCCCGAGTAAAGCAGCTGGGAGAACGGATCCAAGCAGTCATTAATTCGTCTACCAACTACACTCTGAGAAGATACAAATACTCACAGCATGACAAAACCTTCTCTAGATGAAGTCCTACTTTCAATATTCAAATAAGTTAAACAAAAAATAGGAATTATTTACACTATGTACACTCACACTCAGTTAAGCAGCATACATGATACACGCTTGGGTGTCTCAAGACATAACTGACTGGGTAGAAGACCTTCCTGCAGAAGTTTGTCATTACTTTCTGCAGTAGACTAGTTGCCAACCAAGGCTATACAACCCAATTTGTCCTATTTCTCAAGGGTAACTGTACGTAAGTGAATGCAACGAATTCAACTGGAATTCAGACTTGGATTTTCTATTTCTCGTTCCAAGCTGGTATTCAATGAACCACATCGTACGGCTGTCTTCATCTACAAAGTTTTAATGAAAACGGCCCTCATGCTTGTGATTAGAAAAAAACAGTTTCTGAAGAATTCAGCCTTCACAAAACATTGAAAACAAAGGGGATAATAAAATACCTAAAGAGCTTGGGTAAATGGTGATTTTTCTAAACTGACCTTATGACTGATAGTATGGGGCACACAGTGAGGATCAAACTCACTACTCAATTGTAATGATTATAGCAAGACAAGCTGTCTTGGTAGCTCAGCTGCAGTCGCTGTCTGACCGGCGTGACGTCGCTTCCCTATAAATACTTTCTGTGCTTCTTCTATAAATACTTTCATGGCTTCTGTTTCAATGAACTTAGATCACTGATGCCCTCTAGGTATGAATTTACACGAGCTACTAGATTAGCAACTAGGTCCCACCCTTTTACAGTGAAACCGATTTAAATGTAACCGCAATTTCTACTCTAACAGCTTCTTTTCTCGCACTTCCCGCCTGTGGAATTCCCTTCCATATACTTGCTTTCCCAACAGCTACAATCTCCCGGAATTTAAATATAAAGTCAGTAGACATTGCCTATCACACTAATTCACATCCATTCTCTCAAGCTATATTTTTTTTTTTTATCTACTCCCCCCCATCCTTAGTATCCTCATCTGTCTATTACCCCCCCCCCCCGACCTTTCCTATAACTAATCCCTCTTATCACTTTCCACCATGTAGCCCCATGCGCAACAGTGGCAGTAGAATGCCTTGCTTGGAGTGAGATGATTTAAAAAAAAAAAAAAAAAAAAATTCTATACTGTTATGTGGATATAAAGTGGGGGATCATTTCTACATTACAATTAATAAAGTGATCCCTCACTTTATGACCAGTCATTCATCTTTTAGCCGCTTCCTGACACTTCCTATAATCTGTCACTCTTTCTTATCACTTTCCCCTATGTAACCCCCTGCGCAACAGTGGCAGTAGAATGCCTTGCTTGGGGTGAGACGATTTAAAAAAAAAAATCATTACACTATGTTAAGGTAGTAGTAAGGGGACAAATATTTGAAGCATTTGTTTTAACAAATATTTGAAGCATTTGTTTTAACAAATGCTTTTTTTAAATCATTATTGGAAATGATTCATTTTCCAAAACAAACCTATACTTATCATACCCTTTTTCCATTGAAATGCATACACACAACAGATTCTTCATAAAATTCAGGCAGCAAGCATTAAATAGATGTGAATCTAAATATCTTTGTTTTGCAGTTATGTTTATTAGGTCCTTGAATAAGTTTTTTTTGCTCATTAATGTTTTGTTTACAAAAATTAGTCAAACATGTCACTGAAAGTATTGTCCATCACTAGCCGCTAGTTTTCCTATTCTTCTGGCAGGATTTAAATTCTGTCTTAAAAAAAAAAAAAAATCTTTTGAGGCTAACCATTAGTTGAATCATTTTTTTTTTTTTCTTAAATCCTCATATGAATAAAAATGCTGCTCAGCCAGGCCAAGTGCCATCAATCGAAACACATAATAATCAGGCTTACGGCCCATCACGTTGAATACACCGGTTCTCGCTTGATCACCAAAGTTAAGCAATGTTGAGCCTGGTCAGCACTTAGATGGGTGACCACTTAGGAATACCAGGTGCTGTAAGCATTTAGTGACAGATGTGCGTTGTGTTGCAGTGGATATCAACTCGGAATGAGAAATCGGTGAGCCGATTTCGAATTCCAGTTGAATACCCTGCATTCACTTAAGCACTGGTACCCATGGGAAAGGTATTACTCTGTCCCTTCCCTCCAGTTATGAGTTAAATAAGGGTACAACTTGGGGTCCCTGCCTTTAAAAACAAATCCCAATGAATCTTGATACTCGAAAAGAAAAATGTATTACTAGACACAAAACTTATATAAAAACAATAAATTGTTGAAAGAAAAAGGTATTACCAGCAATAAAGTTTAGTTGGCATTAAATGACCCACTGAGGTTGATTTGCCATAAAAACAACCAACCAACCAAACATAATAATCAGACAGCCATGTCTGAATAAAGTGGTGAGGTAGTACTCCCTATTTAAATGTTTCCAAGTAGGTTTTGAATTCTGTTTTTAAAAAAAAAAAAAAAAAGACACATCTTTTGAGGCTAACAACTAGTCGATCTATTTTTTTTTTTTTTTTTTTTTTTTTTTTTTTGTTGAATCTTCATAAGAATGAAAATGCTGCTCAGCCAGACCAAGTGCCATCAATCGAAACACATAATAATCAGACAGCTGTATCTGGTGAATACAGTGGCGAGGTAGATTCCCTATTTAAATGTTTCCAAGTAGGTTTTCACCCATTTTTTCCAATATGTGGCCTAGAGTTGTCATGATGCAAGATCACTGTATCATGTCTCTGCTTGTGTAATGGCCATTATTTCTTTAATGCTTGCCTCAAAAGCATCAATTGTAGCTGATAGCAATTTCCTGTGATGGTTTCAGTCAATTTGAGCAGCTTATAATAAACTACCCCCAGCTGATTCCACCAAATGGAAAGTAGAAGATTGAATCCTGGATATTTGGGCATTCCTGGAAATACAAAAGCCGACACTGCAGCAAAAGAATTCACTAAGCATGAAAAACTCTAAATTAAAAATCCCCTATACTGATTTCAAACCAATCATAAATTCATACATTAAAAATAAATTGCAGCTATAATGGAGCATTATACAAAAAAAAAAATAGCAATAGATCAAACCCATTCTTGGAAAATGGAGCCCCAATTTCAAACTAACCCGAAAAGAAGAGGTGATCATTACAAGAACAAAGATTGGCCACACAAACATCACCCACTCATTTCTACTGAAGGGAGAAAACCTTCCTGAATGTATAACATGTCAAAAGGCATACACAGTAAAACATTTTCTAATAGACTGCACTGCCTTAGCCTCCACCCAACAAAAATACTATAATTCAAAGAATATAAGAAGTTTTCAAAAACACCAGATGAAAAAGTCATATTGAACTACTTTAAAGTCAATCTCTTTTCAAAAATATTTTTTTTAAAAATTTAAAGAAAATAGACACCATAGTAATAAATAACCAAGACTGACATGCTGAAAAAAAACAAATTTATTTCTCCATGGTACTTGAAAGAAAAAAGTATTACCAGCCACAAACTTATAAACAATAAATTTTTGAAAGAAAAAGTCATTACCAGCAATAAATAAAATTGGGAATAAATGACCTGCCGAGGTTGATATGCCATAAAACAAAACAACCACCCAACCAACTGGATATTTGGCTTTGTTGATGCATGACTGAAACCCCAATGATCTTAGTGCAGCCACTTTTCATTGCTGGTCATGATATGATGCAAAACATCCTTTCCTTTTCTGCCATTGAAGCAGTTGTTGATATGTGACAAGATACCATTAAACACCTCTCTGATTCAACTCCTACAGTACTCAGTCCTTGCTTTTGAATCATTCCTAATGCTTTCAAATGCTTTGAAACTGTTGTGTGGTCAACTCCTAATGATTTTGCAAGTTCTGCTTGTACCTCACAAGTCTTCATGAAGTAATGCCTTCAATTCTTCATCTTCAAACTTTTTTTTCAGTGCACCAGAGCATTCTTTATCTTCAACATCAAAATCATTATTTTTGAAGCATCTAAACCAATCTCTGCATGTTATTTCTGACAGAGCATGGTTGCTGTAAGTCTCAACAAGAATTCTGTATGCTTCAGCTGCTGAATTCTTTTGAATAAAGTAGTGCAGTAAAATTCCCTGCAAATACTTTTTGGCATGAAAAATAAAGCTGTTTAACCAAGTTGGAATTCCTTGCATTCACTTACATGCAAATACCCTTGGGAAAGGTATTAATCTGTCCATTCCTTCCAGTTATGGGTTAAATAGCAGGACAGATTGGGTTCTATAGCCTTGGTCGGCAACCTACTGCGGGATAATCATCTGCCCAGTCAGTCATGTCTTTCAAGACATGATCGCCCAAGTGTTTATCACGTATGTCACTTGACTGCCAATAAAATGACATACACTGAATTTCGAGCTTTTCTTCATAGATGCATTACCATCTGAAACTAGATCCATGCAGTTCTTGGAATGTCATCTGTTGGACAAAAGTTAGAATTTATTCAAAGTCCTAATAAAATTTTCATATTCTAATGATGCAGATTACTTTCTCAACACTTAACCTTTTGCAGTAATTGGAAAATTGGTGGCTTGCAATAATTATCTCAATATCCCCAGGGTCAATCTTGTAGCACAGGCTGCTTCTGCACTAGCTACTGTATAACTGATAAAATCTTTAAATTTTTGTGTGGTAGTTTTTGCTTTGTATCTAATTTTGGTCTTTTATTTATTTATTTATTTATTTATTTCCTATATTCATTCTTTGAAGATAGCCATTAACAAATTTTTTTTTTTCCAGATTTTGGTTTTTATTGTCTGTGGAATTGGTGTATTTTTTACATTTATCTTTCACATTGGTACTAAAGAACGTCCAGATATCCGAAACTATAACCACTCACCGGTGACAGACAAGGAATCCTCTGGTCTTATGAGATCCAATATTGTCCACATGACATGGAAGGATTGGTGGTTTGAACCACAGTTCTATATGGTGAGCTTTTTGTTTTGCATTTTAAATGCTATTGTGTTAAGTTATATTTATCATATATTACTGGCCTAATTGGAATTTTAGGAATTCTGAAAAATATTTGCTTTTTTTTTTTTTTTTTTTCCACACCACTAATGAAATCTAGTTTTAGGGGATAGTTGTCACAATTAAGGTTGTAGAAGATTGGTAAATGGCTTTTTGTGGAAAGGCTTTACTAATGTGTGTGTGTGTGTATATATATATATATATATATATATATATATATATTTTTTTTTTTTTGAAATATTACCACTAAGGAATCAGCAGTATAAATTACGGATTATATTTAGATTATATCCAACAGCCATTCCTTTTGCTTAGAATTAATATAGATGGTAATGTGCTTTGCTGATTATGGTGTAAAAAAAAAAAAATCACTGAAAGACTTTTTCCTCCACTGGGGCCCTGACGAGCACAGTGATAACCAGCTAGCATTTTTTCTTTGATTTCTCTTTGTCTTTTGTTATATTTTTTTCAATATATCACTTTTAGGGGTGTGATTTTTTTCCTTATCCTTGATCTTTATTTTTAATTATATGGTTATGTCTTGTAGGCTGTCACAATGCGTTGAGTAAAATAAAGGAAGGAAAAAGAAGGGTTTGGGTATTACCTATTTATTAAACATCAATATTTCGAGATCAAAATCTCATCTTCAGAATGGCAGAGAAGCTTTTGTCTGTCCGAGTGTGTTCTCGGCCTTTCAAAGAATGGTTATGGCTAGTTGTGTGTGTTTATTCTAGTTGGGGCCTTTTTATGTGCGTTGTGGTGCATTGGATATCGGTTCGGAACGAGAAATTGGGGAGCCGAGTTCGAATTCCAGCTGAATTTATTGCATTCGCTTACGCACAAATACCCTTGGGAAAGGTATTAATCCATTTATTCCTTCCAGTTATGGGTTAAATAACAGGACAGATTGGGTTCTATAGCCTTGGTCGGCAACCAGTCTACCGCAGAAAGCGATGGCAACCTACTGCGGGATAATCTTCTGCTCAGTCAGTCATGTCTCTTTTGAGACATGATCGCCCAAGCATGTATCTCGTATGGCACTTGACTGACTGATATATATATATATATATATATATATATATATTTTAAGTTTTAATAAAATTGGAAATGTTTTCTACTTTGTCTATTTCTAAAACTTGTGCAAAATTGCTATATTTTCTCAGAGCAAATATTAAGATCAAAACCTCTTTATTCTTAAGGATTCTTGTTCAGGCTGAGAAGTTTTCAGCACCCCAGCCTCTTATCATGTATACACTGTAGAACTTGGACAATAGGCTTTTCTTTTTTTTTCTTTTTTTTTCTTATTATAATTATATATATATAGTGTATATGATGTCAAAATTGCTTTGCTCAACCATTTCAAAACCTGATTGCATCTTTTGACTGAAGACTTGAAGTTTTGATTTTTGTGAGCAAAAACAGTAGAGAAAAATTTTTCGTTTTCTTGTACATAGAAAACTTTAGTATTGCACAAGGCCACAAACAGAGCCTCAAGTGATAATATTCAAACTCTTTTCAGTAGTAAATGTCTGTAGGATCAATTTAAGTGTTACCTACGCATTCACATATGCTTGAAAAGACATCCATATTTAAAAGAAAAAAAGTTTGTGCACCTTTGCATATATTTAGGGCTCAATTTGAAAAATTGGATGATATTGATATACAAGATGTTACATTTTTTGCATTACATCATCTATATTATTCAAATATAATCATTTCTGCAGACAATGTGGTAATTTCCAAATATTAAAATCTTTTTTGTTCCAAATTTTCATGTTTTTCAGATCTTCCTCCTTTACATGTCAACACGTTTGTATGTAAATATTTCCCAGATCTATTTCCCTCTTTATCTCACAGAAACCATCAAATTAAGTAAAGTAAGTATATATACTTTCTTTTGAAGTTTTATTTCTGCTTTACTCTGTATTTCATTAGGTTGTCCCAAAAGTTCATAAACACTTGCAAAAACTGGAAATTTTATTCGCAAAAACAACAAAAATTATTGCTCAAAATAAAGCTCATCCTTTTCCAAGACTTTCTGCCATCAATCTTTCTGATCTGATCAAAGTACCCTTCAGCCGGCTTCGAATCAAAGAATTCTTGACACACTTCCAAGTCGAATCGGCGGCCCTTCAGAAAGCGTTTATGAACTTTTGAGACAACCTAATAATAATAATCAAATATTTAGTTGTTTGCCAGTGTATATCTGTGTAATACAATTCTTAACTAGAGTTCACAGAATGGTCCTGGGTATGATGGTAAACTGCATCTGGCAGCAAGGCCTCTGATTGGGAGGTTGTGAGAAGCATAAAAGCACTTTCAACTGTTCCTAGGTCCACCATGACTCGGAGTGGTAGCACCTGTTAAGGTCCTAGCTATGGGCAGATAGTTAACTCCCAAACTAAGGTCAAAATACCAAGAAAGTATAAAAATGGGCTAATATATTCATAAAAATGGGCTAATATTATTCTAATAAAAAATTCATAAAAATGGGCTAATAGATTCATAAAAATGGGTGACTAATAGATTCATAAAAATGGGCTAATAGATTCATAAAAATGGGCTAATAGATTCATAAAAATGGGCTAATAGATTCATAAAAATGGGCTAATAGATTCATAAAAATGGGCTAATAGATTCATAAAAATGGGCTAATAGATTCATAAAAATGGGCTAATAGATTCATAAAAATGGGCTAATAGATTCATAAAAATGGGCTAATAGATTCATAAAAATGGGCTAATAGATTCATAAAAATGGGCTAATAGATTCATAAAAACAATGGGATTCATAAAAATGGGCTAATAGATTCATAAAAATAAGGGACTCAATAGATTCATAAAAATGGGAAGTTCAATAAAAATGGGAATTAGATTCATAAAAATGGGCTAATAGATTCATAAAAATGGGCTAATAGATTCATAAAAATGGGCTAATAGATTCATAAAAATATTACCAAAAATATATTAAAATAATAAGCAAATAATAATTTTGGAACTTAACCTGGCTTGGAAGAAAAATATCGTGACGCCTATCACGTTGAATACACCAATTTTAAGCAACGTTCAGCCTGGTCACTACTTAGATGGGTGACTGCTTGGGAATACCAGGTGCTGTAAGCGTTTAGTGACGGATGTGCGTTGTGGTGCAGTGGATATCGCCTCGGAAAGAGAAATCGGTGAGCCGAGTTCGAATCCCTGTTGAATACCCTCCATTCACTTTAGCACTGGTACCCTTGGTAAAGGTATTAATCCGTCCCTTCCCTCCAGTTATGGGTTAAATAACAAGGGTAGGACTTGGGGACCCTACCCTCAAAAACAAAATCCCAATAAATCTTGATACTCGAAAAGAAAAAAGTATTACTAGACACAAAACTTATATAAAATCAACAATAAATTGTTGAAAGAAAAAGCTATTACCAGCAATAAATAAAAAATTTAGTTGGCAATAAATGACCCGCCGAGGTTGATATGCCATAAAAACAAAACAACCAACCAACATAAAAAAAACTCTAAAAATCTTAACTAGTACTAGTCATTATATTTCTTGGAATCGATAATGAAGTGGTTTTCTGTTGACTTCTCCACGGTGATTTATTGAAATACCACCACTAATTAACTGAATGTTTGACTCCTTAAGAGTTCTTCTGCTCTTTGGTAGGTATTATTTTTTTTATGCTGCTAATTTGTGTGGAAGAGCCAGTTTAGTCACCAATGTTCTGACAGTAAGAAATGAAAAGAGTATTGAACTGTTACCTGCTGAATGCTAAACGGTCTTCCTGAAAGATGAAGACAACAGAAATGTGGTTCTACAGAAAGAGGTCGAGGATACCATGGACTGAACATGTGAGAAACGAAGAGTGTTTGGAGAAAATAGAAACAGGAAACTTAACATCAGGAAGAAATGCTGAAATTTCTGGGGCACATAATGAGGGGGCTTGGAGAATCTGATAATCACAGGGTGGATAAAAGAACAGAAAAACAGCACGTAACATACTTGATAAGCTTGAGTAAATGGATGTTACAACAAGGTATGGGAGCAATAACAGACAAAACTTAAAGCTGCAATAAACAGGAAGATGTGAAGGGCCATGAAAAATCCTGGCATATAAAATAAAGTGCTGAAGTAAATGGTGGTGAGCAATAGAAGAATAGAGCTCAAGGCTTCATCAGACTATCTCTACTGAATATTTAAGAAATCTTCATTTAAGCCAGCTTAGTTAAAAATAAAGCCATTAGATCCATAACAGAGGGTGTTGTAAAGTCTTCAAAGTGGTTATAAATGAAGAGGGACAAAATATAGAAAACAAAATTTACACTAATCATGTCTATGAAGTGTCTTCTGACAAACAGAAAGACTGAGATGAAATCTGTTGCTCTACCCTATTATATTATGAGGGGGATGTGTGTCGTGGTACAGTGGATATCGACACAGAATGAGAAATCTGGTTACAGTTTGAATTTCAACTGAATCCCTTGGGAAAGGTATTAATCACTCCTATTATTTAACCCATAACTGGAGGACTGATTGGTGTTCTCTAGCCTTGACTAGCAACCAGTCTACCACAAAAAGCATAGCAACCTACTGTGGAATAACCTTCTGCCTTTTGAGACATGATCGCCCAAAGCATGTATCATGTATGGCACTTAACTGACTAAACCTATTATAGAAGATGGGTGCAAAGAAATTTCATACTTAAAATTGTTAACTTTATTGGTTGATTTTCATAAAACGTGTTTTATTTCAAACTGTATTTTATTAGAAGTTTAGTACAGTGTTAAATCTTCCTTTTTCACATTTTCTTCCAATCTGGAAGTTGAAGGCTGACTGCTTCTATGGGCTTCTACCACAGATCTTGTACCAAGTAAGCTTAAAACAAGAATTATTAATGGTTTTATCTACTGAATCACACGGGCCATCTCTGCACTTGTACCACAGGCTGCCACATAACGGGATGCTACCTGTTCAAACTCGTCAGGTGTTGGGCCATTCCAGGCTACATTTGTCATTCCGAAATAAAAACAGAAATTAGCAAATAAAATTTACCACTTTAGGGAGCACAGTAATTTTGTTTCATGAAAATTATATTAACAAGTTAAGTAATTTTCAATAGGAAGTTTTCCACCCACCCTGTAGACAAGAGAGGAAGGAATTTTTTCTATTGGCAGGCAGGCTGATCAGTTACTGCAAATTGGCCCCATTGCCATTTGCAATTATTCTTGGTTGAATTTAGTTTGCTGCTGAGATGACCAACAATAGCAGGGTCAGTTGGTAAGACAGTGTGATGTTGAAAGACACAAAAACTATCAATAAATCCAGTATTAACATTATTGATGATATACTCCAGCACATATTTACAAAATATATTGACTCTAGGCAATTTCACTTTTCACTAAAAACAGATTTGTCTAAGCCAACCACTATGGAAAAGACATCTCTTTATTGTGGAGTAAATAACCCTCACCCCTGTTAATACAAATGAACTAATCTAGATGCTTTAAATAAAGAACTCAAAGTGAGTCAAAAATACTGTTGGAGTCGGTCAAGAGTATTTCTAAAAGATGTCACAGTCTAAGCAAGAATTAATATTATGACTGCTAGAAACAAGTCACAATGGAAAGTAGAAACTCATGCTGAGTTATAACAAGTAGGGAAAAGAAATATAGTTTTTGCTTCAGCACATGTGATAAGTCACAATAAGAATTTTGAACCACAGTTTAATTTCTCTTTGGTGTGTAGAGAAAAAACAGCTTAAGGAAATATTGGCTTCTGCGATAAAAATGTCAACATCAGTGATTATTGGAAATACAGAAACAAAAGTTAACTGAAATAATTCAGAAGAAAATGGAAAAATACAAGCAAATTTTCAGAGAATTTAGTGACTTGGAAAATGAGAGAAAAAAATACTTTTATTGAAAGTTATACTACTGAAAAAAACAGTAGGAATTTGTTTTGAAAAAAAACAGTAAATATTCTGATTAAAATTTTCAATGAGAAAAGCTTGTTATTCAATACTCCTTGGAAAGGTATGAATCTGAGAAAAAAGATGATTTTGTCACATCAGCTAGAATTATTAGCAAGGAGTGTGAAAGATTAAATGAACTGACTGGATATGTTTAAAGGGTTTTGTTCAATTAACAATAAAAAAAAAATGCAGAAATGCAAGCAGGAATTTTAATGAAACTTGAACAAAATAAACATTTGCTATAGGATGACAGTCAGAATTCTACATCTGAGATGTTATGCTTGAAGAACTGAGGAAAAACGATGTGCATACATACAAGCAAAAGAAAAATGTGGAAAAAGGAAAATTAATCTTTCAGATGTGGAAGATTACATTGCAGAGATGAATGTCCCTTTAAGAATTTGAAATGCTACAAGTATGAACAAAAAGTAGGACATGAGTTGCACTGTAAAACTTAAGCCAGAAAAAGTTCTTGCGGAACAAATTTGATTTTATGACAGAAAAAAATAATCACAGGAAACCAAAGAAAATTTGTATTTGAAAATAATGTTGATGTAAAAATGCAACTAGACATTGGTAGTGATATCACAATAAATAATGAAGTAATATGGAACTTTATTAAAAAGGACTTCAAAAATTGCAAGTAGCATGTCAGGTGAGAAATTTTTTTTTTTTTTTTTTTCAAAATGACTTGTAAGGTTTCATTCCATAACAAGTGTGTAAAAACTAAAGCTTATGTGTTAAAAAAAATACTATGAACTTATTCAGTTCTGACTGGATGGAATTATTTAAGCTGTGAGCAATAAACTTTTGTTTATTACAAAAATTTAAATGGACAAGCAACCAGCACAAAAAAAACGAATGAAAATTTAAAGAAAGAATTGAAAAACTTTTCTCTGTTCTGTCAGACGAGTTGGGTCAGTGTTCCAAATTCAAAGAATTTCTCAGCGAAAAAAAGGTCAATGCCAATGTTTAAACTGAAACATAATGTATCATTCACAGTATTGGATCAAGTCAACAAAGAGAAAGGCTTTAAAAAAAAAAAATAAATAAATAAATGTAATTGAAAAAAAATTAATCATTCAAAATGAACAGCATCAACAGTGTATGTTAAGAAGAAAAGTAATAAAATTTGTATTTGTGCTGATTTTTCACCGGAGTTAAATGTTTAGAATCCCCATAACTACCCAATATTAAGACCAAAGGAAATTTTTACAAAGTGAAATGAGGGAAGAATTTTTTTTTTTTTTTTTTTTTTTTCAAAGCTGGTTCTTTCTGAAGCTCATTTACAAGTACAGGCTGAAGAATATTTAGTTAACAATTATAAAAACACATAGATGATTATAAGTTCACTGGCAAAATTGATATTCACAAGAAAAATTAAATTGTTCAAGTTGTTACAAGGACACTAAATTTTTCAAGGTTGGGGGGGGTGCTTTTCAGAGTATATAAAAATGGAAAAGAAATGTGGCAAGATGTTATATCACATATTGGAAAGATGATATATCTATGGTAAAAGGAAAAAAAATGGGAACATAAGACATTGCAATCAGTTAAAGAAAAGGTTCACCAAAGAAAGACCCCCCCGCCAAAAAAAAAAGAACCTATGCAAGTACTGTATGATACTTTTGATGTACCAGCACTTCAAGAATTCGTTGGACATACAATTACCAGAAAAGGGGAAACCTACGGAAAAATTAGAAGTTGGCGTACTCACCAAAAAGAGTGAATACTAATTAAAAAAAATCTCAATGGGGGAGATGTTGTGGAGTAAACCCCCACTTACTGGTAACACCAATGAACTAATATCAGTCGGTCAAGTGTCATACGTGATACATGCTTGGGCATTCATGTTTCTTTTGATCCATGACTAAGCAGATTTTCTCACACTAAGTTGTCATTTCTTTCTGCACTAGACTGGTTGCCAACCAAGGTTGCTGTAGAATCCAATCTGTCCTGCTATTTAATTAATGGGGGTAGAAGAGATTAAGTCATCTTTACCTGAGGTTATTTGCTTGTCAATGAATGAGTTCAACTGGAATTTGAATTTGGCTCTCTGAATTCTCATTCCGTGCCAATATCCATGACACTGTAACACAAAATAAGACTCCAAGTGAGTCAAAAAAGTTTAGAGTATTTTAATCCTGTCACAGCAACTAGCCTAAGCAAGACTTAATATTACAACTACTAGAAACATGTTATAACTATCTCTCTATCTCATTACTAAAAAAAAATTAAAAGTAATTCATATTCAACATTATCTAACAAAAGGTTTAAAATATCAAAGGATTTTAAGTAATTTTGCTCTTGTTTTTCAGGAATACATTGCCCTTGTTCCTTTATTGGTGTACATTTGTGGATTTATTACTTCAATTTTAATCAGGTCGGTTACCAAATTGGTAGGCACCAAGGTAATTATTAGATTTTTCTTTGAATATTACAACTTTGCTATTTAAGAATCAAAACCTAAAGGAATTCAATCATTTTAAATTGTCATAATTTGATATGCTTGAAGAAATAAATTTATCCTTAGTCTCTGTTATTTGTACAACCTTTTTCTTAGTCTATTTTAACCCTGAAAAGGAATCTAAAATATTTGCATTTATTGGGATGTATAAATTGACTTAATTTTTTTGGCTCTCATTAAATTTTACTTTGAAAATGTTTTTTTTTTTTTATTTTTGTTTTTTAATTTTGTTTTTTCGTTCTATTTAGTTCACTTATTTCATTGGTCTTGTCTTTGCCATAAGTTTCTGCGTCTGGACGTGGTTTATCCCAGAAAATTCTTTGCAAGTTTTTGGCACTGCAGCCCTTAATGGCATTGGTGGGACCACTATTTTGGTCACTTCTTTGGCTCTTAGCTCAGAATTAATTGGGGACAACACAGTAAGTTTTTATTTTTTTTCTCTCTACACAATTTTATCTTTCAACAAAAAGAAAACAACCAATATGAGAAAATTAATTCAGTAAAGTGCCATATGTGATATACGCTTTGGTCGATCATGTCTCAAAAGATACATGACTGACTGGGCAGAAGATTATCTCACAGTAGGTTGCCATTGCTTTCTGCGGTAGACATGTTGCCAGCCCAGGCTATAGAACCCAAGCTGTCCTATTATTTGACTCATAGCTAGAAGGGGAAGAGATGTATTATATTAAGTAGTAATTAGGTGGGGGATCAATTTATTACTTTATTACAATATAAAACCATCCCCCATTTTATGACCAGTGGAAGCCTAAACCATGTTTCCAACTATTATATTCAGTCAGTCAGTTAAGTGCCATACGTGATACACGCTTTAAGCGATCATGTCTCGAAAGAGACATGACTGACTGGGCAGAAGATTATCGTGCAGTAGGTTGCTATTGCTTTCTGCGATAGATTGGTTGCCAGCCAAGGCTATAGAACCCAGTCTGTTCTATTATTTAACCCATACCTGGAGGAAAGAGACGTATTTATACCTTTCCCAAGGGTATTTGTGTGTAAGTGAATGTAAAGAATTCAGCTGAAATTCTAACTTGGCTCCTCAGTTTGTCATTTCGAGTCGATATCCATTGCACCACCCACGCACAAATTAATTACAATGAAAAAAAAAAACAAAAAAAACAATGATTATTGTTTCTATCAAAAATTGAAACGAACGACAGACACCTGAAGAAGGTAGGAGGATAAAAACATTGATTATAAATGCTAAGATAAGGATTATAGAATGGGGGGGAAAAAAAAATCATTCTTCATCTAAGATTTATTTTCTGATTATCAAAACATTTTATGGGCAGCTGAGTTCCTTTCATCTTTTGACATGTGCTGTGGAAATCTTTTTATCCAATTCCATATTTTATTGCAGTAATTATTGGAAAAATATTTAAGCATAATCGTAGATTATCATCTAAAACTAATCCTTAGATATAATTGATAGATCATCATTAGTCCCTTTAATCATTGAGGGGACATAAGAGTATAAGGAACAGACAACCTCCTCTAGGATGAGCAATGGCTCTCAGGTGTCCAGCATTGTCATGTCTGTCCACAATTTGATGATGTCTGACCAGATCTTGCATTGCCGTCTCTGCTTGCATCTACCTTCAAAAGAGCCTTGTATGATGGTCTCTCGGCCAAACTATAGTATCTTCCACTGCTTAATATTGGTGTGAAGACATTCTTTACTGTCAAACCCCCAACACTTTTGACCTTGATCCATACATAGTCATTGGTTTTGTACTCTCAGTAGGAGATGCAAAGGAACTTTCTCAAGCATTTCTTGAACTGCTGTATCTTTTTCCCTGGCTCAACCAGGAGTGTCTAAAATCTCCTAGTTGTAGAAGAGGATACATATGACCAGCAATTTGTACAGCTTCAACTTGATATGGAAGCTGATGTTGCTCATCTATATCCTTTCCTGTCCAGCCAACACTATTGTATCTATGGCGATCCATGTGCTGATTTCTGTGTTGCCAGTGCCATCTTTCGACAGGATTGATTCCAAATATTGAAATTAAAATTCCAGTTGTTCATCATAAATGTTGACACTGGGGACACCTTGAGGTAGTGTAATGGTTGAAAGCTTGTCTCGATAGAATCACTAAAGTTGAGTAGTGAGTTTAATCCTCACTGAGTGTCCCTTACTTTTGGCCTTGTGCCACATCTAAGCTATGCTTAGAAAATCACCATAAATGTTTCTTTATGGAGGATGATACAAAAAATTTATCTTTTGAAGAGACTGTCCAACATTTGCTGTCGTATTGTTGTGGATCATCGTCACCAATTTGTTGTGGAGTTGTGGTGAAACTTTGCCACAAAATTGTAGCGACCGGTTTGTACCGGAAGTAAGACTCTAAACAAGAAGGTAGGTTCAAAACGGTGTATTAGTATAACAAGATATTTCTATATTACATATTATTAAAACTTCCTTTGAATAAGTAAGTCCAAAGGTATTAATACGCTGCCTGACTAGTATGTCGTTAATTGCTCTCGTTAACTGTTGTATTTGACTGCTCTTTAACTGCTCATGTGAAGAAAATTTAGGGTGATTCGGACATGTTCATCTTTGCTTCCTTGCCTTGTAAAATTTTGCAAAGTAATAACAAAAGACTTTAGAATTATCCACTGGGCAAGACATTCTAAAAATAGTATAAAATACATAGTTTCTTTTTAAAAAAAAAAAAAAAAAAAAAACAGGGGTTGCCTGACAATTATGGCCGGTAGTGTAAATTCAAAACAATGTATTAGTATAATAGACTAAACTATTGCCCGGTCCACACTCCACCCACGTCTATTGAACAGGTGACGAGGCTCATCTCTTGTTCCCTGTTTAGGATGTGGTTTCCGGCTTTCTCTTTTCCAATCTTTTCATTCTTACATAGCCCCCTGCACATCAGTGGCGTTGCCGCCTTGTTTGGGGTTATGATTTAAACAAAACAAAAAAAAAAAAAAATAAGATATTCAAAAGTGTTAACAATAAATAATAGAAAAATAAACCTGACTAGTATCTGTCGCTAACTGTTCGAGTTAGTTGCTGTACTAGGCTGCTCGTAACTGCAGTATTTATCTGCCTTCCCACTTAAGACAAAATGTTGCATAAGGCTTTTTTTAATGTCGGCAATCTGCCTTCAGAGTTCAACAATATACAAAGCAGTTAACTGCTCTGTGGAAGTCATGCAGGCAAACTGTTGCAAGAGGACGACTTTATTTCTCGTAGGAGGGCACTATAACATGTATAGAAAATGTTACGCTCACAGGAGAAGCAAGGGGAAACAGCAAGTAACCTACTTAATGAGTTTGCCTAAATGAATGGCAGAGACAAAGAGGGATGGTAAAGGGTAAAAAATGAATTTGTTCTTTTATGTGCCGTGTCCCATCAGGATGTAGACAATTATGACCCCTCCACATCTTCCTGTCTCTTGTAGCTCTTAATAAATTTTGTCTTGTTATTTCTTCCAAACCCTGGTCTATCATAAATTTATTCAAGCTCATGTTTTGTGTTGCTTTCCTCTGTCCCTCTTTCTCTAAATCTGTCCTGTGAGTATCATGTTTTCCAAGCCCCCTTTCATCATTACATGCCCCAGAAATTTCAACTACCCCTTCCTGATGTTAAGTATAAGTTTCCTTTTTGTTTCCGTTTTCCCTAAAACTTTGTTGTTTACATGTTCAGTCCATGTTATCCTCACCCCCACTGGACCAACGCACTCCACAAGATCAGCTGTTGGTCTGATATGGTCCAGTATTACAGGTTAGACACAAGTTTCCAGTTCCTAATGTCAATTCAATGCCACCCTCCAGCCATGTTGTGATTTTTTTTTTTTTTTGTCATGGAGAACGGTCATCAGATTATGGAAACCTGGAAGCTCCCTGTTGATCCGCCTGCATGTTTGTCAGGTGAGATTTGGGTTAACAGAAAAATAAATATAACAAAGTCAATGCAATTTTAAAAGGACAAAAGTTTTTTTTATATATCAAAAACAAAAAAAAAACAATTCTTTTAGCACAAAATTGAATCTCTTGTATATGAAGAATAACCAAATAAAACAGGAATACTTCGAATAATTTCAGTAAAAGGGAGATGCGGCCTTTTAACCTATTCTGTTCTTAGCGCAACTATTACAACCTTCGACATTCCCGTTCTCAGTAGTTGTAACTGTAGTATTAGTGGTATTAGGAGTAGCGTTTTTTAGATGTTAGCAGCTCTCGTCGACTCGTCTCGCCTCATCGACTCTTTCTTGTCTCATCGACCCGTCTCGGTTGTTCTCGTCGGCTTTCTCATCGACTCTACCTCGACTCATTCTTTCGAATCTTCCTTCAACCTTCTTTCAACCCATCATCTATTCCGGCCCGTCTCTTCGACCTGTTTCCTGGTGCTCCCTGTCAACTCTCTCATCGACTCGTCCTTTTAACTCTTCTGTCAATGTATCATCATTTCTGTCTGTGCTCGCGCAAACATGCGCTTAAATAGAATCGGGTTGTCGAGAATACTACCCGATTATTCACATCTCTCCTTAGCTATAAGTCACACACACACACACACACACACACACACATATATATATATATATATATATATATATATATAAAAATTAAATTTGTTTTTATTTAAAATTATTTTAATTAAAAAACAAATTTAGTTATATTTATATTACGCTGTAGGATATTGTATTGGGCACTTTTTTTTTAACTAAAAATAAGATACAATTTTTGTTGCACAAAGTTGAATGTCTCTTGTATATGAAGAATAACCAAATAAAATAGGAATACTTTGAATAATTTCAGTAAAAAGGAGATGTGACCTTCTTTTAACCCTTTCTATTCTGTTCTTAGCGCAACTATTACAACCTTTGATGTTCCTGTTCTCAGTAGTTGTAACTGTAGTATTAGTAGTAATAGTGGTGGTATTTAGGTGTTAGTGGTAGTATTTTGCTTCGTTTCCCTCAGTATCAGCAACACACAGCGAATGCTTTCTTTCAATCTCTGAAGTCTCTCATCTCGGTTCAACTGCATTCGAAGACAGTCAAACCCCAACTCCTACTCCACCAGTTTTCATTTTATTCACCTCTTTTTATCAAGAGAACCGGCCTCACATGCTCCACTTGTAACGTATCTGTCTTTATAGCACGAATGTACTAACATGCTACCAAAGTACAACCTCACTCCTCCGAAAATAAACAGTTTACTTTTTCATTGATTGGTTTTCAAGATTCGCATCAAAACTCTATTGTTTTATCACCTTCCTATTAATTATTATGCTGTTTAGTAAACTGAGATTGATTTTTTTTTTTTTTTTTTTTTTTTTTTTTTTTTTAATTCTAAATCGAAACATCCTTAACCTACTACTAATAGTAATAATATTAATAATAATAGCACCCTGGGTTTCGTATATTTATACCCAAATGTCAATTAGTTTCAATGTTGTAATTTGACGAAGTAACAACATCGCCATACAACACAATATTACTACTATTAATAATAATAATAATAGTACCCTGTGATTCGTAAATTTATACCCAAAATTCAATTAGTCTTTTAACCTCAATTCTTATCGTATCAAAATCCATTTCTCTTTAAAAGTTCCGAATTATTACTGTTCCAGTAATTTTTCATTAATAATCTGAAATCCTTTGTACACTTAGAAAAAAGATTGTATTTCTAAATTAACTTTCTGTACATTAACATTGCAAAGTCCTTACAGCATATCATCATCTTGATTATTTGAAGACAGTTTCTCTTTCACTTGGTTTTTTTCGGTTTCATGGCACATCCTCCCTTCCCACCATTATTATCATTCCGGGGGTGACATCGCCCCTGATACATCCTCAGCATCTTTCTGTAGATCCACATTTGTTTCTTCTTTATCCCTGAAGAGATTGTCCAGCATTCACTGTCATATAGGAGGACAGCTATCACATAACAGTCGAGTGCTCATTTCTTTGTTTCTAACGACATTTTTCTGTCTCTTAATACTTTGCTTAGCTATTACTTACAGGTACAAAACAAAGTTGTAGAGAGCCATGATTGCCTACATCATGAAGTGACATGAGGCATTTATTAAAAAATAAAAATTATAATAAACGTATTATAATACAATTTATGAAAATAAAATATTATCAATGATTTTTAATGAATTAAATGACTCCAATAAGTAGTGTTACTGGTAATACTGATATGAGAGGTTAATAAAATGATGCACTTTATAGGAAATGAATAAAATACATCTGAAATGTTAAATAAGTAACTTATTTAGTTTATATAGGCACCATGAACACGTACCTCTAAATAGTTGATCCAATCCTTAAAAAATTCTTACCCTTTGATGTGATAAACATTTTAAATGCTTCAATTACTTCTCCCTTAGTATTTGTCTATATTTCTGAGATCAGGTAGTATTTACATTATTCAGACTATTGTCCTCATCTTTGTTGCAATTTGTATTAGAGAAAACCATTAACATCAAAAAATTGCAATATGAACTTTGGTAAAAAAGGGTTACTGGACATTAGGTTTATAAGGCCCCAAAATTCAGTTGTTCTTGTCCTTAAGGACAATGGCCTAGTGGATATAGATGTTGGTTAGTTCCTATGACTTGACCCAAAGTTCAATACCAGACTACAGCAGTGGTGAACAAGTAACTTGCAGGGTTAGAGGGAGATAACTCACAACTTCCAGTCGAGCATTACTATGCAAGGGATGAGAATAATATACCCCTATGATTGTAATGTTTTGTTCACACTGATACAAACAGGAATTGAACAGTGACATCAGTCAGAAGCTGACCAGGTGCAGAATTCTGTCTGATGGGTTTTAATACAATTGATGCCAAATTCTGAAGTTAAAGATTGTTGTTAATGATGTTGTATTGATATAAACAAATGCTGAAATAAGCCTCTTCCATTTTGTTTCATTGTCAATGATTTTTTTTAATACTAGTGAGAAAGTGAATTTTTCACTTAGTTTCACTTGGAAATGTCTACAAAATGTGGCGTAAACAATCATTTAATTTTACTTGGTCTTTTGTGTTATGCCCTGCCATTCAGTCAGTTAAGTGCCATACGTGATACACGCCCTGGGCGATCATGTCTCAAAAGAGACATGACTGACTGGGCAGAAGATTATCGTGCAGTAGGTTGCCATTGCTTTCTACAGTAGACTGGTTACCAGCCAAGGCTATAGAACTCAATCTGTCCCATTATTTAGCCCATAACTAGAGGGAAGTGATGGATTAATACCTTTCCCAAGGGTATTTATGCGTAAGTGAATGCAAGGAATTCAACTGGAATTTGAACTTGGTTCCCCGATTTGTCGTTCTGAGTCGATATTCACTGCACCACAATGCACATTACCTCATAAATAACACCAGTTGACATTTTTTTTTCCTGATCCAAATGTTGGGTAATCGGCACATGTTTCTGGGCTATTTGAGAATCAAATCCTACCCCCCACCCAATTACCAAACATTTTCTTGGTACAGATAATTTTTTATTTTGCTTAAAATAGGTCAAAATGCCTAATTTACAAAAATATGCCATGGTTTAAGTATGCAAGTGACAGTTGAAACATTTCGTTTCATGCTAAAATGTTTTATCATTCAAGAAAAAGTATTCAAATAACTTTCAAAATAAATTCTGAGCAATTTCAGTTCAGATAAGCTGACCTGAAAATTCTTGATTCTGATATTTCTATTAAATGCCTCTGTTTAAACTGAAAATGTGCTTGCAATGTGACTTTTGAATGCTGCTAAATCTCATACCATGAAAGTGTTGAGCGCACAACAGCCATCTTGTCTCACCAGCTCTCATGGTCTTGGCAGAATATTCTCCAGGGTTGGTTCAATCTGCTGAATGAAACTATCAAAATCTTTTTTTCTGTTGAAGAAGCATCACTTTGTACTGTTTCTTTTCTAGGAATGTGGTGCTTTTGTCTTTGGAACTCTGAGTTTCTTTGACAAGTTATGCAATGGTGTTGTCGTCGTTATTATCCAACATCTCCATCCATGTGTGTAAGTATAAAGATTAAGCAATTGCAATTTAAGGGTAATTTCTCATTGAAAATTTAAATATAAATAGTTAAATTTCAGGCAGTAGAATAATTTGTTTAAAATCTTTATTAGTAAAGTCTAATCTAATATGGGTGCCTTACTTTATTTTAAAAATTTTGAAAAAAAAAATTAAAATACAAGTCGTGTGCCTGTATAGATTACTTGAAAATTAGGCATTTGTATGAGCGTCAAGACAGTTTTGAGATTTTAATGATCTAATGAATATATCGGTGATCTCTTCCATGTCAAGAAAGAGCAACTGGCAATACCCAGAAATAGCAACTGACCAGAAATATTAAAAACTGAAGAGGAAGCTGCAATGGCAAAACTGAATAGAAACAAAGCAGCAGGACCAGACACCATTGTAATAGAGATGCTGACAGCCTTAGACAACTTCAGTGTAGACAGTATTACAAAAATAATAAATTAAGTTTACAACACTGGCAATATGTTGGGAGGCTTAAGCTGATCAATTTTCATCTTACTGCCTAAGGAGCAAGGCGGTAAAGGAATGTAAACTCCATTGAACAATCAGCTTAATTAAAAAAAAAAAAACTCATCTAGGTTCTGATGAATAAAGTGCATAGCAGAATCAGGCCAGAGATAGAACAGTGCAGGTTCATCAGATACCAAAACAAGGAACGTGATATTTATGCTTAGAATGCTATCAGAAAGATCAATAGAAATGCGGAAGGATGTGTAGCTGTGTTTTATAGGCGACACAAAGGTGTTTGACAAAATACGCCACAAAGACTTAGATGTTTGGTAACCTTGACATATTTGGGAGGGACTTTAGAATAATAGAACTTTTACTAGCAGCAAACTGCCTGTATATTTTATTTTATTTCTTTTAATTTATTTTTTATTTTTATTATTGTTTATTATTTTTATTTTCTATTTATTTTATTTTTTACTTTTTTTATTTTTTATTTTTTTAATCGTTTTTGCCCCAGGCAAGGTGGTACCACCACTGATATTGCAGGGGGCTACATAAGAGTAAAAGATTAGGTAGAAGAGTAAAGAGAAAGCCGAACTAGTGACATAGGGTGTCAGAAAGGATGGGAACACAGGTGTGATGACAGTTGCAAAGGTAGAGAAAAGAAGACTTACAGGGTGATGTAGAAAGAACTGGAGTCAACTGGCTAAGAGATGGGTATTGACATTGCATTTAAATTCCTGGAGGTTGTAGCTGTCAGGAAAGCAAGTATATAGAAGGGAGTTCCACAGGTGGGAAGTGTGAGAAAAGAAGCTGCTGGAGTAGAATTGTCGTCTGCATTTAGTTGATCTAACTGCGAATGGGTGAGGCCCTGTTGCCAGCCTGGTTGCACGAGTAAACTCCTGTGGCAGGGGCACCAGGGACTTAAGTTCGTTGGAGCAAAAGCCATGAAAATGAATTCAGCAGATAAACAAAAATAGAAAAATGTGTAAGACAAAGACGTCTTCTCACCAGTTTTATTCATTCTATACAATGAGGCAATTCAGAGAGAAATAGAAGTCCTGCCAGGATTCGTCATTGGTAGTTACAATCTTAACAATATAGGATACGCAGATGGCACAGTGCTGATAATAGACACGGAAAGGAAAATACTGGACCTCCAACAGGAGGTAGCATAGTCATCAGTAAAAAGAAGCCCAAAATACTAAGTTGGGGATACCAAAATCAAGCAGGTGCAAAAATTTAAATACCGGGGGGAAGTGTTCTAACAGTGAACCAAAAGTGACACTGAGATTCAAAGGTGCATTGGCATGGCCAAAAATGTATTTCAAAAGCTAAGCAGAGTATTGAGACAAGAAGATTTTGTTGAAAACAAAGAAAAGAATAATGGACATGTGATGTCCTCCTATACGGCAGTGGATGCTGGATAATCTCAAAGATGGAGAGACTTGAAGCAACCGAAATGTGGTTCTATAGAAGCATACTGGATATTACAATCAATATATAAATTGACCCCTCACTTTGTGGTTAAAACAATTTCTATATATCTAAAAGCATGAGGATGCATTCCAGAAGCTGAGTAAAGTATTAAGAGATAGGAAAATTTTGTTGGCAACAAAGAAGAGATTACTGGATTGCTATGTGATATCTTTCCTTCAATATGGCAGTGAATGCTGGACACTGTCATCAAAGCTGAAGGAGAGACTTGAAATAACAAATGTGGTCCTACAGAAGGATGCTGAGGATTCCATGGACTGAACATGTGAGCAACAAAATTTTGGAGGGGATGCAAAGAAAAGGAAGTTATACTTAACATCAGGAAGAGACAGCTGAAGTTTCCAGGATACATAATTAGGAAGGAAGGCCTGGAGAAACTGACTCTCACAGGACTGATACAGGTAGGGTTGAGAAGTACCAAGGGTGAAAAGTGTTAAGAGTGACAAGGAATAGTGACAAATGGGGATCATATGATTTGCCCGTGTCCTGAAAAGACATGGCACATAAAGATATAGTGTCAATTAAGACCAAACTCTCTCTATGTAATTTGCTTTCATAATTGTTGATTTGATGATAGAAAAATTGTTTGTTCCTTATTTAGATAGCATATGTTATTTCCTACCACTACCTCAGATAAACAATGAACCATTTCTGTTTGATTGTGAAGATAAACTGAAAAGTTTGTCTATATTTCTAAGATAAGGTAGTATTTACATTATTCGGCCTGTTGTCCTCATCTTTGTTGCCATTTGTACAATGTTTCAGTCATATGCTCTAGCCTTCTTCAGGTGCTAAGAACTTTGAACTGAACCCTTTATTACAATCACTGGGCTATATCCACTGGGCCATATGTTCTTAAGTGGATATAGACGTTGGTTAGTTCCTGACTTGACACTTAGTTTGTGAGTTCAATACATCAGTGGTGAACAAGTAACTTGCAGGGTTAGCGGGAGATAACTCATGACTTCCAATCGAGGCTTTACACAAAGAATGAGGATGATATATCCCAGTGATTGTAATAAAGGTTTCGGTTCGAAATTCCTAGCACCTGAAGGAGGCCGAAGCATCGTACAAATGGCCACAAAGATTCAGACAATAGTCCGAATAATGTAAATACTGAAAAAAAGTTATTTTAGAGATGCTGTTTGGCTTTAGTTGAGGGACGGGGAAGAAAGACGATAATGCTCTCAAGTAACTAACATCTGCTTCAGGAAATGAAAAACCTCAGATTTTTTTTTTTCCTCTCTCTAATCATAACTTCGATGTGGCACAAAGTACATATACCATATTTTTATTTCAAAGCTCACAAGAAAATTTAATTTTTTGCATTAAATGACTCGTAAGCCATTAAACAAACCAACCTCAGACAAATAATGGACCATTCAATTTTGATTGCACAGAAAGAAGAAAGATATACTCGAGATTCTGTTTGTTTTTGGTATTAATACTCGTGTGTTTATCAGCAACAGTGAAATTTGCATCTTTTCATTTGTACCCTCTTATTTTAATTAATGACCTGCATCCATACTCATGATTATTATTGCAATATTGTGTTAAAGTTAAGTTCAAATATTCGCTGTTATAATAGAATATCCGCAGATACTTCATTGTAAAACTCGTTGAGAGCTTCAGTTATTAACTTAAGAGTTAAGAATTAAGATTCATGAGAAAATTAAAACAGCAAATAATTAAAAGTTTTTCTAGTTTGTAATAATTTTCTACATATTAAATGATTTCTCACAATTACAGTGTTTGCACCTTTGTTAATACGAAAAGGAAATGTGATTGCTGATAAAGTGGGTGTGAATTGATGCACTCAAAATAAATTTATTCTTGACCATTTTTTTTTCCCCAGAGGTTGCTGTCCAGAATGTACAAGCTATGAACGTCTAATCTTGACCATTGTCCCCTGTGTTGCTGCGTTATTGGCTTTGTCCATGCTTACATTACTTGCCCCGCAGAAAATTGGGAAACGTAGCGGACGAAGTAAGTCTCTCTAAATTTTTTTTTGCTTTTTTTTGTCCCAGGTAGCCATTTTGTGAAATACCTTAAAAATATTTTTTCTTTTGTCACTTTTCACTCCTCTCAATTTAAGTCAGTTCAGTGCCATACGTGAAACACGCTTGGGCAATCATGTCTTGAAAGAGACATGACTGACTGGGCAGAAAAGTATCCCACAGTACATTGCCATTGTTTTCTGCAGCAGGCTGGTTGCTAGCCAAGACTATAGGACCCAATCTGTTCTATTATTTGACTCATAGCTAGAGAGGGAAGTGACTAAATATATTTAGTGATTTGTGGGGGATCAGTTTATTACTTCATAACAATATAAAACTGATCCTCCATTTTATGCCCAGTAGAAACTTTAATCATGTTTTCAACTACCATATTCAGTCAGTTAAGTGCCATATGTTATACACACTTGGGCAATCATGTCTTGAAAGAGACATGACTGAATGGGCAGAAAATTATCTCACAGTAGGTTGATATTACTTTCTGCAGTAGGCTGGTTGTCTACCAAGGCTATAGAACCCAATTTGTCCTATTATTTAACCCATAACTGGAGGGAAGAGATGGATTAATACCTTTTCCAAGGGTGTTTGTGCATAAGTGAATGTAAGGAATTTAACTGGAATTTGAACTCGGCTCCCCTATTTCTTGTTCCAAGCCGATATCCAGTGCACCACATTCCACATTTTAACACATACGTTTACCAAAATGACACAAAAATATCTTAATGTTAGAGTAAATGTTTCTCAATAAAATTATTATTGGCTTCAACCGAGGCTTCCAGGTGACTTTGGAATCTCCTGCATCTCTTCTGGACGGTCTCCTTGTTTAAGTTGGGGAATGCTGCCTTCAGTTCATCTTTGTTTTGACAAGGAGTGTTTTTGTTCTCTCACCCCACGTAATAATCGAGGGATTTGCAGTCTGGGAAGTTAAATGGCCAAATGTAAGTGGTGATGTGGTCGCAGAAATTGTCTGACAGCCATGATTGGGTTCTCCTGCTTGTGCGGCATGGTGCAGAGTCCTGTTGTCAGGCATAGTTTTCCAGCAGCCACCCTCTTGACCTAGGGCAGCACTACCTCTTCAAGGCACTTGATGTAGGCCTCCATGTTGAATCTGAGGACTTTCCCCAATAAATTTGGGAGCTCCTATTAAAATGATCAGAATCAGTTTTCCAAGCTGCCATACCTTCATAATCACCATCAGACTCCTTTTAATCTTGAATGCTTTGCTCTCTCTCTCTTTGACATTCTGAAATGTTGCAGCGTGCCATTTTCAAATCTCTGGAGTGAATTGTATCATGTTGTTCTTTTTCTCATAGATGGTGTCCCACTGACCCAACTATACTGTGCAGTCAACAAAATCAAAAGCAAACATGTATGCACAAAAACTAAAAATATATAATGACGACAATTTACCCATCGCACCCTGTATACGGTAGCGAGCATAAAGATCAGAATGATGTTAAAAGGTTTAAATATGAAATAACTTTTTATTTCAAAGCTTCAAAGGACATTTTATCAAGTGGGGTGGGGGAGAAGAAAAAAAGATATCAAAATAAATTATATAATTCCAAAATATAAAGCTCAAACTTATTTTGATAAAGTTATAAGAATAATTATATAACATTCGCAAAAAATAGATGATCAAAAACATCAGAACGATTAAATGAATCCATAAAATCTAATAATTATTTTGCATTATTGAACATGTTTAAGGGTAAGAATATAAAATCTGGTCAGTCAGTTAAGTGCCATACGTGATACACGCTTGGCCGATCATGTCTCGAAAGAGACATGACTGACTAGGCAGAATATTATCCCGCAGTAGGTTGCCATTGCTTTCTGTGGTAAACTGGTTGCTGACCAAGGCTATAGAACCCAATCTGTCCTGTTATTTAACCCATAACTGGAAGAAATAGATGGATTAGTACCTTTCCCAAGGGTATTTGCGCGTAAGTGAATGCAATGAATTCGGCTGGAATTCGAACTCGGCTCCCCGATTTCTCGTTCCGAGCTGATATTCAACGCGCCACAACGCACTAGAAAAAAAAATTGCTACTAGCTTTAGGACATGCATTATATAAGTTCCCCAGAAAAAGTAATTAATCAAGACTTCACGTGGGCTATTTGGTATTATTTCACTAAATTACACTGGATCTTTACTGGCTCTTGCATTGTAAACATGGCAAAAAAACTCTGATGTCGTTGGAACTTAGAAAACTGATAGTCAAGTTATGTAATGAAGATAAACTCTCAGTTGGGGATATTTCAAAAAGTGTGGGGAAATCTAAGTGTTATTCGTATTTTAAGAATAACTTGAGGAAACTGGGTCATGTGAAACCAAAAAACCACCTGACAGGCCTAGGAAAACTACTGCAAGTGAAGACAGATGGATTGGTAAAGAATCAAGAGTTAATGCTAACCTCGGCATTAAAATATCTCGGCACACGATTTCCCTGAAGACTTAATGAAATAAATCTGAAAAGTTGGGTAGCCTCCATGAAGCCTTACGTTTCGAAAAGGAACCAAATGAGCCGATTGAAATTTGCCACTGAACACGTCATATGGACAGAAGAACAGTGAGTTTGTGTTCATTTTAGCGATGAGTTAGTTTCTTCTGTTTGGTTGTGACAGAAGAAGGTTCATTCAATGCCGTCCTAAGGAATGATATTTGCCTCAGTGCATTAAAAGTAACGTTAAATTTGGAGGAGGAAGTGTGATGGTGTTTGGCATGATTTCAACTGCTGGTATAGGACCTTTTGTTAGGTTACATGGTAAAATTAATGTAATTGTATACAGAGATATGGAAGAAGAATGTTGTACCTAATTTGAGAACTGCAATTAATCAACCAGCTGTATCTATGCATGATAACGAGCCATGTTACGCAGTGAAGTCTGTTAAGGCATTTCTTTCTGAGGAGGATGTTACTGTTAAGGAGAGGCCTGCGGAAAGCCAAGACATGAATCCTATTGAGAATGTTTGGAAGTTACTAAATGAAAGAGCTAAGGAAAAGAATCCAACAAACGTCGAAGAACTATGGACTAATTTGAAAGAAGAATGGGAGAAAATATCCGTTAATGAATGCTAGACATTAATTTGCTCATGTAGATGTCAAGCTGTTATTGAAAGTAAGTTTTTCAAATCGAAGTACTAATCAATTATGAATGCTATTTTTATTTGGATATGATGGATCCGTTATAATAATGATTTTGTTAATTGTTCTGATGTTTGTGATCATCTATTTTTTCGAATGTTTTATTCTTATAACTTATCCAAATAAGTTTATAGACCTTTATATTTTAGAATTATATAATTTACCTTTATATCCTTATTTTTCCTTAATAAAAAAAAAAAAAAAAATTGAAGCTTTAAAATTTCATAGACTTTTTCTTAACATCGTTCTGATCTTTATGCTCGCTACTGTATATATTTTTAAACAATATTCTAATTTTCTTTTTCATTAGCACTTGTTTGTACCCAGCTTTATTCCCTTATTGTCTCTGTGTGTCTTTGTCCATCTCTGTTCGTCTCTATCTTGTAGGAATGTTCACATTGTGCCTAATGAATTTCTCTTCTTTTAACAAACTAGGATGAATTTGCACCTCAGTAAGTTGAGTCTGTTGTTTGTGGGTTTGATTCCAATTTGTAGTATAGCATAAACCAATATGTAACATCCACCATTAAGAGTCTGTTATTAAACTGTGTAGGTAATTTTTTTTTTTTTTTTTTTTATCAAAATAAAAGAAACAAATAATCACTAAAATTGCACAATTTCTCAAAATATTTGATTTATAATGTCTGGCTAGTGTAATGAAATTAGCAATGAGTTACGTCTGTTTTGAAACATCTTTTGGGAAAGTCATAGTCATTTCTTCCCAAACTCAGATTCAACTCTCTAGCCATGGTTGGCAACCAATCTAGAAAAAGGAAAAATCTGAATTGTATGTAATCCTGGCAAAGTGCATACTATATACAGCCATCAAAAAGATGTTCGCAATTAACAAGGTTTGACATAGCTGATGTTATATTCAACACCTCGACTCCAGCATTTCATAGACCAACCTTTTTGCAATCATTTGGTCTACTTGTCAAGAGATTTCAATTCTTTATAGTGTATGTATATGAATAGAATAAGTAAAGAACAGTTAGGAAAAAGTCTTTAATCTGTTTCACTTTAACAAGCTTCTTCAGAGATCTTTTAGAGACAAATGATTAAAAAAAAAAAAAAATTAAGTTTTTAAAAATCCACTGACAGTATAATGTAAACACACTTAATTCATCTATAGTTTAAATACACTTGACATGCATTATTTTTGTGTACCTATACATTCATAACTTTTTTTTTTTTTCTTTTTTATAAAGCATCTAGTGTTTGTTTTTTATCATATCATGTGGGTCACACACTTAAACAGACAAGTTTTTCCTCTACATTTAAAATATTCATGTATTGCTTTATTACATGTGACATGTATCTGACTAATGAAATCAAACCTCAACATATTGTCTCTGGATTTATAAAAAAATTCTAAATTTTTTTAAAATCATTTGTCTTTAACAAGCTTCTTCAGAGATTTTTTTTTTTTTTAAAGTGAAACATGTTAAATTAAAGATCTTTTTTTACCTATTCTTTACTTATTCTGTTCATCTTGTCAGGTTTTGATCCATATATTCAACTTGTATATGTTTCATCAGGTAATATAAATGCTGTTTTAAAGAAAACTGAGCAGAAATGCCTCTCGCAAAAATCTGTATTTAAAGGAAAATAGAACCTTGCTTGATTGGCAAGTTCATCATGGCCGAGCAGTTAAAGCACACTTGATCAAATGGTGGTTTCTTCAGTAAAGTACACTGGTTAAAATCCTGACAGAGGGCACATTTTCTTTGTTTTGAGTTGAAAGAGATTAAAGAAGTATGTAAAATGCTTAGAATAAAACAATTACTATTCTAATACAAGGAGCCAGCAAAAATTACATTTTAAGCAATAAAAAAAAAAAATATGTACATGAAGGTAGGCTGAAAAGTTCATAGGCTGACCAAGATATAAATCTGAGTAGACATACCAGCTGGTAGACTTAGGTGCACGTGTAACAGAATAAAACATGTATGCACAAAAACTAAAGATATATAATGACAATTTACCCATCGCACCCTGTATACGGTAGCGAGCATAAAAATCAGAACGATGTTAAAAGGTTTAAATATGAAATAACTTTTTTTTATTTCAGAGCTTCAAAGGACATTTTATCAAGGGGGGTGGAGGAGAAGAAAAAAGGATATCAAAATAAATTATATAATTCCAAAATATAAAGCTCAATAAACTTATTTTGATAAAGTTATAAGAAGAATTATATAACATTCGCAAAAAATAGATGATCAAAAACATCAGAACGAATAAATAAATCTATAAAATTTAATAATTATTTTGCATTATTGAATTTTTTACGGTAAGAATATAAAATCTGGTTATTTTACTAAATTACACCGGTTCTTTACTGGCTCCTGCATTGTAAACATGGCGAAAAAATCTGTGATGTCATTGGAACTTAGAAAACTGATAGTCAGCTATTGGATTCTGGTACACTTGCATGTATTTTAGACTGTTGTGAATGGAAAATTAATTAAAATCAAAACCTTCACTTTTACAAGAATTCACAATGACGTGTGAAATCCTAATTTTTTTTTCTCAAATAGAAAAAGGATGACAATGTGCTTAAAGAAAAAGTTGAAACCAGATTTCCCAAGTAGGTGTTAAATTGATTTTTTGACCAATGGGAGCGACTTGCAAGACTAAAAAGGACTTCGAGTCAGTGTGAAAAATCTAGATTACAATAAAAGGATTTGATCAGCGTCAGGAGCAGCAATGAAACTAAAATGTAACTTCAGCTTCAAATCAACTTGGAGATAACATCAGGTTGCACATTGTTTTCTTTCTCTTTCCTTCTGCTGATTTCTTTCACTTCTTCATCCAAAGACATTCCTACCAAACCAACACATACATACGTACATACACATTCAACAATTGCTACTACGAACATTTTCTACAAATCTTGATACCCTTAATTTCTCATTGAACATTAATTTCTACAAATTCTTGCTATTCTTTCCCTTTAATAAATTTCTATTTTCAAATGCAAAATGTATATTTTATTCTTACACTATTCCACACATTTCAACCTTCTGATAATTCTGCATAAAACTTGTAAGCTGTAGGGAGTTTGGTTATGTATGACACAAGGCAGAATCAAAGAAACATTAACAAGCTCACTATGACTAAAAGACTACCAACTGGTGCGTGTACTTAAATTTATACCTTGGTCAGCTAACACTTGTATATAAGTAAAGCATACATTGTATCTGAAAAACAAATTCCAGAGTTTTGTTTCTCTTTAATTTTCAAAATAAAAAAATTGTTTTTGTCAGTTTATTCTGAATGTATTTTGAAGATCTAAGACAGTAAAAAATTTAATGGTCCTAATAAAAAAATTTTTTTAAAAATATGATGGTCCTAATGAAAAATGAATATTTGAAAAATATGATGGTCCTAATGAAAAATGAATATTTGAAAAATATGATGGTCCTAATGAAAAATGAATATTTGAAAAATTTGATGGCAATTCTAAGGTCAGAAGTGGAAAAAAAATCTGGAATGCTATGATTGACTATGTATTTAAGTGACATGGCATTAAAAGTAAATTTTGAATTCCTTCTATTAACTTTTTATTGTGGATAGTGTAACAGTTATTGGCGTAGTAAGTGGAATTGGCAAGTTGTTAAAAAATATGAGCTAGACTGCTGCATACATCATTTACAAATGTCAGGTTGGCTGTCTTTTCTAGCATTGAGTGACAGCCAGTCTAGGAGATGACTTGCCATCTTCATGTAAACCTGAAGATTGGCAATGGGAAATCACTTCCCTACTTTTGCCAAGTTATGACAATTCAGATAAAGTAAATGAAAATGTGGAGAGCCATGATCACCTCTGGTCACAAGGGGAATGGCATTTAAAACTATAGAAAACAATTGGTAATCACTCTATATTTTCCATGGCAATTCAGATAAGGTAAAGGAATCTGTGAATAGCTGTGATTGTCTACTGTTGTATACCACTTCGAAGAATAAACTTGGAACCAAAATGCTTGATATCAAAGATGAACAACAAATATATATATATATATATATATATATATATACACACACACACACACACACACACACATGAGGGCAGTTGACTGGCTGGGTTTGTCTTCTTTTCCCTTTTCTTGTCAATCCAATTTCTCTCTCAATCTGTCTTTTCTCCTCTCTCTTGTTTCATTTGACCGCGTCATCTTCCGCCTTGCATATAGTTTATTATTTCTGAATGTTTACATCCTCTAACTTTTGACATCGCTGTTCATCAAAAAGTTTTGCCTGTCACTTGGCGCCTGTATTCCTAACCTTTCAAAACTTTAACACATAACTCAAATCCTGGGCCTAATAAAGCAACAACTTTTAGGCAAAATTCAAATTTATTTCTGAACAGTCTCCTAAGGTGATGCACTGATTCTAACGCTTCTCTAACAATTTGATGCCTTTTTTGTGGAACAAATTTGTCTTTTGCTTCAAAATATGCCTCAGTTTTCAATATCACTTCTTCATTGGAGCCAAATCTTTCCCTGGAGCATCCTTTTGAAGTGACATTCTTGTAGTTTTGCTATTGTTGCGATCGACTTGACACTTTTTCTTTATTTGTGTGGCTGTTTTTTTTTTTTTTTTTTTTTTTTTTTTTTTTTTTTTTTTTTTTTTTTTTCAGTTGGGATACGTGAAGTCATCTCTGCTTGAAGAATAAACTTTACACGATATTAAATATCAAACTTAAGATGACACCACTTGTATTTTTGGTTTTGCTAATCTACAAATGCGGGTTTCTAATATAGTAATCCATCACCTTTTGTATCTTTGAACAAAATTCATTCCAATTGAGTAAAGAAAAGTGTTTTGTAACGCTGAAATAATGGAAGTTATATTTTCTGAGTTTTAAACGAAATTGTCTTTTTACTGAATGGTGGATATTACATACAATTCCTATTTTTATTTATTTTTTTCTCCTTATGCTCATTTATTTGAATCACTGTTAATAATTACAGGTTTAACATCCGATACATGCACCCAATCAACAATCACGTTGCCTAATGCTTATAGTAGATAGCTTTTTTTTCTCCATTCACAATATGGGTTCTTTTCATAAAATTTGTACCATTAAGTTCATGCATTTTTACAGGCTGCTAGTCAAAGTAAATTTTTGTGGGTTTTTGTATATTGCATATTTTTATTTCAGTTTTTTTTATCTTAAATATTTTAGTTTTTATTTTTGAGTGAACCTGTATGGTCGCCCCCTCCCTGTATTTTTTCTTTGATTCATTCTTATCGATTAGACCCTTTACTTTCAGATTAGTAAAAAAAATTTTAAAAAACAATATTTAAAAATTTTTAGTGGGTGCTCAGTTTATCATACGTTTCAGTAAATTGATCCTCCATATTGACAACACTCTCTTTGGGGTCTAGTAAATGACAATGATGAGCTATTACCCCCCACTTTTTTTTTTTTATAGCTTGTAGAAAATTAATGAAAAAAGACTAGAACCTTGTATGAGAAACTAAGCACCCTCTAAAAATCTTTAAATACTGAATTTTTCCGAATTATTTCGCTAATCTGAAAGTTTAGGGTCTAAGTGATAAGAATGTACAGAAAAAAAAAAAATTAAAAGCAAAACAATTGCAGGGGGGGGGGGGGTGCCAGTCTTACAGGTCCGCCAATTTTTTTTCTTTGTTTCTTTATTTTTGCTTTTGTTTCTCTTTTCAGTGGCTCTTGAGCCTTGTATTAGATGAAAATTATTAAGAATAAAAATATGGTACAACTTTAAAAATAATTTTACATTTTACTATGTGGTTCTATTATACACAAGAAAATATGGTAATGTTAGCAGTTGTAACAGGAAATTTTGGAAGCATCATGATATAGCATTGTATTTTACAGACAGAACAGAATGGGTGAAAAGAAATGACATACTTTGTTCTCAGAGACTTTTATTATGCTATATTGTACACAATAGATACACATCTCCCATGCAAAGAAATCATCACATATCTACATCGAAAGCAGTGTAAGGAGAACAAAAAGATGGGGTTTCACAAATATGGAGATTCTTCTGTGTTTCTGGAGAAACTGATTAGGACTCCAGATTCAAACAAACTGGATTCATTTACTATATTCCAAGTGGGGATATATTCTCCAAAATTGATATGGCAAGTCTTGGGTTTTTCCCTTATTGAGGACTGCTAACCAGAGATTTATTCCAAAAGGGAAACTGCACTGTAAATTTGTATCCTGTAGTATTGAGAAGCTGGCTGTCCCAGGTCAAAAGCCCAAGCAGGACAAACACTTGTCCTGATATCAATAAGCTTCTCTCTCTTTTTTTTTTTTTTTTTTTTTCATTACTGTGATGTCACTAAGTGGCCATCACATAAGTTTTGAGCAAAGGGAAATAATTTCTTTCTTTATCCTTCAGTCAGTTAAGTGCCATACGTGAAACACGCTCGGGCAATCATGTCTCAACATGACTGACTGGGCAGATTATCCTGCAGTAGGTTGCCATTGCTTTCTGCGGTATACTTTTAGCCAGCCAAGGCTATAGATCCCAATCTGTCCTATTATTTGACTCATAGCTAGAGGGAGAAGATATGTATTATATTATTAAGTAGTAATTAGTGGGGGATCAGTTTTCTTTTGCTGTGAAGTAACAAACCGATCCCCCACTTTATGGCCAGTAGAAGTATTAATCATGTTTCTAACTATTATATTCAGTCAGTTGTCATATGTGATACACGCTTTGGGCGATCATGTCTCGAAATAGACATGACTGACTGGGCAGAAGATTATCCATCAGTAGGTTGCCATTGCTTTCTGCGGTAGACTGGTTGCCAACCAAGGCTATAGAACCCAATCTGTCCTGCTATTTAATCCATAACTGGAAGGAATAGACGGATTAATACCTTTCCCAAAGGTATTTGCGCGTAAGTGAATACAATGGATTCAACTGGAATTTGAACTCGGCTTCCTGGTTTCTCGTTCCGAGCCGATATCCACTGTACCACAACGCACATTCATTCTCATCTTTCACTCGTTGGCAATGCTTAGTATTAAAAAAAAAAAAAAAATTTATAATTCCTTTTGTAATGTTTGTTTTTACGAATTTTCTAATGGAAAATTAAATTTAATCTTAATTGACTGATTTAGGAATTAATAATCCATGCACTTTGATTATCTTTTTTTTATTTTATTTTATTTTATTTTATTTATTTTTTTATTTTTTTATTTTTTTTTTCTGCAGGATTGTTACTTCGGTCTACAGTCAGTGGTTCAAGAACAAATACATATGGATCAAATGATGTCACAGAGCCTCTTCTTACAGAAAAGCCTCACAGCAACTGCTGATAATGAGTTTAGATTATCTTATAAATATATGAACTGTCCATGAAGAAAATGGGGGGCAGGGGTGGACGTGATTAATTTCCAGTGTGACTGTGATAGAATGGCAAATTGCCAGTGTGAATCATGAAATTGACTCTCCCATACACGCATACACATATTTAAAACCTTGGTTGATTTTACTGCAGGAAGGTGTAATATTTTGGTGTATGTGAAAACACACACACAATTTTTTTTTCCCCACTTACTGGTAACACAATTTTTAACTTCATACACAACACAACCTTCAGGTGCTGTAATGAGACTGACCTGTTCCAAACTACTGGTGAAGAAGAAAAAAAAACATATATTTATTAATATACAATTTATAGCAGTTGTATTACATTGAGGACTATTTTATTAAAGCCATATCACTCAATGTGAAATTATATATGAACAAGATTAAATTAAAAAAAAAAAAACCTAACATTCATCTAAATGAAAATATTGTCATGATGCCTTGTTTAAGACATTTTTAGTATTTAAAGCCAGGGATTCTTGAAAAGATTTCGGATGAATATGAAATTGTTAGATATATTTAATTGTTACATCCTTGGAAATAAATTTTCTGACTGTAAATATTCAATATTACAAAGTCTGAAATTCAGAAAATGTTTAAATTTGTATAAAAAAAAAAAATTTTAGACAAAGGAAATGTTGCAAATATTTTTTTTATTTGAAAATCTAAATATGATGAATACCCAACTTATTTTATGTGACTCTTCTCTCCATACAAGGTGACTTTTTAGCCTTATAATTCTCCTATTTATTTCCATGGAAACTTGAATGGATTCAAAGAACGAGAATGCAGTAACATTGTGGGGTAGAGCAAGGTTTTTGGCTACAAAACAATTTCTTCCGCTGCAATGATGTTTGTGCATAGCCCGTTTCCATAAACAAGACGCATTGTACCCGTGGCTCTCTACCTGCAATCTGACTGTGATGAATTTGGTCTCTAAGCATTCAAGTAAAAATGTTAATAAATATCAATAATTGTTTTTAATTTTATTTATTTATTTTTAAATATTTATATTTTTATTTTTTAAGGAAAGAATTGAGCAACACACTTGTTTCGTGTACACTTTTGTGCCAGAAACTATTTTGCCATACTGCCAATCAGCTGTTATCTGTAACAAGGTGAAAATAAAAATAGATTAGTGTTGGGAAGGTTCAATCTTCAATGCCTTAACATCAGTTAGGGCTGAAGATATTATTTTTAAAGTGTTTGGTATTTGTGTTTGTTTGTTTGTTTTTTTTTTTTTTTTTTTTTGCTTCTCTCTTGTGCACATGTCATTCAAAATAATACCTGACCTCTCTCTAACGATTTGAGTAGTTAAATCAGTTCTATTATTATTAAACCCCAAGCATGACAATAAAAGCCACTAAGATTCAAGTCGTTACTGAGAGTGAAAGAAACAGGGCAATAAAAGAATAGGATTCAAGGTGAAGGATGATGACACTTGACACTACGTTTACATTTTTGAAGATCATGGCTCAGAGGAAAGTGAAAAACCAGAAGAGTTCCACAAATAAGAAATTATGGTTTCAACACTGAGGATAAAAGATCCCTCAACATACCATGAGAGCTTTGCATCGCCACAAAAATAACTCTTACTAAACTTCCATATAGGAATGAAAATGTGGAGAGTTGGTAAAGGAGAATCTTCCACCCTTCCCTTTGAGAGAAAATTCCTCTAAGACCACAGGCAAACAGTAATATTGGCCTTCTTGACCACTTCTGAGCAGTTAATTTCTAACAGGAGATTGAGAACAAACCAGATGCTGAGTATCTTCATCGCCCTGTTCATTAAGAAAGAAATGCCCAGTAAGAGAAACCCCAATTCTACACACCCAACCACATGCCAACAGACTGATCACTTTGCTGACTTTGTCACTCTGATCTCTGCATGACACAAGAACCAAAACATTGTTGACGGAGTACCTGGCCAAGGTTGTAACACCAGGTAAGGAAATTTCATCTAGAATTGGATTCGTAATAGACTTGTGAGCAAAAGGTTCCAATTTGGGAATGTAAAAATAAAAGCAAATGGTTGACAACCTTGATGACTGGAGAGGGACCCAACAAAAAAACACCAAACATGCCCCATTCACTTGCACCAGTAAACTGGCGGGTTGCATAATGAAGTCAGATCAAAGTTTAGGAATTTAATTTAGTCTTTTAATTGATCATTGGTTTTTAATACAGGAGAACCCCCATGTTTCTTAAATTTGTTAATGCACCCTTAAAAATTTAAACTTATGTTTAAAGTGTTAAAGTTTTTGGCAAATAATATAATTTTAAATAAAATTATTTTTTTTAATTTTCCAAACAAGTTGTAAGTTTGCCTTTTTTAATTTCCAATTGAAGGTTTAAATAATTTAACCCATTCAATACTCACCCTTTATTTAAAATCTAGAAGCAAACATTAAGACGTTTAGTCTGCTAGGATTCAAAATAGAAATTACTTCCAAGATAGTGAATTACCGAGACGTTAGCCTCAACCTTCATAATAATTCCTTTCAACCAAACAATAAGCACAATGAAATCCCTAGCTATATCTAAACTTATTTATAAATGGAACTTTCTGCGTGTGTCCGTTACCTATAGACTCCGAAACGGCTGAACCGATTTTCTTTAAAATTTACACAGTTGTACTATAAGCATCTGCCAGTGTTCTTAGCTAGGTTTTGTGCCAAGGTACCCCCAATAAATATCGATAATCGAAAAAAATTTGATTATAGAAGGAGTGGTAGATTTTAATCAAATTTGATACACTCATAGACAAAGACATAAGAAACAATATTCAGAAGTTTCAAGGTTGCAGTTCTTACAATATTACAGGAAATCGATCACACACACACACACACACACACACACACACACACACACACACACACACACATATATATATGGCAAGATGTTTGTGTGTGTCTGTTTATCTGCCTGTATGTTTGTATTTTTTTTTTCTTTTTTTTTTTTTCCAAGCCCTTTTATTTTAATTTTTGCTTTGGGTTTGGCTCTAAGTAGGTATAATTGTAGTTCTTAGTCTCAGCCATGATACCATTTACTCAGAGGACTTATTTAGCCTTCAAAATTCAGTTTGACGAAAAAAACTTATTTGATATCGATACCAGGAATTCAAAATTTGACTTACATCCATTCATTTTTCTTTCAGTCTAAAGTTTCACTTTAACTGAAAACAACTATTGCTTTTTAGTCTTTCATGCCAATGTCCAAAGAGTCTGAGCTCCAGGGCCATGGATTAGTTTTAAAAAGGAAAATTACATGGTTCAACCCTCTGTTCTGTAGGCCTATCAACTATTAACATTGGTAAGATCCTTCTTAAATTAATAAGTAAAAATTTTCATGGAGATAACCCCCTGAGTAAAATATTCAATAGGAAAACTATCAAAATTAGTTATTCGTGTACTAATTTAGCTCCAGTAACCAAAACTTTAAGAATTGTAGTGAATCTAATACAGAATATAGAATTGTAGTGCCATGTAATTGTAGATCTAGAAATAACTGTCTGGTTGAGGGTAAATGTAGATCTGCAAATGTAATCTATCAGGCAACCATCGACCCTAAGGAAAAATGTAATGTTTGTATCAGAATTTTGGCGGGAATTTGGAAGCAAGTTTTATACTCACAGACACTCCTTCACCAACCTTAGTTTAAGATTATCAAACAGCCCTTTCTCAAAACTACTGGGAATTAAAAGAAAGTAACTTAAATCCACAGATAAAATGGAAGCTCATAGGCAAGGCTAGAACCCCTAATGTCTTAAGAGACAGATGTAATCTGTTTGACCGAAAAAAAAATTTAAATTTTGAAATTTCAATACCAGAATATACTCCTAAATAAATGGAGGGAGATCATTAGTATGTGTTGTCAGGGAAATAAGCATAAATTACAAGAAGTATCCTTTTCTTCCAATTAGTCACAATAAGGTTATTTCTTTCTTTTTTTTTTTTAATTTGGCTAAGCAGTTAATCCCCCCCACTACTAACTCAAGGATCAAGCCATATCTCACCCACTACCAAAGAAGAAATTATTACTAAAATTCTGCTAGCTTAACCCCATAAAAACCAATATCCCCCCAACCCCATTCCTGTACTAGAGCAAACCTGGGCCTTAGAATTTTTCCTCATTTTTTGTTTATATGGGGTTGAGAATGGATGTCTTAAAATGACATGTTGAAAATGGCTGTTTCCCCTCTAAGTTTTGTCTGAGTTTACTAATATATATATATACACACACACACATACTCAGTTATAATCTAAGATTAAGGACAGACTGGTTAAATAAGGACAAGAGGAAAACTGTATTTAAATCACCTACGCGTTTTGTCCTGTGATGGACTTTATCAAGGCAAAAAGACGAAATGAGCTTTATTCTAAATTACGTATCTATAAACACAGTGTTTGCAACCACAAAGACGCTCAAATCATTTCAAAAGATCAACAGAATATTTTAGTTTTTAGAATTTCTTCATTTTAATATCTCGTGACTTTGCACTACACATGAAGAAATTCTAAAAAACTAAAATATTCTGTTGTACTTCTGAAATGATTTGTGAGCGTCTTTGTGGTTGCAAACACTGTTTGTTTATAGATACGTAATTTAGAATAAAGCTAATTTTGTCTTTTTGCCTTGATAAAGTCTATCACAGGACGAAACGCATAGGCGATTTTAAAATAGCTTTCCTCTTGTCTTTATATATATATATATATATATATATATATATATATATATAAAATCTATATATATGGTTTAATAAAATATATATATATATATATATATATAGTGTGTGTGTGCGCGCACACAAAAGGCTTGTCTCTTATGATACTGAAGGCAACAATTATGACTTCAGTTTTAAAGACTGACTCTCCAGAAATCACTCCATCCACTCATCAGGAGTATCAGCAATTGACTGTTTACATCTTTTTTCTTTATATGCTCTTTTTATTGGTGCAAGGTTAATCATTTCCTTTTTTTTTTTTTTTTCCTCTTCCCCACTTTACACTGACTCTTCATGGGTTTTTCTCTTAATTGTAAACCTTTAGAAAACTAACATTCCTGCTACTATGGTTTCTACCAATTTGGTATCATGCGGCGGTAATGTGTGTATGATGATACCTTGCTAGCAATTGCAGTTGCAAAAAAAGTTGGTTTTCTAAATAATTTGTCTTAAAGAGCTCTACATTACAATTTTTTTTCAAACTGTATTAATCGCTTTTTTATCAATGTCTGTTTTTTTTTTTTGTCTAGTTATTTTAATTTTTACAATAACAAATCTGCTGTAGTTGGTAAAGTGTTAATATCTCTGGAGATACGTCCTAGCCAAATCCCCATATTATGAACATTTCTCTTAATAATTTAAAATAAACCACCAGATGATTATTTTATTTACAGTAACTGGATTTTTTAGATATTGCTTGAGTGTTTCTCTTGGTTTAATATTGTGCCAAAAAAAAAAAAAAATGCTTTTTTTTTTATTTTTTATTTTTTTTTATTATAAGCTGCTTCACCCGCCTTTTGGCTGGTGAAGCATCTGTTATTAATAGCATGATTCTCTCTCTCATATATATATATATATATATATATATATATTAAAAAAGGATTAATTCAAAGATGTTGAATGGCCATTTCGATATGACGATCCCCACGGGGAGCGACACATCACCTCAGCAACAGAAAAAAACCTTTCAGAAACTGGAGAAAAATTAGTCTACTTTTCCTTTTTAAATAGATTGCAAAGAAATTAAAAAATAAATAATAATAAAATAAAATAAAATAAAAATAAAAATAAAGGGAAAGAAAAAGAAAAGGAAAAAGAAAAAGAAAAGGATAGAATAAAATCAAATAAATAAGAAAAGAAAAAAAAAATTGACATCGTCTGGGTTTGCAAAAAAAAGGGGAGAATGTAACTAAAAATTAACAGACCCCGTGTTGAATCATTTAAAGCAACACGGAAAAAAGTTGGTAAGAGAGATAAAAGAAGGAAGGGAGGGAAAAAGAAAGAAACTAAAGAAAAAAATTTTTTTTAAATATTACAGACGCTGGACAAATTCAAAAATCTAATTTCCCCAAAACGTTGAAGTATTAAAAAAAGCCTTTACTTAAAAAGGCATAAATTATTGATAAAAGGGAATAAAAAGATATAGGATTTGAAATAAAATTATTTTTTTTAAAAAATTAGGTCATTTGAAATTAAACTAAATAAAGACAATACTAGGTAAAAAAAAAAAAAAAAAAAAAAAAAAAAATACTTTAATACTTCAACGTTTTGGGGAAATTAGATTTTTGAATTTGTCCAGCGTCTGTAATATTTAAAAAAAATTTTTTTCTTTAGTTTCTTTCTTTTTCCCTCCCTTCCTTCTTTTATCTCTCTTACCAACTTTTTTCCGTGTTGCTTTAAATGATTCAACACGGGGTCTGTTAATTTTTAGTTACATTCTCCCCTTTTTTTTGCAAACCCAGACGATGTCAATTTTTTTTTCTTTTCTTATTTATTTGATTTTATTCTATCCTTTTCTTTTTCTTTTTCCTTTTCTTTTTCTTTCCCTTTATTTTTATTTTTATTTTATTTTATTTTATTATTATTTATTTTTTAATTTTTAATTTCTTTGCAATCTATTTAAAAAGGAAAAGTAGACTAATTTTTCTCCAGTTTCTGAAAGGTTTTTTTCTGTTGCTGAGGTGATGTGTCGCTCCCCGTGGGGATCGTCATATCGAAATGGCCATTCAACATCTTTGAATTAATCCTTTTTTAATATATATATTTGCTCTGTAATATTTTATTACATGGAGCTCTCTTCCTGTATCATTTTTTAATATTAAAATAAATTTTTAATATTAATTAGGATCGGGTTTTTTGGAATTTACCTTCCTGCTTTTTTCCTTTGGATTGAAGTATCTGAATTAAAATATATATATATATATAAATATATATATATAAATCAAGCCGTATTTCTCCCCCACTCCACGTTTTTTTATCCAATCAAAACAGAATGGTTCATTATTTATGAGCTATTGACAGCATAATGGACATGTGAACTAACAAAGGGAGAATATGCACAATTATGAGTTATATATATATATATATATATATATATATATACTTTATTTTTTTTTAATTTATTTTTTTACCCCAAGCAAGGCATTCCACTGCCACTACTGCACAGGGGGTTACATAGGGGAAAGTAATTAGAAAGAGAGGTTAGTTAGGAAATGTCGGAAGGAGGGTGATAGACAGATGAGGGTTGGGTAGATGGGAAGAGTGTTTCAGAGAATGGATGCGAGTTAGTGTGATATGGAAGGGAATTCCACAGACAGGAAGTGCAAGAAAAGAAGCTGTTAGAGTAGAAATTGCGGTTACATCTTATCTGTTTCACCGTAAAAGAGTGGGACCTAGTTGCTAATCTAGTATATCATGCAAATTCATATCTAGGGGGCACCAGTGATCTAAGGTCATTGGAGAAGAAATTGTGAAAGTATTTATAGAAGAGGACAGGGAAGCCACATCACGCCTGTGAGAGAATGACTGCAGCTGGGCTGCCAAGTCGGTATCGATCACATTACAGATTCTTTGTTGTATTTTGTCGAGAACTCCGAAGTAGATAACAGGGGCACCAGACCAGATGTGGCAGCAGTATTTAATTCATGGGCAGATGCTAGATTTATATATGTGAAGGATAAATTTTATGAAACTAAGTCTATTGTTGTAAAGTCTTCCCACACAAATAAGAAGTCTATAACAATAAAGATGCAAGGCAAGAATTTTGAAATGAACAATTAGTTATCATGTTTTATTTAGACCCTTATCTTGGTCGTTCTACCAATATTTCAGCTGCCGTAACCTTCACTCAACCTATGGGATGAAATCCTCTTTCTATGCGTAGGGGAGAGAACTCGTCTCAATTTTATTCCCTTTTGTTTATTCATTTCTCCCACTGAACCACTTCAGACCCAGGAATTGAACTCATAATTACAAAGGGAACAAGATGTTTTCAACCAACATTTTTTTTTTGTTCAAAAGGCTGAACTTTGTGAATTAAAGTTGTGAGTTCAATACCCTGAGTCTGGAAAGTGACAATATTGGGGAAGAATCAGACGAGTAACACAAAAGGTGAATGAAACTGAGTTATCTCCCTTAGATCTTAAAAAGAATGTAGCCCCAGTAGATTGAATTGTTTATTTCCAAGCTTCTAAAGTAGGTATCTCAACTTGCTGGAAAAACATGTGTAAAAAAAAAAAAAAAAATAAAAAACCCTAAACTTGATAAAAACAAGTTATCAAAATGTTTTGAGAAAAAAAAATACTTTATTTTTAAAACTTTACAATCCTTTCTAACACATTTGCAATTTTGGTGAATTTTGCATGTGTGCCTTTCTCCCCCCCCCCTCTGGTGAAAACAGAGCATATTCATTTAGAAATTCTTGCAAAAATCAAATAATTGTCTGATTTTATTGAAACTTTTGGGACTTATTCACAAATTTTTAGAAAATCTTGACAAAAACTTTAATTCTGTTAATCTTCCCCTCCCCAATTCCAGTTTTATTCATAAAATTCCTAGAAATGGAATAATGTCCACAAATTTTATTTTATTTTAGTTAAATGCATGACTTCTTGGGAATGTATTATTTCTTTTCAATCAGTAGCCACTTTTGAAAAAAAATCTACTCTTATTAGTAACAAAGGCAATAAAACACACACACACACACATATACATATATATATATAATTTTTTTAGATAAGCTTTTAATTGCTTTCATAAATAACATTATTATTTTCATTTTTAATTATAATTTATAAAGTTAAAAAACTCTGAAAATTTATTTGCCCTTGTATTAAGTGAAGACTATTTTTACTAATTGAAAAGCTTAATAGAAATTATCACTAAGATTTTTAAAATAATTTTAATATTTTTTTTCTTTTACATAGTATTTTATGTGACATGGTCTTTAAAAGGTCATGTGTTTCAAGGTTTCTTCCCTTACAGGAAAAAAAAAATTTAGACAATTGTGTAAACCATGAGTTAAACAATTATGTAATTAATAATAAAATGTAAATTACAACAAAAATTTAACAAGATAACTTTACCATGTCATAACAATAAAGAATATAAAAAATATATAAATTAATAAAATACCATAACTTTTCATAAATTAGTTACCTCTATCATGGTATTATTTTAAATTTTCTTTTTTAGAAAGCGTCTTCAAACATAAATCTATAAAGCTAAAGTAACTAAAATTCCATAAAATATTAACTAATTGTTGAAAATGTTAATTTTCAAAATTACTAGGTAGTTAAAACCAAAAAGAAAAAAAACTCACTTTGGTTTCATAAATTTGATTAATGACAGATGTGTTGACAATCATGTAAGAAAAATAAGACCTCTGTGATTGAGAAATGCTTACATACTACATTTCATGCTATAAGGAAGTAATAATTGTTTCAACTCAGTTTAAGAAAAACGGTTAATTTACTAACTTGTTGGATGTATATTCTATTTTTAGCAAGATTTTTAAAACCGAGAATTAACTTTGGTTTGCAAACCTCTTGATATATTAAAACATTAAAAACGACCTTGTTTTTTTATTTTTTAACTGAAAATGCTCAAAAAGTTGATTCTAAATCATGTTTTAAATACACCAGGGTATTTTACTGAAAAAGTAAATGTCATGATTTAGCTTTCAATTAAAAGCTTTTCATTATTTTTTTAAAAATCACTTTAAAATTTTAGTACTTTTAAATTCATGATATAAAACTTTCGGGAAGCTTTTATTTTAGATTTAATCTCAAGTTAAGAGTAAATTTTTCTAATTTCCAATAAGCAAAATTAGAACTAATTTTAATTGACTGGAAGGAGTTTTGAAATTGTTGATTTTTTTTTTTTTTTTTTTTTTTAAATCACCAGTCATCAAAATGGAATTCTCTTTATGAAAAAAAAATCTTCCAAAAATAAAATGCAATTTTCTGAAACTTTGAGGAATATTGGCTAATTTAAATATAATTAATCAGATTAAAAACAAATATTTAAGTTTTAAAATATTGTAGGAATGCATTTTTCAGCATGGTAGTTAGTAGCTGTTGACAGATGTTTATCTAATGTTGCTTTACCTGTATATCCTTTCATGTATGGCTTATGGCCGTATCACGTTGAATACACCGGTTCTCGCTCGATCACCGAAGTTAAGGAACGTTGAGCCTGGTCAGTACTTAGATGGGTGACCGCTTGGGAATACCAGGTGATGTAAGCGTTTAGTGATGGATGTGCACTGTGGTGCAGTGGATATTGGCTCGGAAAGAGAAATCTGTGAGCCGAGTTCGAATCCCAGTTGAATACCCTGCATTCACTTAAGCACTGGTACCCTTGGGAAAGGTATTAATCCGTCCCTTCCCTCTAGTTATGGGTTAAATAACAAGGGTAGGACTTGGAGACCCTGCCCTTAAAAACAAATCCCAATGAATCTTGGTACTCAAAAAGAAAAAAGTATTATTAGACACAAAACTTGTATAAAAACAATTGTTGAAAGAGAGAGAAAAAGAAAAAAAAAAAAAAAAAAAATTACCAGTAATAAATAAAATTTAGTTGGCAATAAATGACCCGCCAAGGTTGATATGCCATGAAAACAAAACCAACCAACCTTTCATGTATATAGTCTATCTGTAAATAATGTGTGTGTGTGTGTATAATATGAACATCTTTTCTACATAATTTTTAACTATTCAGTAAGCTTAATTTTTTTTTTTTTTTGGTAATTTAATGTTTACTGAATTTGACACTTTGGCTTTAAATTTATTATAGTTATTGCTCTTATATTAATTTAATTTATTTAATAATGTTGTGCATGAACATTCCTAATTTAAAAAAATCAGCAATTTATAAATGAAAAAAAAAAAAATTATTTTAAAAATATTAGTGTTTGAACAATTTAGCTTTATGATTAGTAAATACATGTCTAAATGAGTAATAATACAAAATTAAGATTTAAAACATGTCCTTAATATATTTTACTTATAAAAGTAATGAAAATGTTTAATTGCATTTTTTATTTGATTGAGAAAGCATTTGGTACATGGCTTTTTTTTTTTTTTAAAAGAAAAAATTGATTTAAATTCTTGAGTAAATTTCTTGAAATTTAGAGAAATTTTTAAGTGGGGGAGGAGGTAACATGTTAAAAAAAACAAAATTCTAAAACAATTGTGTATAAGTACTAAAAATTTCATTAAAATCAGACATTTAATTTTTGCTAGAATTTCCAACATTTTTATTTTCATTTTTTTTTTTTTTTTTTTTTGTAGAACCAAAATTTTGAATGTGATAGAAAGATAAAATTTTACCAAAATACTTTGCTCTTTCCTTTTAGGATTCTGAAACTTTTTTTTTTTTTTTTTTTTTTTTTTTTTTAATATATTAGTGGAGGTACCAATTCTGTTTCCTGTAATTCCATTCTTAGGTGTCTGTGACACATCCAGTGATCTTTAGAAATTCATAAGGAGAGCAACTTAGCCATTGTGTAATGACTAGCAAGCTCGTCTCATTGGCACAATTACAACTGAATAGGGAGTTCAGGAATGATAAATCGGGGAACTGGGTTCACGTTCCAGTTGAATTCCTTGCATTCACTTATGCGCAAATACCCTTGGGAAAGGTATTAATCCATGTCTTCCCACCAGTTATGGGTTAAATAACAGAACAGATTGGGTTCTATAGCTTTGGCTGGCAACCTACTGCGGGATAATCTTCTACCCAGTCAGTCATGTCTAGAAATAGACATGATCGCCGAAAGCGTGTATCACGTATGACTGAGTTCAGGCCTTGCAGGCTGTCCCCACACTTTCAGGCTTGCTTAGAAAAATCAATACTTTTTGAAAGATGTGGTTTCTCATTAATAACTGAAAATAGACAAAACTTATGACAGTGAGATTTTAATTATCAGGATTGGAAGATTCTAAATGTCCCTTTCAAATTTTATTATTTACTACCTGTTTTTATCTTTGTTTCTTTTCCTTACATATTTGGTACGTTATAACACATTGTTAGAAACTGATAGGGTCATGTAGATTTAGAAACATTCAATTTAAAAAGCGAAGAACCATTTTTTAAAGATCTATTACTATTGGCCTTGAAACTTTGTCAAACTTAAATTTCTTTTTATGTTTCATTGTCCAATGTGTCTTTTTTTGTTAAACTAATTCATGTAAATAGTATTAAACATTTACCTAAGTACAAATATAGGAAAACTGAAATGATAGGCATGGACTCAAATGTTCAGGTTCCATTATAGAACTTTGTGATAACTATTTAGCAAGTGCAGAGTTCTTGATATCTAATCTCGCTATGACTGACTGTTTTAAAGGTCTTTAAAAATATATATATATATATATATATATATATATATATATGACAAATATGTGTGTGCGCGACACTTTTCTTTGTATTGAGCATCAATCAATCTTTCACCTCATGTTATCATTTTTTGGTCACATTTGTCTTAAAGTTTGGTATGGTTAAAAGATTTATCTATAATTCTTTATCTTTTCAGGGTCAAAAAAAAAAATTTTGTATCTTTCTAAATCACCTGATTCTGATCAGTAAATATATTCAGTAAATCAAATTTTAAAAAGTTTTGACCTGCTCCCATTTTCTGAAATCAACTGCAATATGTTGTATAGTCAAATATCTTTATACTTGACCAAACTTAAAACACCTTGTGCGATATATTTTTTTTTTTTTAAACAGCTTCTTTTAATATTTACTTGTATATTTTTTTCAAATATTATCGAACAATTATTTTAGCAGATTACAGTTCCTAAACAGAAGCTTGGAAGGTACATTTTTGTGTGCACTTTGCATCTTCAAAAAGGTTTGTTACTATTCCACTTTCAACTGGTGTTTTCTTGCCATAACCACTTATGCCTGATTTTAATTTCAAATCATTTGGCTATGATCATGTCCCATAATTTTGTTTTCCTTGACAGTTGCGCAATCAGGATTGAAGGATGCAAGAGATTGACCTGATGAAATTCTAAGGTATTCAGCTGTGTTTCTTTTACCAAACAGGATTATTACATTTATAGCACAATATCTTGTTGCTGATAAAATCTCCATCCACCTATAGTTTTAAGGTAGGCTATATCAGAGTTAAATATGTCCATATAAAAATGGACATGGAGAAGGAAATCCAGCAACAAGTGTTTCATGCAATCACAATGCGCATTGTTTTGGCTTGACTATATAATGTTGGCCAGTTATGCATTATGGGTAGGTCTATTGTTATTGAGAGAGCAATCAGTCAGTTAAGTGCCATATGTGATACATGCTTTGGGCGATCATGTCTTGAAAGAGACATGACTGACTAGGCAGAAGATTATCCCACATTAGGTTGACATTGCTTTCTGTGGTAGACTGGTTGCAAGCCAAGGTTATAGAACCCAATCTGTCCTATTTGACTCATAGCTAGAGGGAAAAGAGATGTATTATTAAGTAGCAATTAGTGGGTGATCAGTTTATTACTTCATAACGATATAAAACTGATCCCCCACTTTATGCCCAGTAGAAGCTTTAATCATGTTTCCAAGTATTATATTCAGTCAGTTAAGTGCCATACGTGATACACACTTTGGGCAATCATGTCTTGAAAGACATGACTGACTAGGTAGAAGATTATCCCACAGTAGGTTGTCATTGCTTTCTGCAATGACTAGTTGCCAACCTGTTGTGGAGTTATTTTTACAGTGGAGGCTAGTATTTTTGCTAAAGTCGGTCCTGATAGGTTTGACATACAAAATGTTAGGAACTTGATATATGTATTACACAGCGTAATCTTGCCAGATTGCTGACTACTTTCATATTCGACTGTCAACTATCGTTTAACATCAACTGACTGGGCCCTGCACAGAGAACCAACTTTCATAGCAGTGGATTTAGCAATGGATTCCATATAGTCATTCCACTTGAGGTCCGCTGAGAGTGTGAGGCCAAGGAGGTGTAATGTTTCACTCTCAGGGAGGTAGAGTAAACTGGTGTCATCGGCGTACATGCCTACTTGGGATCTTATAGCATCGGAGAGATCATTAATGTAGATCAAAAAGTGCGTAGGACCTAGGATAGAGCCTTGAGGGACACCCGCGTTCGTAGGGTAGTTTTGGGAGGCATATCTGTTTAATACTACCATCAATGTGAGGCTAGAGAGGAATGACTGGATTAGGTCAAACACATGTCCAGTTACACCATACCTCTGCAGTTTGCGTAGAAGGCTAGCATGCCAGACTGTTGAATGCTTTGGTGATATCCAAGGCAACGATTCGAGCTTTGCGATTCTTGTCGAGAGCCTGGTGTATTTTATATATAATTAGCAGCAGACCTGGTGAAGTGGAAACCATACTGTTTGTCCGAGAGGAGCCTGTGGGCTGTGAGATGCTGAACCACCTCTGTGTTGATAATGGCTTTGAACACTTTGCCAAAGATTGGAAGAAGGCTGATAGGGCGGTAATTAGCGGGGTCTCAGGGTTCTCCAGTATTCTTAAATATAGGAACTACAGAGGAAAACTTCCAACAAGTAGGAAGCAGATAGAAGTTGTAGAGCTTAAAGAGGAAGAGTTGAGGGGGTGGGGGACATTTCTTCAAGACTATGATTGGGATTTCATCCCCTCTGCTCGCTTTGTGAGGGTCAAGTTTTGAAATTATGCCAGAGACCAGCAAGGACGTCATTCAGTTGAGCGTCAGTTCTAGGTGGAAAGTCGGGTGTAGATACTCCAGACGAATCTAGTCATGAATTTGTGGAGAATGCAAGCAAAGCATTCAGCCTTGTCTGCTGAGGAGGTGAGGACCTCAAATTCAATGAATGGGGGGGGGGGGGGTGATATAGGTGTTAAGCCCGCTTTTACAGAGTTACCAGTAGTCTTTGGCGCCAAACTTACAGAATGCTATCCATTGCTTCATTCTGGCAGCAAACAACATTTTAGCTTTGTTAAGTATCTTTTTACACTTATTACGAGCTGAAGCCAAAAAAGGCACCTGTTTTGGTCCGATGCATGACTTCGATAAAACCGAAAGAAGTGATTCGGTGGCAATGGTGGCTGAGAACCAAGGGGACGGACGGGATTTAAGCTGAAATTTCCTGGCTGGGATGAAAGCATTGATGCCAGCCTTAACCCAAGAGGAGACCTTGAATGCAGTCTTCGACAGAAAGACTAAAAACTTTGTTCCAAGGGACGTCACAGAACGAGTCCCAGTCTGCTCTTTGGTAGGAGTAGATCTAGTAGTGAATGTTCGAACATGATCAGATATAAATGTTTGCCTGACTCATTACCCCAGTGACACTCTGCGGTTATTCTGAGAATTAAATTCCCACATATTTAATTTGTATATCCGTACACTCTTAATTCCCTTAATGGATCTAACCATTACATAAAGTCTGGAAATGTAATAATCTTTTTTTCAGTTGTTCGCTATCCGACAATCCCAAATATTTTGCTGGTCTGGGTTTCTTGGGTAGAGTGGGAGTGGAATGAGATGTTAACGGAAACTACGGAGTGGTCAGTGTTTCCAAGAGGGCATAGCTGCTTGGCAGTACAAGAGTCTGGGATGGAAGTGAAGCAGAGGTCTAGTAGCGAGTCCCTTCCATTAGGATTATTGGAGAAACGCGTCAGGAAATCCACCACTTTCGTAAGAGATTGGGTGATTGAAAAATTCATGGTGTGGACACCAGCAAGATTGGTGACTTCAACGCCCACCATATCAAGTGGCTGGAAAACTGTCACCAAACTCCAATATATGGGCAGATGGATGAGAAGAAATGGCCTTATCGATATTGTTAGCAATGCTATCAAGTACTGAACAGTCAGGAAGAGGGGGAGTGGTAAAGAAAGAGATAGCTAAGCGAGCTTAGAAGTGAGCCGGAACCACATGAAAGAATGATCCAGGTATTCAAGAGAGGTCACCTTAGCTAGAGGGAGGTGTTCGCCGACATAAACACCATGCCCATGCATATGGACATTGGAGTCCTTCCTGTGTAGGGGAAGGTAACCAGGAATGTAAAACTTAGTCAAGGCTAGTTTCACAGAGAGCTAAAATATTAGGTGAGTTAGTTTGAAGGAATGATTCTATGCTCTAAAAGTTAGTGCAGATACCTTGTATGTTTGCGAAGGAGACGCATCCAGGAAACCTACTTTTAGGTTAGTTTTGTCTGTGTTTTTTTTTTTTAAATCTTAAGACTGTTGTCCTTATAGATACTTATAATTTACCACCTGTACAAATCAAACTCACATAACTGCAGAACAAATGACATTTAAACAGAAATTGCATACAGCACAATGTAATAAACTGAAGTCACTGTAAAATCAGCAGATAAAAAACCCCTTCCATTGGAGTAACAGAAGGACCCTGGAAACAAAGAAACTGCACACAAAAATAATTTACAAGTAGTAAATACATGATCAGCACAATGCTTTCTAAACATGTATGGGAAATTAAAAACAAAAACCAAATCACACCAAAAATATCAGGAAAACAGCATCAACCTACATTCAAAAGCTAAATTAAATGAGAGAACTTGTATAAAGATGCTGGTGTGAAAAACATTTTCTTTCTATAGCATTTAAAATTCAAAAAATAATTTATTTACTTATTGATTATACTTAACTATGAACACACACAAAATAAAGTAACAAAAAGTCACAAGACTGCATTTGGATTTGCAATTATTTCTATATACTATATAGACGTTATTTCTATATACTAACACCTAGAATTTAAAATAATTTCCCACCCATTCAATAACTTAGAACAATATCAATCAGTTAAGTGCCATGTGTGATACACGTCTTGGGTGGTCATGTCTTAAAAGAGTTATGAGTGACTGAGCAGAATATTTTCTCACAGTAGGTCGCCATCACTTTCTGTGGTAGACTGGTTGCCAAGGCTATAGAACCCAATCTATACTGACATTTAAGCTATAGCTGGAAAGAAAATAGATGGATTATTGAACTGGGCTCACCAATTTCTCATTCAAAGCTGATATCGATATCCACTGCACTTTGCTTATATTTTGGCTCAACTACATGTTGGCTGTCTTCAATGTCCAATATATATATACATACACACACACACACTTTGTATTTGTTTGCTCTACTTTTGTAATAGAGCGCTTTAGTGTTAGGGTTTTCTTTTTTTTTAAACTTCACGTTCGTTCTCGGTGGGCTATAGCTTAAGTTTCAGCAGAGTTAGTTCTGTTATTATTGGTAGCGTTATTACTATAGTTAATAATTATTGAGCGTGCGTGTGTAAATTTTTTTTTTTTTATTACTAACATTGAACTTAAAAAAAAATAACAGCTTAAATTTATAATTTGTTGATCGACTTCATACAGCATGAGCATGTCTATATGCAAAGGTGAAATGAATTTATTACATTCATCAATGATAGTCAAATACTTTTTTTCCCCTTGATTTGAAGGAAGTGGTACCTGGACATTTATATTCAGTATTTTGGAGGCCTGAGTGGCTTTTATTTGGCATCTTTCTCTCATTACATTTATTTTTAGTCATTCTCTTTCTTGAGATGGACAAATGTCTTGACCTGAGATACAGAGCATCATTTTTGATCCTCCAGGATGACAATTTATCATGTTATTCGTTAAGGACGATATTATGACAGAAGAACAATGTACCCTCATTAATGCATCTGAGTAGGCATTTTGATGCCCAGTTGATATTTGATATCATTTTTAAGTGAAAAGTTCAATTTGCCAGTGATGAATTGTTTTAGTATTCAAAGCATTATGCTTATAGACTAATCTAGGATTAGAGCTTTTATTTACCTTTCAGGTAATGATTCCTTTCCCCAATTGTTTTGATCATGTTACTTTCTCTAGTGTGAGAGTGGTTTTGTTCAGTATGTCTGGGAAGAGAATGCAACTGGCATACCTCTTGCATTATAATTTAGCATTCTTAATTTCAAGGGATTTTTTTTTTTCCTTGTCTAGAGTACATATAACAGCTTCCTCATTCTCTTTTCAAGAACTCAAGAGAATCTTATTTTAGTGAGGATATAGTGTTATTCAACATGTTAATTTTTAGCCAATAGTTTGTTGGTAAGTGATGATTCTCTTGGCAGAGGGTTTTATCCTTGCAGGGCCTGGGCCAACAGACTACTTACGGCATAACCCAGGAGTTTTTTTCGTTATTCTGTAGACAAATTTATTTTCATTTAAGGTGTGACTACTTTTCAGTTTTTCAATCTTGCCTAATTTTTTTTTTTTTTAATCATCTCACCCCAAGCAAGGCATTCCACTGCCACTATTGCGCATGGGGCTACATAGGGGAAGGTAAAGAGAAGGAGTGGATAGACATAGGGAATGTCAGGAGAAAGGTGATAGATGAGTAAGGATAGCGAGGATGAGTGTCGGGCAGATGGGAAGAGTGTTTGATAGAATGGGAGCAGGTTAGTGTGTTAGGAGGTGTCTATTGACCTTACATTTAAACTCCTGGAGATTGTAGCCGTCGGGGAAGCAATCATTTGGAAGAGAATTCCACAGTCGGGAAGTGCGAGGAAAGAAACTGTTGGAGTAGAAGTTACGGCTGCATTTTATCGATTTCACTGTAAAAGGGTGGGATCTAGTTGCTAATCTAGTATCTCGTGCAAATTCGAAAATTAGCGTCAGGGTTTTTCTTTAAAACCATTAAAACCACAAATAGTTTCTTTATGCCTTTACATTTAGATTATTTCATCCAAAATTCTTTGAAACTACCACGATTTAGAAATTGTTTAGTTTAGAGTGCAGACTATACTTTACTTTACTATTTCTGAAACCATCGTTGTAAATATTAGGTGGAGGATAAATATTTACTTAAAATATAAAAAGCCTATATCTGTAATTTCCTTCCTTTATGAAGGCCTTGTCTTTGAGATTTCATCGAAGTCAGATTCTTGGAAGTTAAAAACTTTTCTGCTGGCTTGTCTACAGATCATTTTATTAATGAATGATATTTAAGTTTCTGTTCCTACCCTACAATTTACATTGCTCTACAGCTTTTAATTAACCTAAAGACCAAGGTTCCTATCTTAGTGTTGATAAAACTGAAGATTTCCTAAGTTTAGTACAGTAAGATTCTCTGAAAAACCCAGTAAATGTAGGAAACTCAAGTTTCCTAACAGCACACTTTAGCAAAATGACCATCCTCCGTGTAGTTGTAGCAACTTATCCCTTGAGCCTTCAAAGAAAAAAAAAAAAAAAAAAAAAAAAAAAAAAATGAAGACACCTTTCTTGTTAAAAGGGAGTTGATAACCACACCATACCACTTAATTTGTATTAGCAGAATAGCTTGGATACAAGCTCTTTATAATGTCAATAGCATTGAGGCCAAGGTTGAATAGTTCAAATACATCAGACAATGAGGACATTTTCTCTGCAAAATCAAGAAGTCTAGGTTTTAAGTACTCACCATTTTGATTTTTCTTTTGAAAGTTCTGTTTTAATAGCAAATAATTTAGTCAAGAGAAACTGATTCAAACAATATGTACAAGCTTTAATCTTGCTAAATATTGCAAAGTAAATAAAAGTGGGTAGGATTTTCATTTTGAAAATTGAGAAACTTCAGTAAAGCCATATGTTACAAAAGTAAACAGACATTGTTAAAGAAAAATTTGATAGTTTCTACAAATATAAACAATAAGCTTTATTGGTGAGAAGGCATCACTTAAGAACTGTACAAATATTTACATTTGTGATTAGAATGGATTGAGGAAAGGAAGGAAAACTATACTGTGTGTCTTTTAAGGAATTTTTAAAATTATGACTTGATTTGGTTATCCTCAAAATCAAACAATATAAAAATGTGATTAGATTAAGCAGGTCCAAAAAAAAAAATTTAGCTGAGCCATTATTACCCTCATATTAGATTTATGAAAGAATGAGTATTTCAGTTATTTTAAGAATGAAGATTAAAAATTTGTGCTAAGGAACCTCACCTACTGTAATTCAATGGCTCAACTAAAAGTCAAAAGAATCTAATATCAAGAGAGGTTTTGCTATTATATACAGACTAAATACAACCTCTGATATAAAGCAAACTTCAAAATCAAGTATGCACTATTCACACAAATGTGCAGATACAAAAACGTGTTACATTAGACACTAATAATGAAAGGGGAGATTAATAATGAAAGGGGAGATAATTAAATGAACAGATGAGATTATAAAAACAGTCAACTGAACTGACATTAACTATGATGCTTCAACATTAAGAGAAAGGAATGATTACCAACTCAACATAGCCAACAATCAACTTAAAAAAAATGAAATATTTATCTTTTTTTTTTACTGACTCGTTTTGACTTAATTTACATGAATTTTAGTGTTTGTTTCAAGATCTGTATTGCTGCTAAAATATTTAATTTCAAGTCCTAAGCTTCATCATTACAGAGAACTAGACACTCTTATATACTGCAATCCCACCCCCAAATCTTGATGGCTAACCTTTTTCTCTATTGTAAACATTTTTGGGTGGAGTTCTGCTTATAAAATCTTTAATGGCTCAGATTTCTTAACTTTGCAAGTCATGCCATTTTCATTAAATTTACTGCTAGATCTTCTGGCAAGATGAAAATTTGTTTCGTAACCGACTCTTTGCATTTTCATTAAAATAAGCATTCCTAAAGATCTACCGGTACATTATGATGAAATTGTCCCAAAGACTGGTTGATAGTCATTGTGTCTTCGTCTGCGCTTTATACACAGGTAAATGCCACCACCAACAAATAATAAGACTGGGATTCCAAGCCCAACTGCAATAATAACTATAGCCAGGGTAGAAACAGTCTCTGCTGGTGGTACTCCATGTCCAAGTGTAGCAGACCTGTTGGAAAAGAAAAAAAAAAATTATAACCAAAATTCAGGCAAGAAAAAATGAACAGGAAAAGATTAAACATCAATTGTAATAAAACAGTTTAAATATCTGGGATGTGTTTTAACAGAATAAAGTTAAACACTGTAGGCAAATTAGGACAGTAAACAAGGCTAAGCAAAGTATTAAGAAACAATTAACGTAATATCACCCCTCTTATATGGCATTGGATGCCAGACAAACTTCCTGCAGATTATGAGACTTAAATTGAATTCTACAGAAGAATTCTGAAACTACCATTAACCAAACACGAGCAAGAACAAAGTGTTAGAGAAAAAAAATTGTGCAAAAGCGGAAAACAATGCATAACTTACCTAGAGAGGATTGAATGGTAGAACAATATTCAAGAGAAATAACAAAAACACAAACTTTAAGAGCAACAAAAGGACAGGAAATTGGGGAATCTACTGCCAGACTTGTAATGCAATGACAGTTTTATCTTTTAATACAGTGATTCACAAAATTTAATTAAAATTTGCTCTCTCCTCACACTTTGTGATAAAAAAAAAAAAAAAAGTATATCTAAAAGAAATCGAAAGTTAAAGGGAGATAAACGAAAATTTGAAGACGGAACATCATTGATAACGACTTCAAATTGAAGATCTTAATTACTATATTAATACGATATAATGCACAAATATCACAATGATAAAATCAGTCATTTATAGTGAGACTCATACATGTGATTATAAAGTAAGCCATAATATTTGAATAAAATCATTTCACCTCAAGCAAGGCTGGTGGACAGGAGTCAAGTAGAGAAAAGATGGCAATTGATGTTGCATTTAAACTTTTTCAGATTGTAGCTATTGTGGAAGCGAGTTCCACAAACAAGAAAAGAAACTCTTAGAATAGAAGAAGCAGTTACATTTGGCTATTTTGGCAGTAACCTTTATATATATATATATATATATATATATATCTCAGAGAAGTTGCCTATGAAGACAGAGGGAAGCCAGATCCTGTCAGCAAGAAAGTGACTGAACGTGGACTGCCAAGTTAGAATCAATTATATTTTCAGATTCTCTTTTTGATTTTGTCAAGAAACTTATGAATAGCAGAAACAGCCAACCAGATATGCCAAGAGTACACAAGGCAAAGAAGAATGGTAGATTTATGAATGTGCAAAATGAATCCTGACAAGAGACGGTGAACCAACGTTTCTAGCAGTAGATGGAGCCATGGATTCAATGTAGCACAATCATTTGAGAAAGTAAAGCCAAGGAGGCACAGACTAGCATCATCCATTCTAATGGTAAGCAAGAATGCTTCTCTATGGTGGTCAAAGGACAGCAGATTCATTTTGGAGGAATTAAAATTTTACAAACCATTTTGAAGCTAAGCAGCCAGGTTTACTTTGTCAGCCTTGAGAGATGAGTATAAATGGCGTGTTATCTGCATAGATGTCAAATTGAGAATTGATTACATCAGGAAGATCATAGGACCTAGGATAGAGCATTAAGGGACACCCACATTTGTATGAAAGCATCCGGAAATTTGCCTATAGAAACAAGATTCATTCCATGATTTGAAAGATTGGATTGGATTGAATTAAATCAATCGCCCAGAAATACTGTAGCTTGCACATAAAGCCAACATACTAATTCCTGTCAAATGCTTTATAGATATCAAGATCAACAGCTAAAGCTTCACTGATCTTTCCAGTGTGTGCGTATGCATGCACGTACATGTATGCACATATGTGTGATGGTCGTTAGCACATCAGTGGTAGACCTGGTGAAATGGAAACCATTTTGTTTGTCAGAAGGTTTAGATGCTTATTTCAGCATTGATAATAGCCAAATACCTTGCCAAAAAGAGGTAACAAGCAGATAGGGAAATAGATGGGCTCCCCCAGAGTTTAAAAAGAAAAAAAAAAAAAAAAAAAAAAAAACAGAAATTAGGCAATAGAGTTATTGAAGATTGGAGCCAGCTCAAGGGAACATTTAGGATGATGGCTGGAATTCCATCACTGATTCCCATAAAGGCAAGTGGCAAACTTGGAAATTATGTTAGAGACCAGAGATTATAAATTTTACACCGTCGAGCCTCAATTCTAGGTGGGAAATTGGGTGTGGGTACTCCAGATGAGTTGAGTGTAGATTTGGATGAGAATTTATGAGCAAAGCACTCAACCTTGTTATCTGTGGATGTAAGGACTGAACTGATTGAATAGCGGAGGGAATCGAGGGTTTTCTGTTGTTCAGTACGCACTTGCAGAGCCACCAGTAATCTCTGGACTCAAACTTGTGAGATGCTATATGATGCTTCATTCTAACAGCTTAGCATCATTTAGGACACGGTACATCTACTAGGAGCAGAGACAAAGATGTCTTTGGGATCAGATGTGTCTTTCCAGTAAAGCCGGAAGAAGTAATTCCTGTGAGTGGTGGCAACTGAGCAAGCAGGAGAAAACCGAGGAGATGAACAAGGATTAAGTTGAAATTTTCTAGCTGGGATGAAAACAGCAATGCTGGATTACACGCAGGAGGAGACTTCAGAAGTATAGTCTTGAACAGGGGGACTAAAAACTATTCTAAGGGACATCACAAAAGAAATCATGGAAAGAGTTCCAGTCTGCTCGTTGACAGCACCAAGATATTTGGATGGTAGGAGAGTAGAAAGATTTACAGACACCACACTATCTAGATTGCAGCAGTCATGAGTGGAAGAGGAGCAACAGAGAAAGAGGAGATAGCTTACTCTTAGAGTGAGATAGAAAGACATGTAGGAGTGGACAGATTAAAGAGATCTCCCTAACCAGAAGATGTTCACTGACAAAGAACCAGGCCATGCATGTGGACATTAGTGTTCTTCCTAATGAGAGGAAGGTATCCAGGAATCTAGAAATCAGAGGATGGAATTGTAGGGTCGAGGTTAGTTTTGCAGTGAGCTAGGATGACAGGAGACGTTTCATAGAGAAATGATCCCCACTGCAAAAGTTGGCATGGATACCATGAACATTAGCGAAAAGATATTGAGGGTTTAGGGTTTTTTTTTTTTTGTTTGTTTAGTGTTGATTATGTGTTATGATTTAGTGTTATTTTGGTAAGGAGAGGCCTAGAGTAGCAGTGTCGTCAAATGCAACGTGTGTAAGAAGGAAATGGTACAGACTCCAGCATAATGTGGCCTCAGGGTTGCTCAGCAGAAGGAACTTGCAGAGATACCCATCCATGCTCAAAATGACACTACAATTTGGGCTTCTAACTACCAGTCAGAAGTAGCAACCAGAAAACTACCAAATCAGTAACCTCAGTATCAGGACGAGCTATTGCCACCATCCAAACACATCAAAAATCTCATGACAGCATCACTATTAAAGCCTGAAGAGAGGAAAACTGAAGACCCCTTCCTAAACTGGGAAAAAAGGCTGAGCCTGTTCAAAAGAAGAGAGGAGTAAGGACCAGGCCAAAAAAAAAAAAAAAAATTGTCCTTCCCATTTTAATTCTGTGTCATTTTTATTGCAGATATTTTTTAACCATTTTTAAATCTGATAGTTTTTTTTTTTTAATCATTCCACCTTGCCTGATATTCTCAACTACAGTTTTAATGTAACTAAATGGATTTCTAGTGTCTAATCATCCTTCCATGTGTAGGCAAATGAGCACATAATTTCTTACCATCAACTTACCATGCTGTGTAATTATTCCTGTTATAGAACTTATCATCTGAAAGACCAAAGGAAAGAATATTGCGACTTGCATTATAGTCTCCCATTGTCGTGAAGAAGGTGTAAACGAGGGTAGAGTTCTCAGGCAATGTAAAGTTTTTATTCATTTCGCCACTTTTCACATATGTTGATGTCATGGTACTGCGAGGGGTACCAAAGTAGGAGACAGGTTTCCACTGCAAAAAGCTATCGTGATTGTTACTGACAGCTCGCCAATTTGCAACCTGAAGGAATAAATACATAATTAAAAAAAAAAAAAAGTAAGAGAAGATAACGTTGTTTGTTTTGTGTGTGCGTGCGTGGTGTTTACTGGCTGCTCATTCATATCTGGAAATGCCTGCCTACTAAGGTTGTAACCAAATCCTGTTGCAGATGCCTGCTCAGGCACATTTATTTCAATACCCACCTGTGGCTTACACTGCAACTACGCAGCGAGAAGCATAGTTACACTTGCTGCCAAAGAGTACTTTATCTGGTAGTATGAACAATAGCCTGAACAAGGTCAGTAGGTTCAAGCCCTTGGTCACAAGGACTTGTAACTTTGCGCTAAACCTAACCACCAGTGGTATGCAATTTTATTTTCATGGCTTGCATCAACATGTAGTATGGCTCTCAAGCACTTTACAAAAAAGGTGCCACATATTGTGATCGCCTTTCCCAGACCAATAATATCTGGAAGTCACCTTCCTGATTAATGAACCACACTGAGATTCAAACCAGATTCATGTTCAGAAAGCAATTATTCTAACCACTATTCTTACATAGTAAGTATGGCATTAGTAATTTTAGAATTATTTTTTTTAGATGTCCTACTATTTGACCCATAGCTGTGTGGAGAAGATTTATGCCCTTTCAAAGAGTATTTGAATATAAGAGATTGTTACAGAACTTTGCTCAAATTTTTAAATTGAAGACAGTATTCATTATACCACCCACTTTATAATATTTAATACTTTATATCCCTAAGATCCTAGATCTTTTTTCTGAATAGAAAAATAAAGAGATATGCATTTCTTAAATAAGATCTTTGAACTTAGTTTGACCACAGGCTTTCTGTAGATAAGTCTAAAAAACATCCCAGGCTTAACTGGGATGTCACATGACACTCTCCGACCCACCCAACACAAAAATACAGACAGTATTTGCTAGCTAGGTTACAACCTGTGGCGACTTGATAACCACTTTAACAGTCATCTACTGCTTCAATCTGCAAACTAGCAACAACCTCATGGACAAGCAACACAGCTGCTAAAAGAAATTCATCTGCCAGGACCTCCAGCAGATCAAAATCTGACCCTGGAGAAGGGTCCGATACTCTAAGAGATAAAAGGCAAAAAGTGCCTGCCATCGACGCAACACTTCAGATGGCATGAGATTTACCAAGAACAGTAGTAGGCACAGAGTATAGTTTAAAAGTGTTGTGCATGAATTAACCAAATATTTTTGCAATTAACAACCAGTTTACAAATGGAACATGTAAAGTAAAATTAAGTTCTCACCTCAAATGTCCCAGGTGAATATTCATCATCAAGAGATTTTTCAGATTTAATTCTGAACCTGCTATTCCCATGAGCAATGTAAGTTACAGCTAGTGCAAATCTCGAAGTTTTAAATGAGGGTTCAATATTGTTGATAACAAAATTCATTAAGGAAGAGTTACTTGTGACTATCAAATGTGGGAGGATGTCCTGACGACTATCATCAGCAAAATTCCAGAACTAGAATGAGAAAAAAAAAAAAAAAAAAAAAAGAAAAAAAAAAGGACAACAAATTATAAAGAAGGAGTAAATTCAGATTTTACAGATGAATTAGAAGGTTAATCACAGTCTCAAAAAGCATCATCTATCAAATAATGGAAAGTTTTGACATCTTTCTGTATTTTCCTAGAGATTACAATAGCAAAATGGCTACAGTCTTTCAGTCTCATCAGAGAACATAAGACCACTTTTTTGAAGAGGTCCTTTACACAGTTGATGACAATATCTTTCCATTTTGTGCATTCTCAAATTTACATCACACAAAGACTGAAACCAATCTAATTTATTCTACATTTCCTAAGGATTAAAAAAAAAAAAAAAAAAAAAAAAAGATTCCTAATAGAACCATTTGCAAAAAGTTTGAGTAATTTATTTTAAACTTACTGAGAAACTAAAATTTCTTCTGACATCAACTGTGTCGTTTTGCGTGTTGTTTTGCAGAAAGACAACACTATCTGGTTTGGTGCTGACAATTTCCATGGCAGTGGAATGGTTCTTCCATTGTTCAGGTTTGTACTTTCTAATGTCGGCAGTGTTACTGGAATCATTATATTCAATCAGCTGAAAGAGAAGGCAGCCAACCTTTACAGATCAAAAGTTAGAATATTTATTCTAAGTTACAAGATATTCATAAAGTAACGAATAATTAAAAACAGAAAAAAGTCATTTTTTATCTTGACATGCGAAAGTAACTAGCAATAGTCTAATTGCTAAGAGCGTGTTACAAAAGATTTACATACAGTAATAAAATGTGGATAAAAATTGTTAATGCTTTTTAATAGAAGCACTTTCATAACATTTTTGAAAGCCAAATTTTAAATTAAAGATTTTCCAATTTTTTTTCAAAAAAAAAAAAAAAAAAAAAAAAAAAAAAAAATCAGGTTACCTTGTCGAAAACAATTCCAAAAGCATATAAGAGACTCCCCGGTGGGTCAACTTCTACCTGTGGAGGTGAAGTTGTCAAGTTTATGTGTAATTTCCCTTTAAGATCTGATTTAATGGATAAAACTGACATGACAGGATATCCACTGAACAAATAATGAAGACTGTCACTTTGTCCTTGGGCTTTTACATAGAAACAATCTTTTCCACATGATGCTCTGGTCAACTGAAATAAAGTATAAATCAGAATCATTTACCATTTGAAAAGATTTTCAAAACTACTGAATAATCTGTACAGGCATCAGTTCATTTAAAGAGGGCCTCATTCGGGTCAACCAGTATCAGGAGTAGTATTACAAACATATTTACAAGGCCATTTGGACATTCTGTTCATCTATAGGTTTTCTCAAGATATGTTCTTAGTTTGTAAAGGAACAACAAGAAAAAAAAATAGAGACAGTAAGCCTGTTCCAGTACAGTTAAGGTTGATCATGAGTAGATGTGTGCATATAAACAAAACAAAAACCCAAAGTCAAAGTAATATTTAATCACGATGTATGATGCGTCGATGGTAGACAACTACAAAAACTTCCTCAGTCCTGCGTATATGATAACTATCAGCAGCAAGGCTTCTGATCAGGAGATTGGAGGATTTGAGGAGTGTAGAACCACCTCTTAGGGTCCCAGCTATAAACAAATAGAATAGACTTTCTACTGAAAAAAAATATCTCCAAAAAGGAAGTGGCTTGAGAGTCAAGTCCCAAAAATCCTATTAATTATTAAAAATTAAATATTAAAACTGATCCAGCCAGAGAAATACATGTAATTAAAGTGATTTATTCAGAGTGCGCATATATATGTTATGATTACATAAAATATCAAAATATAATGGTTAAATTTTTGTTGACGTTGGTACACTAAATGCATTAAAAAATAAAAAAAAAATTAAAAAAATTAAAAAAAATAGTAAATAAATAAAAATTCAGATTATCATCTGAGAACTTGATACGTTGAAATGCATATTTAAAAAATATTAACATTTACAAAGAAATTAACCGGTAAACTTGTTTTTCTGCTTCTTGGAAGACATGTTTAAATAGAAAATAAAAATTGGGATATACAAACCACTTTTTCAATCATTTTTTGTGATAACCAACCTTAATTGTATCTTAAAGGTTCCTTCATGAAATTATTTTCTAAAGTATTTTTGATCTCAATTTTCAGAACTTTACAAGTTCTTCCAGTTTTATTGGATCAACTGAACTAAATATTAGAAATTAAAATTAATATATCTGGTTGTAAAGGAAGAGGGCCTCTTCAATTTTTCAAAATTGAAATTTTTACCTTTTCATTATAAAGATTTTTCAAGCACAACAATTCTTATATATTTCTGTAACAAGTATTTTTTTAAAAATCATTTCACCCCAGCAAGGCATTCCACTGCCACTATTGTGCAAGGGGTTACATAGGGGAAGTGATGAGAGAGCGGTTAGTTATAGGAAATGTTGGAAGACGGATGAGGATACTGAGGATGAGGGTTGAGTAGATGGGATGAGTGTGAGAGAATGGATGTGAGTTAGTGTGATAAGGGGTGTCTTGACCTTACATTTAAACTCCTGGAGGTTGTAGCTGTTGGAGAAGCAAGTATATGGGAGGGAATTCCACAGGCGGGAAGTCTGAGAAAAGAAGTTGTTAGAGTAGAAATTGCGGTTGCATCTTATCTGTTTCACTGTAAAAGAGTGAGACTTACTTGCTAATCTAGTATCTCATGCAAATTCATACCTAAGGGGCACCAGTGATTTAAGGTCATCGGAGAAGAAGCCGTGAAAGTATTTATAGAAGAGGCACAGGGAAGCCACATTATGCCGGTGAGAGAGTGACTGCAGCCGAGCTGCCAAGTCGGTATTGATCACATTACAGATTCTCCATTGTATTTTGTCAAGAACCCCGAGGAGAATAGCAGGAGCACCCAACCAGATGTGGCAGCAGTATTCAATACACGGGCAGATGGTAGATTTATATATGTGCAGGATAGATTGATGCGGGAAACTTCTGGGCCTTGCACAGAGAACCGTCTTTCATAGCAGCGGATTTAGCAATGGATTCTATACAGTCATTCCACTTGAGGTCTGCTGAGAGTGTGAGGCCAAGGAGGTGTAGTGTTTTACTCTCAGGGAGGCAAGCTTGTTCCATGCCAATGGGAGGTAGGAGCGATTGACTGTTTTTTGGCAATGAGATGTTTTGTTCAGTTGATAGCCACAGTTTGTACATAAAAACCATTAAATTTTTTTTATTTGAAATTTCATTACATACACACACATTTTATATATATATATATATATATATAAATAAAGGTCATGATGTGGTGCCAAGTTCCTTTTGGGCTTGTCTTGCTATGATGTGGTGCCAAGTTCCTTTTGGGCTTGTCTTGCTATGATGTGGTGCCAAGTTCCTTTTGGGCTTGTCTTGCTATGATGTGGTGCCAAGTTCCTTTTGGGCTTGTCTTGCTATGATGTGGTGCCAAGTTCCTTTTGGGCTTGTCTTGCTATGATGTGGTGCCAAGTTCCTTTTGGGCTTGTCTTGCTATGATGTGGTGCCAAGTTCCTTTTGGGCTTGTCTTGCTATGATGTGGTGCCAAGTTCCTTTTGGGCTTGTCTTGCTATGATGTGGTGCCAAGTTCCTTTTGGGCTTGTCTTGCTATGATGTGGTGCCAAGTTCCTTTTGGGCTTGTCTTGCTATGATGTGGTGCCAAGTTCCTTTTGGGCTTGTCTTGCTATGATGTGGTGCCAAGTTCCTTTTGGGCTTGTCTTGCTATGATGTGGTGCCAAGTTCCTTTTGGGCTTGTCTTGCTATGATGTGGTGCCAAGTTCCTTTTGGGCTTGTCTTGCTATGATGTGGTGCCAAGTTCCTTTTGGGCTTGTCTTGCTATGATGTGGTGCCAAGTTCCTTTTGGGCTTGTCTTGCTATGATGTGGTGCCAAGTTCCTTTTGGGCTTGTCTTGCTATGATGTGGTGCCAAGTTCCTTTTGGGCTTGTCTTGCTATGATGTGGTGCCAAGTTCCTTTTGGGCTTGTCTTGCTATGATGTGGTGCCAAGTTCCTTTTGGGCTTGTCTTGCTATGATGTGGTGCCAAGTTCCTTTTGGGCTTGTCTTGCTATGATGTGGTGCCAAGTTCCTTTTGGGCTTGTCTTGCTATGATGTGGTGCCAAGTTCCATCTGAATTCCTTGGATACTTCAGCTTCTTGAGAGTATTGTCAAAATTTTTGGGGGATTTTTTTTTTTACACACTGGATTAAAATTTTTAATTACTTTTATGACCAGCACATTTTTGACTTACTGAAAAGTTAATGAAAAAGTAATGATTTAGATATTAGACAGAATCAGGTAACTGTAGAAATAAGTTGGTTTTTAACTGTTAATGACATAATTTTGTACATTTGAGTGTACCATTTCAACAAAAATTTATTGAAATTATCTTTTGTTGCATATTTTCATATTTTGTTAACTTAACATTAATTCATGACATTTTAAATGTGATTTTCATTATGCCACTTTTTCACAAAAAAAACAAAAAAAACAAAAACAAACACAAACTTAGTAAACAACCAAAAATAAGGTTGTTTATGTTGTGGATTCTTGAGAAATCACAAAATAAAAGCCGATATGGAGATAAATGTACGTTGCATTTAACTAGAACACAGGTTAGTCAATTCAGGAATACTGTTAGTAGGAATCAATACATACAAAGAAGTATGTCCAGTAATGAGTATTCTTACTGACCAACTAGCGGTAAGTCCAGCTACTCAACTCAACAACTCTTTACAACTGACAATCACTACCGTTCCCTGTATAGGCAGGACTACATGTACACATCAGGTGAGCCCATTCTTATATGTAAAAAGGGCTGATTCTCAACAGTATTTTCCAAATTGGTTAACATTTCACTACAAATAGATTCTGTTGATTTTATGATCATAGGTATGTAAATATTAATCAGCATTCAAAGAGATTTTCAGACAACTTATATTTGGAGACACATCAGTGGCAAATACCAAAATCAACTGTCTTGAATTTAGCTCAACTCGGGCCACAGTCAAAACTTCCACCATAAAATTTTGTATATATCTTGCCATAAGGCAGACAAATTTGTCAAATGTAGAAAAAGATTAACATTTTTAGCTATAGTTTTTATATAATTTTCTCAAAAACTTAAAACTTTCCTGAAAATTTGAGGAATATTACCAGATTTAAAGTTGAATTAATCTGATTTGAAAATCAGAGTTAAAAGTCTCAAAAATGCATTAAAAGTGTTGACAGATGGAAGTTTTTTTTTTTATATAGAGACCATACCTGTAAAAAGTACAATGCAAATGCCTTATGATTTTTTAAAACCCAGTAATATAGAAAATTTCTGAAAATATTCTCCATAATCTAATATTTCAAGCATTTACAGTAATGTACAGCTTATTTTTATAGCCATATTTACAAACAAAAAAAGCATTAAATTTTTTAAGTTCTGCACATAACATTAAATAGAACAAATATTCCTCAATTTCATAACATTAATTAAATAAGTGGTTAAGAGATTAAAAAAAATTTTGAAACAAAAAGGCCACTAATATGTCTGCTGTTTTGGTATGCACCAATTAGTTTTATTTGATACTGCTCAATGTTGAGCTATGTCATCTATGGAAGCCGCAGAATTATTGATTTAAATATGAGTTTGTGGAGGTATTTTTATTTTGAAAAGAAAAGAGTGAAGTTGTAGAATTACCACTGATCAATGGGCAAAGGCTTATTTGCAACTAAAGTCTAAGGGTTCAAGTTTTGTTCTTGACCAATAATGTTAAAAATAAATATATTTGAAAGCAAAGATTCCAATTATCAGTATTTGCACCTTTCAATTAAGAATGAATAATTTTTGGTTGACAAAATATAACAGAAATTCACTTTCTTTCGGTAGTGCAATATGCTAAGATTGATATCAACCCATATTTCAATTGTCACTGACAGATCTTTTTGAAGACAAACGTGAGAAAATAAGAGAATGTAAAAGATTTTATTTACAAGTTCAAATCATTTTCATGAAACCAAATTTTTACTAAAAAACAATTAGATATTGATGAGCAGTCAATACAAATCTAAACTTATTTATAAATGGAACTGTGTGTGTGCGTGTCCGTTACCTAAAGACTCCGAAACGGCTGAACCGATTTTCTTGAAAATTTACAGTTGTACTAGAAGCGTCTGCAATTGTTCTTAGCTAGGTTTTGTGTCGAGATACCCGATAAATATTGAAAATAGATAAAAAAAGTAATTTTGCTTTGCTCCAAGCTGTCAAGTGACAAAGTTACAATTTTTACATGTGCTCACCATTAATGGGGCCTTTTGCAAATTAACAGATTTTTCCTTTTACAAGTTAAGATCTTATGAAATTATGTGGCACAATTTTAATAAAGAAAATGTTCTGAATTTAAGTTCTGTTTTGTAAGACAAATTATATGAAGCCATCATTTCAATGTTAAGAATCTACCTTTACAATCCATGAGAGAAGGAAACAATTTCTAGATGGACCTAAATAGGTGTATTTGGTGCAAGATCAAAAACTTGCAAACTAGCAGTTGATTTTCTCACAAATTGAACATGGAAATTTTATTTAGTAACTCATGAAAGCTCACTTCAACCTCAAATAGTTCTAAAAACCTAGAAATTCCTCATCCATTATGATCACATATGTTTGCATTTCAACACTGCAAATAATCTTAACGAATTCTGAGTACAGTGAAGTTATATTCAGTAAAACCCGACAACGTAATCCAAAATGTCTGGTTAAGAAGTTTCCCTATTTAAAGAGAAGAATAAGTTAGGAATATCTAAGAGTGACATTTAGAACCACTGTTTAACAAAGCAAATGTTGACAAAATAAGGAGGATCACAAACAAAGCACTCTAAGGAGCCTCAAATGAAAAATGAATCCTGAACACAATTCCAACAGCAAATTAGAACAGCCCAAGTCCAAGAGTGATTAAAACAAAATCAGATTACAGATCAAAGGTTACATCAACCAAAATAAAACAGTATTGCAAATTTCATGTTTTTCATCTTATCAAAGTCACATGATTATGACCTACATTCTCAATTTATTCTCTTGTGCATAAATGTCGCTACACACACACACACACACAAAAGAGCAAATATCAAATCTTTAAGTCTACAGTTTAAAAAGAATAAGCAAGCAATCTAATTTTAATTAAACTTTTGCTATAGCATTATTGGATGCAAGTATAACATTGGTATCAGAAGCAAAATATAACAGGTGAATTAAAATGAAAATGGAGATTTTAAAGAAAAAAAAAAGTGGGGCCAAAAACTGACAATAGAAAGAGGAAAAAAAAAAATCTAAATGTTTGTTATGAGGAAATAAAATGTTTTTATTTTTTAAAACTATAGAAATTTTGGTTAAGTCTTTTTGCATCAACACAAGATCTTAAATTTGTATAGGAAAATTTAGTGTTTGTTTTTCTGTAGTGAAAAATATGTTGATCATGAAAAATCATAATTGGTAGTTTTTAATGAAACTAAAAAGTCAAGATAATTATGTCTTAAATGTTGTTGTTGGGGGGGGGGGGGGGCGACAAATGTCTATTATACCTCACCACATATTTAATTTTGGTTAAACAATTTTATTTTGATTCCATCGGATTCTCAATGGAATTAAAATAAATGCAATAAAACTAATTTTTTTCAATTAGGAAAGCTTTTACCTTCATGAATAAAAGCTATTATCAACACCATTGTCATAAGAATGGATTCTTCAATAAATTAATTTTTTACAAGAAATTAGAAAAATTTAAATCTAAAATTCTGTATTCATTTTTGACCAGGTGATAAAGTTATTAAATAAAAATTGTATTTAATAATAAATGGAAAAGCTCACAATTCAACAACAGAATTTTAAATTGTGAGTAAACATTAAGATTTTTGAAAATATCGCCATCTATATGACATCAGAAAATATGTGAAGTATCTATAGTAAATAAGTTATACTACAACACCAAAGTACCTAAAATTTTGGTACTGAAAAAAAAAATGCCCAACAAGTTTCAAAATCTTTATTAAAATGGATTTTTTAATCAAATTACATTTTAATGTTATTTAGAACATTCAAAATTCTGGTTAATTTTTTCTTTTACATCAATCAATGGGTGACTAAATTATAGGAGGTTTAACATCTTTTTGTAGTAAAAACTACAGATTCAGAAAGTCTTGCAAAATTCAAAATAATTGTTAAATTTTAATGAAACTTTCAGGACTTGTTCACAAATTAATGAAATTATTTGAGAAACATTTCTACAAAATCTTAATATTTGTTTTAAATAAAAAATTTTAAAAAATTTTGAGTAATTTATAAAAACCTTAAATCTTAAAATTCTGCATAAGTTTCTAACAAAGGTGGTATTCTTTAAAAGTATATTTAATAATCATAAGTGGAAAACTTACATTTCAGCAACCCAGAGTATTAAGTTTTTGCAAATTTTTGTAAAAACCAACATACATGATCAAAGTTCCTCAAATTTAACAACATTAGATTATTTTCTAAACTTTTTAAGATTACTTGTGGTTAAAATATATGGAAAAGCCTTCACATATTTATCAAATTTTTACAGATATAACCACCTTAAAAGAAAAATTAGTTCAATTTTTTTTTTAAATCATTCTATCAATGGAGATGTCAATACTAAAGAAATTTTAAAATTTTCAATCAATTTAAATTAGTTTTGGAATACAAATTTGCTTATTGGAAATAAACTAAAAAAAAACTAAAATAAAAGCCTCAAGATTTTTTTTTTTTTCATTCTTAAATTAAATTTTATTACTTTTCTTTGAAGGTACTGACTAAAATTCGATAAGACATGAGAAAGCTTGAAATTTTCAATTGTTTAGATTAGAATCTAAAAAGTGAAAACTTTAGATTTACTGGCTAGTTAAAAATTATAAAAGGAGTTCAGTGTAGTCGTCATAAGTTGCCTCCCTTAAGTCCCCCCCCCCGTTATGAACAAACAAACAAAAAAAAAAGTTTTTCCTGTCATTTAATTTTTAGTTCAATTTAGATTAATTTACCTGTAAATCTGGTAATCTTCCTTAAAGTTTCAGAAAAGTATCTTAGATTTTTTAAAGAATTATGTTGCGTTAACAGATTGTCAATCTCAATATGGACAAAAAATTTGGATTTTTAAGAACTGATAAGGAGAAAAGTTCTAAGTTCTGTTTGAAATACACTGAATAAAAAAATAAAACTTGGGTTTTTGTGGTTGGATTCTAACTCCCGGGCACTTTGTGTTCAATCCTAAAGAATGCATAGAAGGAAAATACTCCCAGAAGTTTAAAGAGGTTATTTTGGTAATGAAAAAGTTTTCAAAATATGAGGCCCGGTAAAAATATATAAGGGAAGTAATTCAATAGATGAAAATGATTATATTTGATTCTCGAAGCTGTAGTTTGATAAAAAGAAATATTGAACTTAGATGTGTTTCAGTGTTTTTCTTTTCAAAATGCTACAAACTTGGTAATTAGTTTTTTCTTTTACTCAAATTCAATTTTAATTTGGAATTGCTTTTTAAAATAAAACATTTTGGGCACGAAAAGAAAATAGAAGCAGATTTTGCAGGGGGGGGGGGGGCAACAAAAATCTAATACATTTTAAGATTATTAATGACGATTAATTAAATTCAAAAAGTAAAATCTAGACAGCATCAATCAAATGCCCAAAACATGTTTTTTAAAGAATGTTATTGTTATGTGTTATGAAAATAAAGTAAAAAAAAAACTGTCACATGAATTCGGGAAGTAGCCCCTCCCCCAAAGAAAAAAAAAAGAAAACTTGTCAGACCCAACACATCCAGTTCTCGAATTTGTTTTTTTTTGTTTTAATTTCGATGGATATGAATACAGAAAAAAAAATGTGTCTAACCAAAATTTTAAGAGTTAAAGCATTTCCATTAAAACAATTGTTAGTTGTTGCATTTTTTAGTGAAATAAAACAATCATGACACATAGTACATTAAAAGTACAAGTCCATTCATTAGTAGATGTAATTTGAAAGTACATTCATTAGTACATGTAATTTTACTGTTTTTTTTTTTCGGGAGGGGGTGCACAAGACTGAATTTTTAAATTTTTATAAACTTTTTAATTTAGGTACCTTCACTTTTTTTTGCGATACCTAGTGATTTATAGATCAATGTTTGAAGTACTCAGTAAATCTATTCTCCGTAATTTAACTTCGGGAATGTTGACTTTTTCATCATCGATATTTTTTTTTTTGTCGATGTAATGGTCACCCAGGAATACTTTCGAAATGGGCACTTTTTTTTTTTATAGGAAAACATAAGTTTATTTAAAAAAGATCTTGGAGCTTGAAATATTTACTTAATAAATTTCAATGTAAAATTAAAAGTTTCAGTTAGAATCACGAGTTCGTTTTTCATTTTTAAAAACCGATTGAGGAAAAAGAAAAGAACAATCACTTTTGTGACTTTTTGTAAGTTTGGACTGGAGGCTAAACTTACAAGATAGTTGATTTAAGGGGAACAAAATTAAATTAAAGTCGAATAACTGAATAAAAATTTGATTTAATTATTTCCAATTTTTTTTTTTTAATCATTAAAATGTAACGATTTAAAATTTGAGAATAAGTGACAAAAAACAAGTTTTATGATAATGTCCATACGTTAGTAAATTATTAAAAACAAATGAATAAAAATAACAGGAGTAACGAAGTTTATTTTGGGTTTTTGCCAATTAAAAAAGAGTTTTTTTTCTTATTAATTTACTATTCTGGGAAAAATCCATTCTTTTCAAATCAAATGCAAAAAAAACCATTTGCGTCTTTTTGTTGGAATTTCCAAATAAACTCGATACATCGCGAATTGCTTACTTCATAAGAATCGACCAAGTTAAGGGGGAAAAATAAGATTGAGATTTTAAAAAGTTTCATAAAATTAAAAAATAAATTTTATCAGGAAGAGAAAGTCAACAACTGTTTTTGTTGAGTGTAAATTTTACACCGAATTCAGATTTTGCCTAAAAACAAATAAAATTTTATGAACCATACCATATTTAATATTTTTGTTTTTCTCAGATTAATATTAATGTGATTCAGAATTACACCAAAAAGGATCTTGTTAAATTCTGTTATCTACGAATTAAAAAAAAATAAAATAATGTTTTTCATTTCGTTTCTCAACAAAAATGTATTTTTAAAATCGTATCTGCTTTTTTAGTAAATAAAAAAGAAAGAATGAACAAAACCTTTGGAATTCAACTGAAAATCATGTCCAAAAATAAGTTCTATTTTATTAGTTTACCTTCCTTTTGTCCCATTTCGGTTCGTCTGCAGCAAATGTTGTCAAAACAATTAAAGCAAGAGCAACCAGCCGACAATTAAAAGATAAGTCCATGTTTCTCTCTGTTTACTGATAATTTTACGGCCTCGACTTCATTTTATATGTTTCTGACTTGTCACGTGACAACCTCCTCGTCTTCCGGTTTAGAGTTATTCTCACCCCCTTTCTTTCTATCTTTCTTTCTTTTTTCGTTTTCCTCTTCCTTTCTATCTTTCTTTCTTTCTTTCTTTTTTCGTTTTCCTCTTTCTTTCTTTCTTTCTTTCTTTCTTTCTTTTTTCTTTTTTTGTTTTCCTCTTTCTTTCTTTTTCGTTTTCCTCTTTCTTTCTTTCCTTCTTTCTTTCTTTTTTCTTTCTTTCGTTTTTCGTTTTTCTCTTTCTTTCTTTCGTTTTTCTCTTTCTTTCTTTCTTTCTTTCTTTCTTTTTCGTTTTTCTTTCTTTCTTTCTTTCTTTCTTTCTTTCGTTTTCTTCTTTCTGTCTTTCTTTCTTTTTCTTTTTTCGTTCATTCGTTTTCCTCTTATTTTTCTTTTTCATTCTTTCTTCCATTTTTCTTTCTTTCGTTTTCCTCTTTCTTATTTTTCTTTTTTCATTCTTTCTTCCATTTTTCTTTCTTTCATTTTCCTCTTTCTGTCTTTCTTTCTTTTTTCGTTCTTTCGTTTTTTTCCTCTTTCTTTTTTCTTCCTTTCTTTCGTTTTCCTCTTTCTTTCTTTCTTTCTCTCATTTTCGTTCTTTCGTTTCCCTCTTTCTTTCATTCTTTCTTTCTTTCTTTTCATTTTTTCTCTTTCTTTATTCTATCATATCGCCTTTGTTTTCTTATTTTTTTATTTGCCTTTTCCTATTTTTTTTTAATTCTATCTTTCCACCCTCTCAAATATTCTTTTTCCTTCCTCCTTTTTTACGTATTTTTAATTACCCATAACTTATTTTATTCTTTCTTTCTCAACAAAATATACAAAATACATTACCGTACGTGTGTGTAATTAACCCAAATTTTGGACTTTCAACTTTCAACGTCAATTGTTATCTTCTATCTTCTTGAATCCCATTCATCTTTTATCCTTTCTTCAATACCTTTGTACCCAGCTTTTTCTATCGCTGTAACCCCCGGCTCACTAGTGGCGGCACCGCTTTACTTGGGGTGAAATGTTTAAATAAAAAAATAAATTTAACCCACCACAATTAAGAAAAAGTCTAATTAGTTTTCCAAAAGTTTAAATATTGACATCACATGACCGTATTTTTATTTTTTTTTCATTGATCCAAAAAAGTTTAGTGAACTAAGATGGCCTACAGTACAACGGTCAGCGGCGTTCAGAAGTCTCGAAGCGCTCGGGGCGAAAATTGTGACCTTTGTCCCGCTATCACCACCCAAACAAAATCGCAACAGTATATACTTAGTTTATTTTCTACTGGAAACGGTCAGAAAGTAGTGGCAACCTACCACGGGATAATCTTCTGCCTAGTCAGTCATGTCTCTTTCGAGACATGATCGCCCAAAGCGTGTATTACATATGACACTTAACTGACTAACTGAATATAATAGTCGAAAACATGATTAAGGCTTCCTCTGGGCATAAAGTAGGAGATCAGTTTTATATTGTTATGAAGTAATAAACTGATCCCCCACTAATTACTACTTAAAAATATAATACATCGCATCCTCCTCTACCTATGAGTCAAATAATAGAACAGAGTGAGTTCTATAGCCTTGGTCGGCAACCAGTCTACCGCAGAAAGCAATGGCAACCTACTGCGGGATAATCTTCTGCCCAGTCAGTCATGACTCTTTCGAGACATGATCGCCCAAGCGTATTTCACGTATGGCACTTAACTGACTGACACAGACAGAAAAATTGAAGCAAATAGGCCGCACATTATTGTTAAAAACCAGAAAGAAAAAACTTCTCTTATTAATTGATATGGCTTGTCCAGCGGATTGTAACATAGCAAGCAAGGAATTCGAAAAACTGTCAAAATATAAAGACCTGGAAATTGAAATAGAAAAAAATAAAATGTGGAAATTGAAAACAAGAATCGTGCCAGTGATAGTAGGTGCACTTGGAATGATAAAAAATGAAACAAAACAACACATTGAAAGAATCCCTGGAAACCCCAGCTTCAGAGATACACGAAAAATTATCTTGTTAAGTACAGCCCACACACTAAGGAGAACTTTGTGTATGTAACGCTAGTGATGTCAGGGAGATATGAAAAAACAGGAAATGAAGCCATTAGAACACACCATGACCTGCCTTAGGTCTTCCCGCAGACTTTGTAGGTAGTGCGACCATAGCAGAAATCGATTTATAATGAAAAATGACATAATAATAATGAAAAATGAAATAATAATAATAATAAATTGGAAAAACTATCAAAGTAGAAAGACCTGTAAACTGGAATAGAAAAAATGTAGAAATTGAAAAAAGAATAGTACAAGTCTAGTTGTAGGTGCGCTTGGAAAGATAAAAAAAGAAACAAAACAACACATTGAAAGAATCCCTAGATATAAAAAAGTAAAATGTTTTGATAAGTACAGCCTACACGCTAAGAAGAACTTTGTCCAAGTAATGATATAGTGATGTTTGGGCCATAGCTCAGAGGCAGATATCGGTTGGGTTTCAATCCTGGCTAAAAGCAATCGGATGTCTAGCCGTACTGATGAGCTGTGATACAGCGAAACAGATATCTCTGCGGATGACTATCTATATCTATTGGATGTACGTTGTGGTGCGGTGGATATCGACTCGGAACAACAAATCGGGGTACCGAGTTCGAATTCCAGTTGAATTCCTTGCATTTACTTACGTACAAATATCCCTGGGAAAGGTATTAATCCGTATCTTCCCTCCAGTTATGGGTTAAATAATAGGACAGATTGGGTTCTATAGACTTGGCTGGCAACCAGTCTACCGCAGAAAGCAATGGCAACCTACTGCAGGATAATCTTCTGCGCAGCCAGTCATGTCTCTTTCGAGACATGATCGTCCAAAGCGTGTATCACGTATGGCACTTAACTGACTGATGTTTGGGCGGTAGAAAAACAGAAAATGAAATGTAGCTATATAACACGACCTGCTTTTTAGGTTTTTCCGCAGACTTGGTAGGAATGTTTACCCACTCCCCCACAAGAAGAGTGAGTTGTGACACAGAAATAAAATAATAATAATAATAATAATAATAATAATAATAATAATAATAATAATAAATGGAAAAGCTGTAAACAAACACTGGTATGAACATCACCCAGCACCGGTTACAGAAATAGAAGATGTAACCATTCTATGGGATTACACCATCTACAGTGTAGATTCTACACAGACAGAAAAATTGAAGCAAACAGGCCAGACATTATTGTTAAAAACCAGAAGGAGAAAACTTGTCTATTAATTGATATGGCTTGTCCAGCGGATTGTAACATAGCAATCAAGGAATTTGAAAAACTGTCAAAATATAAAGACCTGGAAATTGAAATAGAAAAAATGTGGAAATTGAAAACAGAGTTGTGCCAGTGATAGTAGGTGCACTTGGAATGATAAAAAATGGAACAAAACAACACATTGAAAGAATCCCTGGAAACCCCAGCTTAAGAGATATACAAAAAATTGTCTTATTAAGTACAGCCCACACACTAAGGAAAACTTCATCTATGTAATGCTAGGGATGATAGGGAAGATAGAAAAACATGAAATGGAGTCATAACAACACGCCACTACCTGCCTTAGGTCTCCCCGCAGACTTGGTTGGTAGTGAGACCAAAGCAGAAATCGAAATATGATGAAAAAATGACATAATAATAATAGAAGAATAAGATCATCATTCAAGACTCACTATGGGGAAAAAATGTTTTTTTTTCTTTTTACTAGAATAAAAATGTTTTCCGCTCGTTTTTTTTTGTTTTGTTTTGTTTCTTAATTGTTCTTTATCAAAATGCTATTTTGATTGTATATTCGATAACTATTGACTGCATTTTAAATTGATTGTTCACTGATTGGAGAAAATGATAGACTTTGACATGATCGTCAATAAAAAAAATATCTATCTACCATATCAAAACTTTCCAAAGTGAGTATTAAAAAAACGTGACAGAAAGTCCAATTAATTACCTGTTTTTGTTTTATTAATTAATTAAACCTTTTTATTGAAGTATTTTCTTTTAATTTTGAAATATATCTTCAGCTGGCTTAGCTTAGAAAATCACAAGCCAGCGATATTATGGGTGTTGATCTTTGAGAACTAAAATATTTTTTTCTATTTCATATTTTAGAATCAACAATTGAAACAAAAGCCGAACAAAACAATTCAAACTGATGTAAAATATGTTTTAAGCAGCCTATAAGTTAAAAAAAAACAAACAAACTTTCTTTTCCGTTTTACGACTGTTACTTTCACTTACGCACAAATACCTCCAGTTATGGGTTAAATAGCAGGACAGATTGGGTTCTATAGCCTTGGTCGGCAACCAGTCTACCGCAGAAAGCAATGGCAACCTACTGCGGGATAATCTTCTACCCAGTCAGTCATGTCTCGAAAAAGACATGATCGCCCAAGCGTGTTTCACGTATGGCACTTAACTGACTGACTTTATTTTAAAGTCAGACATAGATGAACAAGCTGAAAAAATAGGTCGAATAAGAATAGTTATCAATTAGGCTAAAAATGACACAAAGTCACCTGACACACATGGGACAATTCGGCTATGGAATGAAAATAAGGCAATTCTCAGAATATCGTCACGACTCACAGACAAATAATTCATGCTCAAGAGTAGAAATGATTTATGAGGTTAATTAAAACTAAATTATTTTGTTATCAGGTTCTAATTGTTTGATGATCTTATTATTTATTTTATATCAGATAGATAGATAGATAGATAGATAGATAGATAGATAGATAGATAGATAGATAGATAATGAACAGGAAAATATAGACAAAGAGAGTAAGAAAAATAGAGATGAAAAGAGAGATGAAGATAGATAGATAGATAGATAGATAGATAGATAATGAACAGGAAAATATAGACAAAGAGAAAGTAAGAAAAATAGAAGATAGAATAGATAGATAGATAGATAGATAGATAGATAGATAATGAACAGGAAAATATAGACAAAGAGAGTAAGAAAAATAGAGATGAAGATAGATAGATAGATAGATAGATAGATAGATAATGAACAGGAAAATATAGACAAAGAGAGTAAGAAAAATAGAGATGAAGAGAGAGATGAAGATAGATAGATAGATAGATAGATAGATAGATAGATAGATAGATAGATAATGAACAGGAAAATATAGAACAAAGAAAAGAGTAAGAAAAATAGAGATGAAGAGAGAGATGAAGATAGATAGATAGATAATGAACAGGAAAATATAGACAAAGAGAGTAAGAAAAATAGAGAGAAGATGAGATAGATAGATAGATAAGATAGATAGAAATGAACAGGAAAATATAGACAAAGAGAGTAAGAAAAATAGAGATGAAGAGAGAGATGAAGAATGATAGATAGATAGATAGATAGATAGATAGATAGATAGACTGGAATAGAAAGAAAGAAAGAAAGAAAGAAAGAAAGAAATGTACAATTTTATTAGTTTGCAAGACAAATGCTTGTTTCTTGGTGTACCCAACCTACATACGCATGAACAAAATGGTAAACCGTGAGTTTTTCCCGTGCCTCATTTGTGGGTGGTGAAGAGGGCAACATTGCAAAAGTAAATTTTACGCACTCTTTGCTGCTTACTCTCTCTATTTCCTTTTCATTCTTTTTCTCCCACCCTCCTCTCATATCCCCACTCTCTTGTCATTGTCTCCTTTTCTCTCTAGCTCACTCTCTCTCCTCTCTCGTTTTTTTCCCTCTCCATTTTCTCTTCGTATTCCCCCAGTTTCTCTACCATATTCTTCTTAGTCTTTCTCTTTACCCTACCTTAGCTTTACTCTTCTTTTCTTTCCCCACTCTCTCTCTCTCTCCTTGTTTTCTCACTCTTTCACCTTCTCTTTAATTTTCCTCTTTCAGTTGCGATGTAATGTGTTACTGTTGTTGTTAATGGGCGTTATCAAATTTAAACTCTCATATTTAATTTATTGATCGATATTCGTTCTCTAATTTGAATTTCTTGTCTACAACATTTTAAAGATATTTTTTTTAAATTTTTTCTTTTATGTTTATTCTTGCATTGTAAATTTTCTTAAAGATATTTTTACCGCCGTCATGATCGAGACATTTTTATTTTTACTTTTAATTCCGGTTTAAAAATCAGCTGACATCCACTCCTATCATCGGTCACATGTTATTGTTGATTTCTTAAAGAGAAAGAATGAAATGAGTGTTTAACTTAAATTCCTGAATAAGCGACAATTTTTATTTATTTATTTATTGTTTTGTCATTGTTTTAATGTTCAAAACTTTTAAAAATTGTTTTATACAGTTTTTTTTTTTGTAAAAATAAATAAAATATAAAAAAAATAAAACTCTTGATTTAAAAAAAAATCTATTCACCCCAATCAAGGAGATAAAAGCCACAAAGACTCAAGCGGGGGGGGGGGGGGCTACTCTATTACCTTCAATCTGTCCTGTGAATATCAAATTTTCCAAGCCCTCTTTCCTCATTGTGCCCGAAAAATTTCAACTGCCTCTTCCTGAAGTATAAAGTGTCACTTTTGTTGCTATTATTTCTAAAACTTCGTCATTATTCTCGCCTTTGATCTCTGATATTCTCAGCATCATTGTAGAAACACATTTCTATTGCTTCAAGTCTCGTCTTCATCCTGAATTTTGGCTGGCACCTCGGTTGTCCCCCAACACCCACTTTTAAGCTTCCAAAAATTTATGAAACTGATCAGTCTCTGATTTTGATAAGATTTGATCTTCAGGACTTTTCCCTCTGCGTTTTCTTTTTCATTTAGCTTTTTAAGGACAAACACAGAGACCAGTTTGAAAGAAAAACAAAGAAAATAAAACAAAACAAGGTAGATAGAAACATGCATGTTGTTAAAGAGAGAAAGAGACTTAGTTGTACAATATGGAGAAATTATTTCTTTATTTCAAAGTGGTTTCTTGATTATAGTTGGACTTTGCTGAAAACACTAATTATTAATGTTTTTAGCTGATTTTTGTACGGCTGTGGTGCTCACAACAGTTTGAAAGCCGGAAACCACATCCTAAACAGGGAACAAGGGATGAGCCTCTACACCTGTTCAATAGACATGGGTGGAGTGTGAACCGGGCGATAGTTTAGTCTATCTACTCCAATTGTTTTTAGCTGGTTTTTGTATGGAAGTGTTGCCCACAGCATTTTGATTGATTTAGTTGCATTATTTTATTTTCATATTTTTTTCATACATTTTTTGTGCTTCAAAAAAGTTTTGTAGAGGAAAAAAAAACAAAACAAACAAAAAGAAAAAACAAAAGAGACAAATTACACTGTTCTGCTAGTATTGACATTAACCCTTAGATTTTGTTTTGAAATTAAATTAACTTTTCTTGTGTTCGAACAGCTTGAGAGTGGAAAAGAGGGCAAGAATAGATTAGAACTCCACTACTATGATTGAAAAGTTTTTCTGTTTAATTTAATGAAGTAACATACTTATACTTAAACTCATTCCTAAGTTGTGTATACGATAGTGGTGTGTAGTATGAAAATAAAGACGCTGCTTGAGTTTACCCCCCCCACTCCTCAGAAAAATCTTAGCCCCTAAATGGAGGCTGATTCCGATTTTTTTGAGTCACACATCCATTAAAGCATATCAAAGGAAAAAAATCTTTGCGCATCTTTACAAATTTTTTTCATTCAATTTCACTAATCTTTTCACACTTTTTATGAAAACATAATATATATCCAAACATGTTTCATTGAATAATATAAACATATTGTGTCGATTTATTTTTATCCTGATCATTTCCAGTTGTCTAATCAGCTTCTTGATGTTAAGAAGAAATTCATTAAGGCGACATAGTTTTTATTAATCCAAGTACTTTCAATCTTTTCCAAGATCATTTTAGGATGGTAAATGACAAAGACAGACTGATGGTAACTGAGATAAAATTTGCATTTCGTTGTGATGTTGGTTTTTAAAAAACACATGCAAACACACTCTGGAATTATTCAGAAATTTTGAATTTAATCGTTGTAGCTAAATAATGTTTTGCAAAACAAGCGTTTCAATATAAGGAAGCGAACTGGAAATAATAAAATGTAAAATGACATTAAATGTTTGTTATATGCATTTTAATGTTGTTGCTATATTCATAATAAATTTTGTTGGGTGTTGGTTGGCTGATTTGATATAGAGTGCTTCGTGAATTTGAATTTTCTTTTTGTTATTTTCATGGTGTAGTATATTGGTGTTGTAAACAGATATTAAGTGTAGGATTTTTCTTTTGTATTAGTAATGCCTCAAATATTTTAAATCTTCTTTTGAATGTGGATGATGCTATTATGTATGCATTATCAACGAGAAGAAAAAAAGTGAAATCCTACACTTAATAACATCAATTTATGAACACGGTAACAATGTACTAACTGTGTTCGTTAACTTTAACATACACAAAACTCTATATGCATAAACTTTCCACATGTTTATTTATAAGTAAAACAAAACTAATTCTTGATAATCGCTAAAAGTATAGCCGAAAGCGCTCGAAAGTACGAAAGCTTTGGATAATTCTTATATAATTTAAGTTCCGAAAAGAAAAAAGATTCTACGAACACATGAAAAATTATATAAAAACTTAAGGATAATACTTTGTCATTTTTTATTAAACCTGTATAAAAGAGAGATTGCTGCCCAAATACACAATATATATATATATATATATATATATATATATATATATATATATATATATTCCCAAAAAGGAATACAGGATCCGTTGAAGAATGGAACTCCACACCAGGAATACAATATACCAGATTTATTGTACTAAGGTAAAATTAACAATAATACACATATAGGTAAGCCACGGGTTGGAGCGGAATAGACTATCGAATAGTGAATGCCTCCGCCTAAGACCTTTACCGCTCGTTACCGTCTTTTATAAAGTAGAGCATTATATTCTCGGGGATGGCAGGATGTTCCACCGTAATATATGTATATATATATATATATATATATATATAGAGAGAGAGAGAGAGAGAGAGAAAGAGAAAGCTATTCTAAAATGATTGCGAGCAGTAGCCTTGTATGTTACTTCTCCAGTTTCATGACCCTGTACCAATCTATGCTTATCATCATCATCATCATCATCATGATTAAGCAGGGTCTTAAGGTTATTGTGTAGCGTAGCACTTGACAATTTCCCTCTACATACCTGGGTTGAAAGCTAAAAATGTATTCATTCTTGCACAGTGGGCCCTTCACAAATAGAACTGGGGCAAACCATCTGTGTTCAGGTCAAACCGTGGCCGATGTCTTCCAACTTTGAAGGCTTGCTTTTGGTCCCGGGCACATTACTGTTGATTCCATCAAGGGGAACCCTCCGTCCTCGTCGTTGACTTTAAAGCCCCCTGCCACGAACTCCGCTATATTACTTGTAAGAAGTTAAGTAAAAAAAAAGAAAACTTCAAACATTCAACTGAATTTTGAGACATAAAAAGACTTTCATAAGTTTGATTTAAAAAAAAAACAGTAGTTTAAACTTATTTAGTTTGAATTAATTTGCTTGAATTTAAATTGTTGCATTTTATAATATTTTTAATTAATAATTTTTGCTTATTTATTGTTGCTTCTTGTTTGTTCCTAAATTCTAATGGTTGCTTGATTGCTATATTTGAGTGATTCTGATTTTAAAATTCTTGCAGTTAAAACAAAAGTGATTGCGAATTTTTCATAATTAAATTAAAAATATGCAAATTTAAGCAGTGTTTGTTAAATTGCTTTTAGAATTTAGACGAATAAACAAAAAAATTTGTCTTTTAAAACTGTGTTTATTTACAAACACGACCGACAGTCAGTAGTCAACAATAATGTTTATATTTTCTTATTAATTATTGTTTTTCTTAATTTTAATTAAAATTAATAAAACAAGTATAAATCAAAACATGTGTCTTTCTTTTTTTTCTTGTTACATTTTAAAAAGTTTTAAAATCTTGATAAAAAAATGACTTTGTGATTATCAACGTTGTTATGAAGCGAGAGACGGCTGCTACGCTGATTCATGGCTCTACTCTTGTGACGTCACATTTCATCGCTCAGACCTTGATAATATAGCGGTCGGTCGTGCCTCTACCCACCGAAATGGCTTCTTACATATCTATGGAATCTATTCCTACCCCATTGTGTTAGATGGCTTTTGGCCCTACCAGAAGGTTCATGTACCCTTTGAGAGTTTTTGTTTTTACTCTGATGAGTTTCTAGTGACTCTTTTTACCTGAAAAGCCTGGTGGGGATTCTAGTTTAATCGTTGATATTCTAATCATATCGCAGAAAATAATAGGTTACAAGGTACCAGTAATTCTCACACAGTAACCTAGCACAGTGGTAATGGTAATATTAGCAGTTTTCTTTATAAGGAAACATTTATTATTCATTTACTAGTACTACTTTCAGTTGAGAGTTAATAACATCAATTAAAACCAGTTTTTTTAGAAAAATATGTTTCTCAAATCCAGTAGATGTTAATCGCTCTTTCCAGTATTAATGAGGGTTTCCTTCCTAACCTTTTGTTTGAAGAAGTGTGGAATGTCAACATCTTGATTATATCATTATTTTCTCTTCTAGTTACAAGTGATATCAATTTTAATTGTTGCTGCTGTTGAAAGTCCTCAATGGATGTCGTTTCTGTCATTTACTACAGGGTTTTGCAGCAAAACCCGACACTTGACAAAAAGAAAACGAAATAGGCAATAAAAAGAAAAATTGCAGAAACCAGACAGTTTATTCAGCAAAAGTTAGTTATATACTCCATTATTTTTTAATGTAACCAATTGAAAGAAAAACGGGGTCATGGAGATGACGCCAAGGACCATGACGGAGGAGGGAAACTTATGTAAATATGAAGTAGATACTTCGTATAAGCCCGTATATAGTTATTCCACTTAAGGTCTGATGTGAGAGTTAATCCGAGGAGGCACAGTGCTTTACTTTCAGGGAGAGAAGCCTGATCCATGTTAATGGGCAGGAGGAACGATTGCCTGTGATGGTTAATAGATAGCAGCTTTGTTTTGGAAGCATTAAAATTCACGAGCCATTTCTTACCCCAGTCCACCACGGATTGGAGATACTTTTCAAGCTCAGCAACGAGGTTTGCTTTGTCAGCCTCGGCAGATTTTTGATATTTCTGAACGGGTTTGGCGCCATGCATGATAGTCTGATACAAGTCTCGATCTGATGGGGCTATTTAAGAACAACACCGGAGTTTTCAGGTTAATGCTTCATAACAATTTCTTGTGTTAAGCAAATCTAATGCAGCCTGTTCAATGCTCTTATCTCCTATAACAATTTTTTTTATAAGCTGATCCATATACTGATAGCTACAATCTCCAAAAGTTCACTTGAATCCCATCCATCTTTTATCTTTCTTCGACATCCCCTGTAACCTTTTGCACACCAGTGGCAGTTCTGCCTTGCCTGGGGTGTAATGGATTATAAAATTTATTAATTCCATATCATGAATTTTCATGGTGGATTAAGGATACGTCCCATCACTGCTACTTTATGCTAAGTCAAGTAAATATATCTACAAATATACAAATTTCGGTGGACCTGAAGGAGACTACCACCATCTTTAAATTTGTTGTTTATCAATTTTTTTTTTAGTTTTTCCAGTGCAATCTTATCGATTACACCCTATTGACAAAAAAATTTGGAAAAATATCAATATTTAAACAATTTTAACAGGGGGCTCAGTTTTTCATACAACGTTATAATAAATCGATCCTCCATTTTGAAATCACTCGCCGGTACAACATTACCACCACCTGTAAATTTGTTGTTTATCAATTTTTTTTTTACTTTTTTCAGTGCAATCTTATCGATTACACCCTAAACTTTCCGATTGACAAAAAAAGAAGAAAAAAATTGGAAAAATTTCAACATTTAAACAATTTGGTGGAGGGGATCAGTTTTTCATGCAACTTTATAGTAAATCGATCCAGTGCAATTAACTTTTTTGCTTGCGCATATTCAACAATTCCTTTGCGAAATTTTTGAATAAAGCCATTTTTGGAGTTTCTGAGGAAGATGTCATCGTAAGAACTAAAGAAAACCTGAAAAAGACAAAAACAAGAGCAACAACTTCCCCCCCCCCCCAACCACAAAAAAAAACAAAACAAAGCGACCTCACCGCATTTGGTTCCAAAATGGAGGATCGATTTACTATAACGTTGTATGAGAAATTGAGCCCCTTCTAAAATTGTTTGAATATTGAATTTTTTCAAAATTTTTCTTTTGATAATCGGAAACTTTATGTAATAATAGATAAGACTGCGCTGAAAAAATATATTAAAAAAAAAAATGAAAAACAACAAATTTAAAGGTGGTGGTAGTCTCCTTCAGGTCCGCCCCATCTTCTTATATGGCAGTGAATGCAGGATAATCTCCTCACGGATGAAGTGAAAACTGAAGGCAACAGAATTGTAGCTCTACAGAAGGATACTGAGAATTCCATGGACTGAACGAGTATGCAACAAGGAAGTCTTAAAGAAAACGGGGAAAGAAAGAACATTTATACGCAGAACCAAGAAAAGACGCGAAAATTAACTGCGCACATAATGCAGACGAAGGGCTGGGAAATTGTGACCTACACCCACCCTCCCCCACCCCCAACGGGACATATTGTGGACTAGAGATTGGGGAAGGCAGCGAGCCAGTTTACCTGACGGGCTTATGTGAATGACCGATGGAACGTGCTCGTAGGGTGGGGTGAAGCTTAGCAAAGGAAGAAAAACTGCTAAGAGCCATGTGAGATAGGGAGGTTGTGGAGAACCGTTAAGACTGCGCTAAGAAAAGTAAAAAAAAAAATCAAAAACAACAAATTTAAAGGTGGTGGTAGTCTCCTTCAGGTCCGCCAAAATTTCTTATGACCCCTGGTTTAAGTGTGAAGGGCTTGTTTACAAAGCAAGTCAACTTTAAATCTTTTCATAGTACCTGTTTAAAGCATAGATAATACTGAATTAAAAGGTTTCAGTCTTTTGCTCTCTTTCTAAAATGATTTCATAAACACTAAACAGTAATGGATTTGTGAATAAAGTTTGGGTTTCCTTTGGACTTTGGCATACAAGTCAAAGATTTTCCAGTTTTTCATGATAACAGTTTCTTTATACAAAAGGCCAATTAAGCATCAATGAAAACGGGCCAAATTGGAAGAGTCATATGACACTTTATGAAAGGCCAAAGTCCTACGAACAATGGGTGTATAAGTTCAATCCTTGCGAAGAACACTATTTCTTTTTAATCATTTCACCACAAAGTGATAATGCCACCAAGACTAGGGGAGTTATAACTGTGAATAAACTAGCAGTATAGCCTGGCGTTGCTCGGGTGTAATGAAAGCTTTAAAACTAATCCATGGTCCTGGAGCTCAGACTCTTTGGACGTTGGCACAAAAGACTAAAAAGCAATAGTTGTTTCCAGTTAAAGCGAAACCATACACTGAAAGAAAAATGAATGGATGTAAGTCAAATTTTGATTTCCTGATATCGATATCAAATAAGCATTTTTCGTCGTAAACTGAATTTTGAAGGCTAAATAAGTCCTCTGAGTAAATGGTATCATGGCTGAGACTAAGAACTACAATTATACCTACTTAGAGCCAAACCCGAAGCAAAAACTAAAATAAAAGGGCTGAAAAAATACAGGCATACAGGCAGATAAACAAACACACACACAAACATCTTGCCTTTTATATATATATCATCGATTTTCTGCACTATTGTAAGAACTGCAACCTTGAATTTTTTAATATTGTTTCTTATGTCTTTGTCTATGAGTGTATGAAATTTGATTAAAATCGGACCACTCCTTCTATAACCCGACTTTTTCAATTATCGATTTTCGATATTTATCGGATGTACCTCGACACAAAACCTAGCTAAGAACACTCGCAGACGCTTATAGTACAACTGTGTAAATTTTCAAGAAAATCGGTTCAGCCATTTCAGAGTCTATAAGTAACGGACACACACACACACACACACACACACACACACACACACACACAGTTCCATTTATAAATAAGTTTAGATAATTAAAAACTCTTTAACACACACATACACACATTTTCTAAACATATATTGTTAAATATAAGAGACAATAAATGTCTATTATGTTAAATCATGAGCCATTCTAAACATTGTATTTTGGCTTTAATTTCAGGTGAAAATAAAGACAAAAATTCTCTAACATTTGGATATTTTTTTTATTATGTCGGTTCTAAGCTTTCGGCCCACATGAGCCATCTTCAGAGAGGTTACAGAGATGGATACATAAAGACATCCACCATTGAAGATGATTTTATCTTGTGTTGACATAAAACATTGCTATGTCACCGAATAGCAGACGCAGTTCGTAAATTTGTAATGCGGTTCTATGACGTCACGCCGTGTGAGAGACTGAAATATTAGCAGAACCACGTGTCTAAATGCAATGTAATATGTTGTGACCAAATTGAAATGTAATTTTATTAAGGGTGGGTTGGGTTTTGATTTAATGTAGATGGCCTCCAATATCTGAAGGTCCTTTTTACTTTGTGCATGCGTGAGTATTATTGTGTTATTGACTAAAATCTGTCTTATATTGCCTACATGTGTGTGTGTGTGTGTGTGTGTGTGTGTGTGTGTGTGTGTGTGTGTGTTTTGGCAGCAGCTTTTCTTTTAGACATGTCTGATTAAATAATTTCCAAACTGTAGAAGTTAAATGACTTACCGAACAGGATCTGGTGGTTGGCAAACATTTGAAAAATGACCATGGAAGCCACACGAGTTACATGTCTGATCCCATGCGAGACATGCCTGTTGGCGGGTGCTGGTTCCTGGGATACCATGCTTGCTCCTGCCACATCCGCTACAATGCGAATTGTTTTTTTGTTTTGTTTTTTTACCATCTGATTCTTGGGGCATTCAAATTTTTTTCGACTTGTGTTTTTTTTTTTTTTTTTTGCGATAAGTTGATACACACAATACCGCCATTTCAAGTGTTCCTGCCATTTGTGCTTAGCTTTAGGGACTGCCCCGTCCTTTAGATGGATATTTGTTGGTTTACCAAACATGGTTGGGAATTGTCCATCAGTCTTGAATGCTGAATTTGCTAATTTAGCTAGTAACCACTTTTTTCAGCTACCAATTTCCCCTGATGAACCTCCCTTCCCAACAAATGAAGAAAATGTGGAGAAACTGAAAAAATGGTTACTAGCTGAATTTGCTAATTCAGCATTCAAGACTGATGGCCAATTCCCAGCCATGTCTGGTAAATCCGCACATTCCATCTAAAGGATGGGGCACAGACCTATACCCGTGCCATACCACTTTAAAGAACTGGTAAGGGCAAGCACTTCTTTGAGACATAAAAAGAGGCAGCCATATCAGAAGGTAAGTTCTGCACAAACATCCGTTCATACTCATGGATAGATAATCTTTCACGTATTATAATTAAAAGATGTAAGAAATGAACTGTAACTTTGACAGAGATGATTTTATTATTAATTTCGCGATGTTCTTAAGTACTTTCAATCTCCTTCCAAGATCATCTTCAGGGCTGGTAACAAAAAATGACCCCAAAACTGTGCTGCTAAAAATTACTGTAAATTTTCTTCTTGCTTAATTATAACGGTTGACAAATTGCTTAGCATTCATTAGAAAGTGAAAATTATTCCAAATGGATTTTTTTATGTTGTAATGTTATGATCATGCACATGTTAATACATGAAAAAACTGTTCTTTTGATAAACATTTTACAGTATTCATAGTTGATTCTATTAATTGACGGCTTAAGTTTTTTTTAATGAATATTGCCTCGAGGATCTGTAGTTTGCTTTTGTTGTTTACTTGGTGTAGGATAGTTGTGTTATCGATCATTATTGTGAATATAGACAGGAATGTTGCTGTAGATGTCTAGAAATGGATGAATGGTCAGACATGTGTAATGTAAGACGTCTTGTTAATGTAGTTGTTGTAACTTCAAATATTTATTTTTTTGTCGGAGATACATTCTCCCAAATTTGAATTGATATATAAAATTGGTTTTACGTAACACATCAGTTAGTGGGGAGGAATTATTACGGATAATTAAATTAGTTGTATTGTATTTTTTATAATATATTATTAATTTTAATTTTTGTTCTTAGGACCAACAGGAGATATATTAGTACGAATGAGATTTTTCAAGATTTTTCATCCTGTTTGTAGTTATCACGCATCTGGTTGCAATAAAAAAGTTTGATATGTTTAAGGTCTTTTATAGAAGTACCATATTCTGTTTGATGTATGTTGAGGTTTTTGAAATATCGTCTATATATATATATATATATATATATATATATATATATATATATATATATATAATAATATTAACTATAGCAACAACAATACCAATAGTAACCGAATTAACTCAGCCGAAACTAGTATTAATTAAGCTATAATTTAAAACGAACTCGGAGGGAAAAGAAGGGGAAGCAAAAAAAGAAACAAACGAAGTACATGAACAAAATGTCAAGCACTCGTAAGAAAGAAAAAACCCCAAGACGAAAACCCTAACACTAAAGCGCTCAATACGAAAGTAGAGCAAACAAAGACAGAAAAACTAAGCAAGAGCCAACGACCTACCACGGTTTCGCCCAACGGCTCGTCATGGATTTAGCCAATTATGTATATATATATATATATATATATATATATATATATATATATATACTCGTAAAAATGACATAGAGCGAGGCGTGGAAACAAAACTAGTATTACAGTATCACCCGGATATAAGAGACCCGGATATAAGAGAAACCCGGATCTGATATTTTCTCTGGTCCCAAATTAGAACCTGTGGTAATGTAATAAAATAGACAAAACCCGGATATGAGAGAACTTTTATCCAGTCCCAACAACTCTCTTATATCAGGGTTACACTGTATTTATTATCCCGTTGTTATGTGGTATTGAAAAATGAGAGACAGTAATACTGAGTTTGGGTCAAATATACATCAAATATAGTTTAGAATCCGACAGAAGGATAAAAATACAATAGGGAATAAATGTATACAGTCTTTATCGTATGTTTGGCCTTTTTTTTCATAGATATGTGTAATGAGTGATCAGATAATTTACTTAGAAAAATACAAGAAGTGACTGGGGCTTTCTTACTTTGAATTTTTATTCAGTACTACAAGCTAAATGTTACTATAATTTTTTTTAATCATTTCACTAACTGGTTATAAAGTGAGGGATCAGTTTATATATTGATTGTAATGTAGAAATGATCCCCCACTTTATAACCGCATTATAACAGTATAGAATTTCTATTTTATAATCATCTTACCCCAAGCAAGGCATTTCACTGCCACTATTGCGCAGGGGGTTACATAGGGGAAAGTGATGAGCAAGAGCGGTTAGATATAGGAAATGTCAGAAGGAGAGTGAGAGACGGGTAAGGATACCGAGGATGAGGGTTGGGAAGATGGGAAGAGTGTTTGAGAGAATGGGTGCGAGTTAGTGTGTTAGGAGGTGTCTATTGATCTTACATTTAAACGCCTGGAGATTGTAGCTGTCGGGGAAGCAAGTATGTGGAAGGGAATTCCATAGGCGGGAAGTGCAAGAAAAGAAGCTGTTGGAGTATAAATTGCGGTTACATTTTATCGGATTCACTGTAAAAGGGTGGGACCTAGTTGCTAATCTAGTATCTCGTGCAAATTCGTACCTATGGGGCACCAGTGATCTAAGTTCATCGGAGCAGAAGCCGTGAAAGTATTTATAGAAGAGGCACAAGGAAGCCACATCATGCCGGTGAGAGAATGACTGCAGCCGGTCAGCCAAGTCGGCATCGATCATATTACAAATTCTACGTTGTTTTCTGGCTAGGAAAAGGAAAAGGAGATTAAATGTTTATTGACGCATGTGTTAATGGCCTGTCCGTATGAACCATTTGTCTGGTAGTGAGAATGACACGCGTTTTTGAGGTGGATTCTCATTGGTTTAGAATGCGTGAACTAATGCTAATTATAATTGTCATAATTATCATTATTTCACTCATTGTGAATTGTTATAATCATTTTATTATAATAATTATTTTATGCTATAATTAATTATTATTTATTTTTTATGGACGTGACAAGTTATGATTTAAATATCTCTCGTTGAAAGAAAGAGATAAGAAGAATCGTAAAAGTCGTTCGCATAAGCGTACAGTTGGAAAAAGGAAGGTGAGTTGCAACATAGTGCAGTGACAGTCTTTGGTGGGTTGTCTTTTGAAGCTAGGAAGTCGCCTTCCGACAAGTGTTGTAAATCCTGGCTGTTGTGCAGACCGACTACCGAAGATGTCTCTTTGATGTGCTTTTATGTCCTTTTCTTAGGCTCAGATCGGCTTTAATTTTTATTTTGTTTTTTTAAGTGGAAATGAGTGCTATTGGGTGGAAATTCAAAATTGTATTTTTCTTTGAGGATGTAAGAAAAATATAAGCTATGTGCGGAGCCTATGCTGAGTTGACAGAATTTTAGTTCAGCATTGGGTTTCGAAGTGTTCATATTTTTTTAAATTGTTTCAACCCAAGCAAAATGGTACTGCCAGTGATGCACAGGGAGCTACATAAGAGTGTAAAATTTAAGCAGGAGGAGAGGGAAGAGAAAGGCAACTGGCCAGTGGTGAAAATTTGTGTAACATGAATCAGAAGATCTAGTTTAGGGAGATTATAACAATAATTAGTCACCTTTCAACTAAGCTAAAGCCACAGTGACACAAATTGTGTGTAAGTCACTTTTATTTTTACATGTTTTGATGTTCCATATGTCATACATGCTTTGGGTGATCATGTCTCAAAGGAGACATGACTGACTGGGCAGAAGATTATCCCGCATTGCTTTCTGTGGTAGACTGCCACTACTTTCTGACCGTTTCCAGTAGAAAATAAACTAAGTATATACTGTTGCGATTTTGACTGGGCAAAAGATTATCCTGCAGTAGGTTGCCATTGCTTTCTGTTATAGACTGGTTGCCAGCCAAGGCTTCAGAACCCAATCTGCCCTGTTATTTGACTCATGGCTAGAAGGGGAAGAGATGTATTATATTATTAAGTAGTAATAAGAGGGGGATCAGTTTATTACTTCATAACAATATAAAACTGATCCCCCCACTTTATGCCCAGTAGAAGCCTTAATCATGTTTCCAACTATCATATTTAGTCAGTCAGTTAAGTGCCATATGTGATACATGCTTTCGGTGATCATGTCTCGAAAGAGACATGACTGACTGGGCAGAAGATTATCCCACAGTAGGTTTCTGTGGTAGACTGGTTGCTATCTAAGGCTACAGAACCGAACCTGTCCTGTTATTTAACCCATAATTAGAGGGAAGAGGTGGGTTAATACCTATCTGAAGGGTATTTGTGCGTAAGTGAATGCAACTAGAATTGGAAATGTGTTCCCCGATTTCTCGTTCCGAGCTGATATGCTCTGCACCATAAAAGTATATTTAAATTGTACAGGTTGTTCTTTCTCCTCAAAAGCTGTCGCCCTATTCATTTTATTACTTGTGGATTTTCTATACATACTGAATAAACTTAGAGTTGAATCTTGGTGTAATCTAAACTTATTTATAAATGGAACTTTGTCTGTGTGTGTGTGTGTGTGTGTGTGCGCGTGTGTATCCGTTACCTATAGAATCCGAAACGGCTGAACCGATTTTCTTGAAAATTTACACAGTTGTACTATAAGCGCCTGTGAGTGTTCTTAGCTAGGTTTTGTGTCGAGATACCTCTGATAAATATCGATAATCGAAAAAATCAGGTTATAGAAGGAGTGCTCCAATTTTAATCAAATTTGATACACACATAGACAAAGACATAAGAAACGATATTCAGAAGTTTCAAAGTTGAAGTTCTTACAATAGTGCAGAAAATCGATAATATATATATATATATATATATATAAAAGGCAAGATGTTTGTGTGTGTATGTGTGTGTTTATCTGCCTGTATGTCTGTATTTTTTCAGCCCTTTTATTTTAGTTTTTGTTTCGGGTTTGGCACTAAGTAGATATAATTGTAGTTCTTAGTCTCAGCCATGATACCATTTACTCAGAGGACTGATTTAGCCTTCAAAATTCAGTTTAGGACGAAAAAAACTTATTTGATATCGATAACAGGAAATCAAAATTTGACTTACGTCCATTCATTTTTCTTTCAGTCTACGGTTTCGCTTTAACTGGAAACAACTATTGCTTTTTAGTCTTTCGTGCCAACGTCCAAAGAGTCTGAGCTCCAGGACCACGGATTAGTTTTAAAGCTTTCATTACACCTGAGCAATGCTGGACTATACTGCTAGTATATATATATATATATATAAAAGGTGCGATTGATAAATTGTCGCAATTACTTTATTATTTCAAATATTCTTTAGGCAGAGTCTGAGCTCCAGGACCATGGATTAGTTTTAAAGCTTTCATTTCACCTGAACAACGCCGAGCTATACTGCTAATCAAGGATATAATCATCACAATGCACAGGTGATGAGGCTGATGACTGCAATGCATATTCATGTTAACAGCTCTAGATTGAATTGTATGTATTTGTAAATATGGTGGCCCATACAGAAAATTAATATTTTATTTTTGTTACATTATTATTTTTCTGAAATTTCTGTTATTGATCATCAATTTCTAAAAAAATTGAACAATCGTTACTTTTAAAAGTTAATTCTTGAAAACTTCCTGTCACATGAAATATTGATTATAAAGAACCTAAGAAAAACTGTTATAATGATGACTGAAAAGCCAAAATAATTACGTGTCTGTGCATCCATAGTTAAAAGCAGCATCCTATCAACACACGTGAACTGTATTATTTTTTTAAATTATTTTTAAAATAGTTGCAGAGAATATTTTCACAACGAAATCCCCTGGAGGTATACATTTTGAAATATTTGTTTCAGATTTGAATTAAACTCTAAAAAATTGAGATTTCGAGATTTTTTATTGTGAAAAAAGTGAAGGTACCTACTTTAAAAAAATGTAAAGCTTAATATGGCACGCCTCAATACACAATTGAAAATCATCAAATTAAAAAGTGTGGTGTAATCACACTAAAAATATTTTTTCTTTACAATTTTCAGACATGTATTTTGTATTTGATTTTATTAAAAGCCTCTACAATAATACAATTAAAGGGACACAACTTTAACTTTCAATTGCTCCTGTTACAAGACTGCTTTTGAAAAAAAAAAATTAATTAAATGCCAAAAGGTTTATTAAAATTCAGTAATTAGAAAAATGTTTGGTGGATACTTAAAATAACCATGTTTTAATGACAAAGGCAGTTGTTTACACAAAATACAAAATATTTAAACATGTGGAAAATAAAAGTTACTAGCAATGACCCCCCACCCCAGAGTGGCAGCCTCGCTGTTGGTTGCTCGGGAGATTTGGCTGAATCTTCTTGTTTTCTCCCACTTGATTAAAATGTAATTGTGTTTTGAGCTTAAAACAGATCCTGTTAATAGACGAAGTGGCTATTATTGTTACTACTCATATGTTCTGCTTCATTGCAAAGAGCACCCTTTTCACAACTCTACTATAGCTGCTTGGGCATTCTATGAGTCTGTTCTATTTTTTGTCTCAGTCAAAAATTCCACTAGTTTTCAACAAATACTAATTTACAGATTTTATTTAAAATTTAGAATATTGATATCAGATTTCTTTTATATTTTTTCTACTTTCAGTCAGTAGAAAAGTGAAAGAATTAAATTTTCTATGTTTCGTAGCTATTTTTAATTTATTTTACTCATAAACGTCGTAAACATAAAAACAGATGAGGACAACATTTTGAAAGGTGTAAATAATGTAAATACTACTTCATCTCAAAAGTAAAGACAAATATTTTAATGTTACAAATTTCCTCAATAAAAATTAGAGATGGATACATTAGTGCTAGTTTTATTGCAATCAAATTGAATGCAATCAACTATGTTTCTTTTTTGTAACAATAAATACCTTCAATTCTCAATGAAATACCAAAAATATAATTCTAAAATTGAAACAATTTTATAAATTCTGATATTGTTTTTACATTTGGTTGTTTGTTGCCTAATGTAAATGCCATGTAGAGTGATTTCCCTTGTAAATGTCAGCTAGAGTTATCTCCCTTGTTTATTAAAATCGGCCATATCTTTCGAAGGAAGTACGTTAAAGTTATTAGTGGATAGAAGAATTTGTTTGCATAGAATTTACGGGCACATCTTAAATTGACTCTTTAACCTTTAACTCTAAATATTAAACTTTACGCTTACTCTAAAACATTTAATCAAACTTTAAACTTTGTTCAGTTAGCCATTTTGTCATGATTAATTGTCACCATTAACAATTATGCAATTACTAAATTTGTTAATTACTACACGCACATCTAACCAAAGATTGTTAATGATGCCACCCTAAACTTACACCTAACTTAAGCCAAACTATTAAACTTTCCAATCAATATCTGACCCCTGACATCAATGCAAAGAAAACCATTAAACATTGACTCTCCCAAAATTTTATGTGATAGTTGAAAAATCTTTAATATATTTTGTAAACTGCACTGATTAATTTGTTACTATATTGCCTTTGGTCTTCATTGTTTTCATCAATTACATTTTATCTATCGACTGATATTTGATAATTTTGTATTTTAAAATTTGATTTATTTTAAATATCAATTCCTACCATATATTATAAAGAAAATATAATTTTCACTTTTCTCAAAACGTTTGAAGAACCTATCAGTCAGTTAAGTGCCATACATGATACATGCTTGAGCAATCATGTCTCGAAAGAGACATGACTGACTGGGCAGAAGATTATCCTGCAGTAGGTTGCCATTGCTTTCTGTGGTAGACTGGTTGCCGACCAAGGCTATAGAACCTAATCTGTCCTGCTATTTAACCCATAACTGGAAAGAAGAGACAGATTAATACCTTTCCCAAAGGTATTTGCGTGTAAGTGAATACAATGGATTCAACTAGAATTTGAACTCGGCTACCCGGATTCTCGTTCCAAGCCGATATCCACTGTACCACAACGCACATCCGTAGAACCTATAGCATACCTATATTTTAGAGCAGGGGTTGGCAACCTATTGAAGAGAGTGGACCAGAAAGCTATACAGTGTCACTGAGGAGACAAATATTCTATAATAAATTGCCTCGGCCTCAGAACACTCAGTCCAGAAGGATGCCATGGTCTGGAGGTTTAAAGAAAAAACAATGAAGTTAATGTTATATTATCTAAACAAGGTTCCTTATTTTACTGCAGGAATAATAAAATAACAACTAACACAAACAACAAAAAATGCAAATTCCTTACTACAATTGAAATACAACTAGAAATGGCAAAGTATTTAATGAGACACATGTTTCTGCTTATTGTTTGATAAGTTCTCCACATCAGGAGAAATATTTGTCGATGACAGGAGCAAAACATCATCCAGGTGGTTATCACCCAAACTTGTTTCATTTTTGGAAAAGTTGTTCTCAAGTATACGTACTTCCAAATGGTAACACCATAACTTTCACATTATTCAATGGGCTTTTAAATTTTCTATTTGGGAAAACATATTTCTTGTAGAAGTCAGTCAGCATTGGATTTGACATTAAACTTTGATTTAAAAAATGTGTTATATTATAAGTCAATTAACTCCAACTGATATTTTTCAGTCACTTGTTCCACAAATTATTTAATTAGATAATTTGTGTCCAGGTGTTAAACCACAAAATATTTATAAAGAATACACACACAAATATGAACTTACTTTATTTCTTTTTTTTTTTTAAATCATATCAACCAGAGCAAGGCGGTAATGCCACTGATGTGCAGGGGGCTATGTAAGAGTGAAGAGATTGGAAAAGAGAAAGCCGGAAACCACATCCTAAACAGGGAACAAGGGATGAGTCTCTACACCTGTTCAATAGACGTGGGTGGAGTGGGAACAGGGCGATAGTTTAGTTTATCTACTCCAATTGAGAAAAAAAAAAAAAAAGAAAAAGAAAAGAGTGAAAAGATTGGAAAAGAGAAAACCGGAAATCACATCCTAAACAGGGAACAAGGGATGAGTCTCTTCACCTGTTCAATAGACGTGGGTGGAGTGTGAACCCGGTGATAGTTTAGTCTATCTACCCCAATTAAACTATTTAACTATTTGTGCAAGTTAGTCAAAAGAAAACCTCAAAATACCAACTACCGGTCGGGGATAGTAAAATCAAATAGGTGAAGAAGTTTAAATACTTGGAAAGTGTTCTGACAGAGGATTGGAAGTGCAACACTGAGATCTGAAGGTGTATTGGCATGGCCAAGGATGCATTTCAAAAGCTAAGCAAAGCATTAAGAGAAAGGAAAATTTTCTTTGAAACAAAGAAAAATACAAGACTGTTATGTGATATATTTCTTCATATATTGTAGTGAATGCTGGACAATCACCTCAAAGGTATAGGAGAGACTGGAAGCAACAGACATGTGGTTCTACAGAAGGATGATGAGGATACCATGGAACAAACATGTGAGCAACGACAAGGTTTTGGAGAGGATGCAAATGAAAAAGTAGACACCTGAGCTTTCTGGGATGCATAATGAAGGCTTGGAAAATCTAATACTCACAGGACAGATAGAGGGAAAGAGAGACAAGAAAATACAACAAGAGACATACTTAATGAGCTTGAGCAATCCGATGGCAAAGTAGGGTTTGGGAGAGATATCAAAAGGAAAAGTGTTAAGAGTGACAAAGGATAGGGACAAGTGGAGGTCCATGGTCGCCTATGTCCTGAAGGGACATGGCACATAACAGAATACAGTGTGAAACCTGTACTTGGAGTTTTTTGCTATTTCCTCAATGCTTGGTCAAATCTAGATCTAAACTTATTTATAAATGGAACTTTGTCTGTGTGTGTATGTATGTGTGTCCATTACCTATAGACTCCGAAACAGCTGAACCGATTTTCTTGAAAATTTACACAGTTGCACTATAAGCGTCTGCTAGGTTTTGTGTCAAGTTACCCCCGATAAATATTGAAAATCGATAATCAAAAAAATCTGGTTATAGAAGGAGTGGTCAGATTTTAATCAAATTTGATACACTCATAGACAAAGAAACAAGAAATGATATTCAGAAGTTTCAAGGTTGCAGTTCTTACGAGAGTGCAGAAAATCGATAATATATATATATATATATAAGGCAAGATGTTTGTGTGTGTGTCTGTTTATCTGCCTGTATGTCTGTATTTTCTTCAGTCCTTTTATTTCAGCTTTTGCTTCGGATTTGGCTCTAAGTAGGTATAATTGTTGTTCTTAGTCTCAGTCATGATACCATTTACTCAGAGGACTGATTTAGCCTTCAAAATTCAGTTTACAATGAAAAAACTTATTTGATATTGATAGCAGGAAATCAAAATTTGACTTACATCCATTCATTTTTCTTTCAGTCTACGGTTTTGCTTTAACTGGAAACAACTATTGCATTTTAGTCTTTTGTGCCAATGTCCAAAGAGTCTGAGCTGCAGGACCATGGATTAGTTTTAAAGCTTTCATTACACCCGAACAACGCCGGGCTATACTGCTAGTGTGTGATAAGCTGACCCTCATTTCTATTTCATCCTAGTGTCAATTTTCTTGTTTCTAATTTCTGATGTCATTTAGGATTTAGGATTTAGGATCCTAATTTACATAAATAAGTAGTAGAAAACTGCAATAAAACAAATAACATCTTTTTATTTAATGTGGGATAAAAAGTTTAATATTAATTCATCAGCTTCTTTTTTCGCACTTCCCACCTGTGGAATTCCCTTCCATTTGCTTGCTTCCCCAACAGCTACAATCTCCAGGAGTTTAAATGTAAAATCAATAGTCATCTCTTCTCTCACTGGCTGGCATCATCTCTCTCATGCTCCTTTCTCCATCCACTCCATTTTCATCAGTATTCTCATCCTTCTCTTACCCACTTCCTGACACCCCCATAACCTTTCACTTTTTCTCATAACTTTCCTTCTATGTAACTCCCCTGTGCACCAGTGGCAGTAAACTGCCTTGGTTGGGGCGATTTGATTATTAAAAAAAAAAATTCAAATACTAATGCTGTAACATATATATATATATATATATATATATATATATATCATACACACACACACACACACACATAAACGTGCTCTGTTAGTTAGGGCTTCAGTAGATGCCGTCTGCACTTCTGTAGAGAGATATCCACCACCCAATGAGTTATCCCAAGTATGAAAACAGACTGTATCCGATAGCAGGGCTTCAGATTAGGAGGTTTTGAGGAGTGTGGAACCACCTAACTGATCTTGTTTACAGGTTCAACATATCACAAGGTGGTATCACCTGTTAGTTATCCACCAAATTAGGGTCAAAATATAATAAAAGTATAAAAATTAGATTTTATAGAAAAGTTTCAACAATATATTGTTTGGAGTAGAAAATACCACCAGCAAAATATTTTTAAAGGTAAAAAAGAAAAAAGTATAACCAGCAATACATTTTTGAAGAACAAAAGAAAAAATATCAGCAATAGATTTTCAAGAAAAAAATATTAACAGCAATACATTTTTTAACAAAAATAAGAAAAAAGATTACCAGTAATACATTCTGAAAGAAAAAAAATATTATCAGCAATATATTTTTGACGGAAAAATATAAAATATTACCAGCATTACATTTTGGACGAAGAAAAAGTATTACAAGCAAAATCTTTTTGTAGAAAAAAATATTGCCAAAAATACATGTTCAACCCAAACAAAAAAAAAATAAAAAGAAAAAATATTACCAGAAATATATTTTGAATGAAATAAAGTATTAAAAGGAATGCATTTTTGAATGAAAAAAAAATCAGAGCAATGCATTTATGAATAAAAATATTACTAGCACTACAATTTGAAGGAAAAAAATATATTACCAGCAATATATTTTGAAGGAAACAAAATTAGCAGCAATAAATTTTTAAGAAAAAATATTACCAACAATAAATATTTGAAGAAACAAATGTTTGCCAGTAATACATTTTTGATTGAAAAAAAATATTACCAGTAACATATTTTGAATGAAAAAAAGTATTACCAGCAATACATTTTTGAAGGAAAAAGTATTACAGGCAACAGAGTTTGAATGAAAAATAAACTCACTGCAATACATTTATGACAAAATAAATTACCAGCAATACAGTTTGAAGGAAAAACAAATATTATCTGAAATATATTTTGAAGGAAACAAAATTAGCAGCAAAGGATTTGGAAGAAAAAATAATATATAATATATGCCAGTAGTACATTTTGAGGGCAAAAACATTAACAGTAATACATTCTTGGAGGAAAAAAAAGTATTTGCAATGATACATTTTTGAATGACAAAAAAGGAATTATTACCAGTAATTCATTTTTGAAGAAGAAAATTTTGCCAGCAATATATTTTTGAAAGAAAAAAATATTACCAACAATATATTTTGAAGGAAAAAAAATATCAACAATACATTTTTTAAATACCCCATATTACCAGCAACACATTTTGTAGGAAAAAGTAGTCTTACCAACAATATATTTGGAAGGAAAAAAAAATGATTACTAGTATTTTGAGGGTGAAAAAATATTTTATTTTGTTATATTTTTAAAACCAAGAATTAACTTTTGTTTACAAACCTGTCAAGATTTCAAGATGGACGTAAAAAATTATAAATTTTGAAAACTCGAAAAAAGTTGAGATTTCATTCAATATAATTTCTCTTTATACCAGAGTATTTTGCGTACTGGAAATTGTAAATCAGTCATTTAGCTTTCAATTAAAGCTAAAATAAAAGCTTCACGAAAGCTATTTTTGATTGAGAATCACTGTTTTATCAATCAGATAAGGGTTTATGATATTATTATCAAATTAAAAAAATAAAATACTAAATATTAAGTAGAGAACAAATTATTGCCTTTTAACTTGTAGATTTTGATTATTTTTTAGCAGAAATTCTTGTGAAGTTGAAAATTTTAACATTGTTCATAATTTTAAATGAAATGATTATTTTATTTATTGTTTGGTAAATATGTGATATTTCAGTTTACATGTCGGTAATCGAGGAACCAATTTGTTTACTTAGTCTTTATCACATATTACGATTGCCTCCATATTGTGGGTGACTGTGCAGTGATCCCTCACACAGAAACTCGCATTTAAGTCCTTTTACAAAAACTCTAGATTTCATTAAATAATAAATACCACTGTAGAGAGACGTTGAGTCAGCATTAAACATGGACAAATATAGGTTCGACATACATTAATATTTTATATTATGTTTTGAGAAAGTAATTGAAGAAAGAAAACAACGTCGTTATAAAATAACAATATAAATTGTTTTAACAAAAATATACGAAAGTGATGATTAAGAATAAACCAGTTATAAAAAGAGATTAAAGCAATGTAAGCAAAGATTAAACTGTTGCGTTTGAAAGTTCAGATGTGTGAGTCCGGATAAAAAATGTTTACAGTACAAAAATGGAGTTGTCTCTCTTTAACTGTAATTTATGTAAGTTTGAAGAAAAGAGAATTGCTTGTTTAATAGAAAATAGGAAAAATTAAATATAACTTCTTTTTAATACATTTCTTTTACACCTAGTTTTAAATAATCAATATTTATTAGCAATTTACTTGGCTTTTCACCTTGTATTTGAATTTCAGTGAGGTTTCCAGATGCAATTGAATGGAATTGAAAAATGAATGTTCTAGATGTTATAAAGTTTGTTGAAAAGAAATCTATGTGAGGACAATTGTGTTAATAAATGTAGTGTGTGTGTGTGTGTGTGTGTGTGTGTGTGTCTGTGTGTGTGTGTGTGTTCAAAGAGTTATTTCAGTTTCAAAGTATGAGTTGGCGTATTCGAATGGGTGAAGCTTAGATTGGCGTAGCAGTTGAAAACTCACGATATTTTATTGTACACCAGACTACAAATGTGACACAAGGCCTAAAATAGGGATGGGCAACGCCGGTCATCATCTGTTCTAAACATTTAGCTATTCACAATCGTCAACCCTAGAACACTACAATAACCCTTACACCAAAATATCACATTCTTACTTACATCCACCATAATACCTCAGATACTATCATATACTCTAGTTCTACTAACTATCTCCCAAATGTACAAATTTGTGTTGAGAGTAAGGGCAGAAAATAACAACTTTTAAAAACTTCCCCAATGAATATATACAATGACAAGTAACAATGTTTATAAGAAACTAAACAAAATCATGTTAGTAATAACCCCCCCCCCAACGCTTAAATTGTGGCAGAAATATAAGTTAAACGGACGAAATTAATGTGTGACGTTAAAGTATAATTACCCTCATTCGATCCAAATCACACACACAGTCACTCACACATCTAAACACGACAAAAAAAAAAAAACAAACAAAAAAAAAAAAAACCCCAAAAAAACAAAAAAAACAAAACGAAAAAGCACACCCGAAAAACTAAAAACCCCACCACCAGAGAACTGACATTTCTGGTCACCTCACTAGGAAGGGGATGAGGATTAAACTAAAAGAAAAAGGGGACAAAAAAAGTGGGCCAATGAGTATTCATCATCTAGCTAAGTTAACTTAATGTAAAAATAAAACTTCAAATAACGTCTAATCTAATAGGGAGTGGTTGCTTCTGTTCCCTCCAGCACACCTAATATCCTGATGCCTAACCGGCATTAAACAGCCACTCTATGTCAGCACCTTTCACTCGGCAGATTCGCGCAAGACTCACTCACCTTTTGCAAAATTCCGATGGCGGGAGCCGTTTCCTTTCCGTCCTAATCTCGAATTTAAGCTGAAGTCTAAAGAACAAGATCAGTTGGGAAGTGGTAAATTTCTCTTCCCCATAGAATTACTTCTGTCGCTTCGTCCAAATCACGACTTGCATAACACCTAGTAAGCAAAAGATCACATAGTGCTCAGTCTTAGTTAACGGAGGTATAACACTGCTAAAAACAGAACTGGCCTCACGGACAAAGAACTTTCCGCGAGACATACGAACCATGATGTCGTCAAGAAATTTGCACAACGAGACAACAACTCTGCAGTGGAAGAAGGCATGTTCGACGGTCTCCGTTGACAGCCCACTACGCACGCAGGTTGAAACCCTTTATAGGTCCGCTGCACAAAGTTTCTTGCCTACCCAGAGACTCTTCCGTATCATCAGCCAGGTGAGTGATGCTTCATCATTAGTGAGACATTTCAACTCGGGAGCCCAAGGCCATACATAGCGAGCCTCCTGCTTCGTCAGCCCGAGCTCGCCTATCAGTTCATCCTGTACGCCCCCCCCCACTAACTAACACCTGATACTTTCCTTACGAGACAACGACTGAACGTCGGAGAGGTCTTCCGTCGCCCGCAAGAGGAACTTAAGAGCCAACCGACATTCGTAATAGAAGGAGCACTCACCAAGAGTACTACGGCAGGCCTCTTCCTCGGACGAGTGCACACTTCTCAAGGATGAAAAGTTTTTATAGACATCTTCTTTACAGATGGCCCCGTTCTTATTTGGTTGCATACACATCCGATCTAGGAACTTGATGCGAAGCATGTGTCGATGAATCTCAACGTTTGGCATGCCCAGACCACTCTCAGAAGGGTGGGTGTAACAGAACTCCCGAGGTAACTTGGGAGCCTTGCCTACTCCCCCCAAGAAGGAGAACAAGAGCTGTATTAAGCCCAGTTGAATGACACACGGGAGTGGAAGTACAGAGAGTCGGTAAAAGAGAATCGGGTAGATGTGCGAAGCACATACTTTTGCCCTCCCCTTCAAGGAAAGCCTCCTCCGAGTCCACAGACGAACTGCGAACTCAGCCTTCTCTCCAAACTCCGACCAATTCATTTCCAACCGGAGATAGGGACCGAACCAGACGCCGAGAATCTTGATGGGCCCGTCCGTCCAGAGGAAAGGCCCGGGAAGAGAAATTCCCTTCCACGCATCCAACCGCAAGCCAACAGACTTATTGTGGTTGATCTTGGCCCCTGTCACCGTCTCATACTCTCTGATCTCTTTGCTAACTTCGTCAATCTCGATTCTGCTTGACACAAAAACCGAAACGTCGTCAGCATAAGCGGAATACCGGATCGAGGTGGTAGCACCAGGTAGGAAAATTCCGTGCAGGATTGGATTCGCCTTTAACTTGCGAACGAAAGACGCCAAAGCAAGAACGTAAAGCAAAGGTGAAAGCGGACAACCTTGACGAATGGAGCGAGATAATATGAAAGACTTCGATATTACCACATTCACTTCCACCAGCCCACCGGGGTAGGCATACAGCAGCCGGGTCCAGGAGCGAAATGACGGTCCGAAACCGGCGGCAGAAAGGACAAACTTTAAAAACCGATGGTCAACCCTATCGAAAGCCTTGGACTGTTCCAAATTAATCAACGCGGCTTCACTGTCGACTTTCTCGATGATCAGTGGTACCAAATATAGATTGTCCTGAATAGTCCTTCCTTTTAGAGCACAAGTCTACTCGGGCCCAATCAGACTAGGAAAGACAGCCTGCAAACGGCCAGCCGGACAAAATTTTGGCTAAAATCTTTAAATCGGTATTTAACACTGTTAAAGGCCGATAATTATCTACGCCACGCCAACCGTTCTTGTTCTTGCGAAGCAACTTGATCACACTCCTGGTGAAGCGCTGGGGTATAGATTCCTGCTTCATCCAGTTGTTATAAATCAGCGCCAGCAAGTGGACAAATACGAGCGACTGCCTCAAGTACATTTCGTAAGGAAGACCATCCAATCCAGGAGTCTTGTACCGGCCAACCAGTTTCAGCTCATCCCACATCTCAGACTCTATAATGGGCTCCTCACACCCACCCGCTTCAGCCGCCTCGAGGAGGGGAAAGTCGGCCAAATAGGCATCGAACTGAGCTGTGATCAGATCGGGCTCCCTGGTGAAAAGATCCTGAAAGTAATCCCCAAAAGCCCCACAAGTACCCGCGTCTGTGGTCACGGTACGCCCGTCCGGCAATGGGATGTCGGTTAAGTGTATTAAGAACTTCCTCTGCGCGCAGTTCGGCAGCCATATTTGTTGCCTCAGAAGACATTCTTTTTAACGTAGCCTTAGCTACCAGAACTTGGTCCTAGCTAAAGCTATGTCCTCACTATCACGGGAATTGATTGCCTGATCGACCTTTTTCTTAACTGCCGTTTGTGCTGCTTAACAAGCTATATTGTGCCGACGACTATAGTCAGCAGCAAACGACCTAAGTTTCGATTTTAAGGATGCCCTCCACTTTTTCCCAACCACTGCCCGCGTCAACTACCGCTGTAGTGTAAGTAACAGCTGGCCCCGGAAATCATGGCTATCAAATAATGACAGGTTCAATTTCCAGTAGTAACCCAACTTAACCCTATTCTTATCTAAGTTTACACGAACCCGGACGAGCCTATGATCCGTGTAAACCAGGGGTTTTCAAACTTTTTTTTTACTTACGGACCCCTTTTTTGACTTACGGACCCTTTTTTTGACTTACGGACCCCTTTATATTTCAAGTTTTAGCCTAGGGACCCACTCTAAACGCTTATGAAATTTATTTATACATAAATCTTTACTAAAAATAGCTTATAGTTTTGCATTAACGTAGTAAAAACTAGTTTTAAGCTTACTTTAAATTGATAAATTTAAATTTTCATTTCATAACATTAATTAGTAAAAATAAATATCCAGACATTGAAAATTTATACTGTGAATTTCAGGTGATGAGTTAATCCACGGACCCCCTATCTTATCCTTGCGACCCCCTGGGGTCCACGGACCACAGTCTGAAAACCCCTGGTGTAAACTATCGAATGAAAACTTGGACAACCTAAGATCCTAAGTCGACTCTCTTAACTAGCTTTCTGGCATGCTCTCTCCAAACGGTTACCCCACTAAAGTAGGGAGATCGATCATTTTTATTAAATTGGCCTCGTGTCAAATATAACTGAAGTCTCCACAAGTTAAGATGATCAGAAGGTTGGAAAGAATAAAACTGTCTCGTTTGTATAAATAAATGAAAATTTATTTATCGAACAGCATAACATCAAATTGTATGCATGAAATATGCTAAGAGAAAGTGTAGTAAGGAATTTAAAGATTTAAGAGTTTTAGCGAAATGTAACTTGTGCATGAAAAAGATAAGTCCATCCTTTCGCTGTGTGTATCAACAAAGTATTACTAATGTCTTCTGCCTCTCTTTCTTTTTGTGTACGGCGAGTATGTGAAGAAGAAGAAAGAGAGATAAAGAAAATGTCACACGAGAAGGTGAGGGAGTGCGAATAAGGGCCTCAAGGACAGTTGTGTCATGACCTTCTTTATAGAAGGCCTGGCAACTCAAATATGACGTCATCAAGCATAGTCCAGCTAAAGGGAGACAATTCATTTAAGGGCTGATACTGATTGTTAAGTTTAAGTGATTAAAATTTTCAAAATTGTATTTATGACAATAAAAGACAAAACAATAAATATATAAAAATGTTTTATTTATTTATTTATTTATAAAATGTTTCTAATTTTCTTTTTTTTATATTTAAATTTTTTCCCATTATGTTATCATTTTTCTTTTTGCAAAAATTATTTAACAAAGCATTTGTTGAAGTCTACACTAACATTTTTTCTATTTTTTCTACATTGTGACCATCATCACATGAATCGACATAAAATATCATAGTCTGATAAAATATTTAAAGTTATGCACACTGCTAATTGTCGCTAATTTATTGAATAAAGAAAAGAAGTGTCTTTTTGAAAAAAATGAAAATTATATTATCTATACAATATATTGTATGAATTGATATTTAAAATGAATCTAATTTTAAAATAAAAATTATCAAATATCAATGGATAGATAAAATGTAATTTATGAAAATAATGAAGATTGAATGCTATATACTAACAAATTAATCAGTGCAGTTTACAAAATAAATTTAAGGTTTTTAAAAAATTTATTATTTTGGCAGATTCAAATAATGTTTAGTGGTTTACTTTGCATTGATGTCAGATATTGAGTGGGAAGTTTAAAAGTTCGGCTGAAAGTTCAATTGAAGCTTAGACCAGGTGTCACTGTAAGTTTAAGGTAGGTACCTCTACTAATTCGCTGAAAAAAACATAGCATGAAGAAAAAAATACCCCAAACTTAATAAAAGTTTTTTTTCTGTCAAAATGTTTGATATAATTAAGAGAAAAGATCAAAGTATATTTTAATTTTTTTAATCTTTTCTAACACGTTCAAAATTTTGGTTAAAAAGCTTGGTTTTGTTTTCGTCAGCGAGTGATAGATTTTTACCAGAGTTTACTATGGTAAATGTAATCATAGTAAAACAGCTTTGTTTCCGGTGAAAAACACATTAATTTGGAAATTCATGCAAAAATCAAATAATTGTCGGATTTTAATGAAACTTTCAGGACTTATTCACAAATGAATGAAATACTTTTTAATTTATTATTTTTAGAAAATCTTGATAAAAATATTTTTACATCTGTTTACCCACTTCACATAATTTCATGAAATTTCGAGAAATTTAATACCATTGTGAAACGTTGTTTTAACTTGTTAAACGCAAGACTTTTTGGCGAATGTAAATCATCTTTTTTTTTTTCAACCAATTACAACTTTCCTGAAAATCTGCTCCGAATAGTAAAATAAAAAATGCAATAAAAACATGACATTATTTAATTAGATAAGCTTTTAATTTTTTTTATAAATTATATACATTAAGGACATTAGAGCCTGAAGAAAAAACATTTTTTTTATTAATAATTTTTTACAAGAATTGTTTTCGTTTTTTTCTTTTTTAATTGTAATAATTTATAAAGTTTCAAAAACATTTTTCAAATTCTTCAAAGCCTCTTTGCGTTTTGGTTATTTAAAAAAATTGAAAAGATTAATACAAATCTTCACGCAGAAAGATTTATATAATAACTAGCAGGATAGCCTGGCGTTGCTCGGGTGTAATGAAAGCTTTAAAACTAATCCATGGTCCTGGAGCTTAGACTCTGCCAAAAGAATATTTGAAATAATAAAATAATTGCGACAATTTACCAATCGCACCCAATATATATATATATATATATATATATATATATATATATATATATATATATATACACTAGCAGTATAGCCCGGCGTTGCTCGGGTGTAATGAAAGCTTTAAAACTAATCCATGGTCCTGGAGCTCAGACTCAGCCTAAAGAATATTTGTGTGAAGTTTGGTGAGAATCGGATAAAAATTGTGGATTTGTATAAAGGACATAAAGACAAATAAACAGACACACACACAAACATTTTGCCTTTTATACAGATATATTATTGATTTTCTGCACTATTGTAAGAATTGCAACCTTGAAACTTCTGAATATCGTTTCTTATGTCTTTGTCTATAATGTATGAAATTTGATTAAAATCAGACCACTTCTATAACGCGATTTTTTTCGATTATCGATTTTCGATATTTATCAGGGGTACCTCGACACAAAAAAACCTAGCTAAGAACAGTCGCAGACGCTTATAGTACAAGTGTGTAAATTTTCAAGAAAATCGGTTCAGTCGTTTCGGAGTCTATAGGTAACGGACACACACACACACACACACACACACACACACACACACACACACACAGAGTTCCATTTATAAATAAGTTTTGATTAAGAAATTTTTGTGTGTGTAGAAATGTTCTTTTTTTGTTAAGTATGGGTTATCGTAAGTGACATTTCGATGGAAAGGTTAACGTATTTTAAGGGTTGTTCCATTTATAGAGACAAAAGCCTTCATATAAATTTTTCCGACTGTTTCCAATTTTGTCATCACTACAGCTACAAAGCTAAAATAACTAAAATTCAATAAAATATTAAATATTTGCTGAAAATATTGTTGTTTTTTTTAATTACTAGATAGCTAAAAACCATAAAGAAAACGTTCACCCAGTTTTCATCAATTTATGTCAATTCTGGTCAGTCATACCTAGGTTGTCAACACGTCTGACTCTCCGTCACCAATAAAAACGTCAGAAAAATAAAATCAGTGATTAAGAAATATTTATATACCGCAGTTCATACTATAAGCAAGAAATATTTGCTTCAAATCAGAATAATTTAACTTTAATTTTTCTAATTTTCCTAAAATAATGTGTTACAGATATATACTTTATTTTTGCAAGAAATAACTTTAGTTTGCAAACCTGTTAATATCTTTAAAAAATGGCCGCTTTTTTTTTTAAACCATATCACTCCAAGCAAGGCGGTAACGCCACTGACGTGCAGGGGGCTACGTAAGAGTGAAAAGATTTGAAAAGAGAAAACCGGAAACCACATCCTAAACAGGAAACAAGGGATGAGCCTCTTCACCCGTTCAATAGATGTGGGTGGAGTGTAAACCGGGCCGATAGTTTAGTCTATCTACTCCAATTGAAAAAAAAAAAAAAAAAGAGAAAAGAAAAAAAATAAGAGTAAAAATTTGGAAAAAAGAAAGCCGGAAACCACATCCTAAACAGGAAACAAGGGATAAGCCTCTTCACCGGTTCAAGAATGAAATGGAGAGATGCATCCCCGGCAGGAGACCTAAAGGAACATTAAGATGACTGATCTATGTAACTGTTTGCCTCATATCATTAGCTGCATTTAACTTATTTTTTATACATAGTTTTAGTAGAGGCACAGAATGAAAATTTCTGGAGGGATGATTACATGACGAGAGTCTGAGGGGAACGTCATGACGACTCCAATTGATGTAACTTGTTGTCTAATATCAATCTCTGCTATAGTATATTTCAATAATTAGTTTTCATAGAGGCATAGAATGAAACATCCTGGGTTTGAGTGAGTTTTGTTTAATGGCATATCAATCTGTGGGTTAATTAATGTCACAAACGTGGGGTTTTAAGATATTTTTTTTTAATGTTCAGTTATAATGATTTAATCAGATTTTGATGAAAAACATTTTTTTTAATTTTTATTTGATAAAACTGAAGATATCTTCTAGTTGTATTCAAAAATGTATTTAATATTCAACTGAAAACGCTTAAAAAGTAGAGATTCCAATCAATATAATTTCTATTTTAAATATACCAGAGTATTTTAAGCATTTAATAATATGAGTTTTAAGAAAGCTTTTTCATTTTTAAAAATTCATTTCAAAAATTAGGTATCGAAAATTAATGGAGATACCTAGAGGGTGGCATGGTTAGGGTTAACAATCTTGGGTTATATGTCCCGGAAAGGGATATATATATATTATTCGAAGTAGCTAAGTGGTTTTGGCAAATGTAACCGGGTAGGACAATCTAGCAAGTAGCCGTAATGAACTGGTACTCGTCGTAGTCGTATGCAGTATGCTTAGGCGTAGGCTTATGCAATAGGCATAGTCAATAGGCGTTCTAATAGGCGTAGTCCTAGGCGTCCCCGCTTTAGTCTGTATTTATGGCTTGACACAAGCCAATCATTATTGTGAAGGGGAACCAAGGTGTATGCATATTCATTACATCAGGTTACATGTTTCTGTGATAATTAAGAAATTTAGTGATTGCGTAATTGTTAAAATTATGGTTAGAATTAATCATGAGAAAATGGCTAACTGAACAAAGTTTAAAGTTTGATTAAATGATTGAGAGTGAGCGTAAAGAGTAAAAGGTTAAAGGGTCAATTTTCGGCTCTTATTATCAGAGGGATTTGCTGAAGATGAGATGATCAGTGTTAATGCAAACTAAATAATAATCAAGATAATACAATGTGAATAACAATAAGGTTAATAATGAGTCTGCAACCATTGCCTGTGTTTCTTTTATATTCATATCGCCCCAAGCAAGGCATTTTACTGCAACTAGGAGGAATGTTATGAGAAAGAGTGACAGGTTATAGGGGGTGTCAGGAAGTGGCTAAGAGAAGGAGGGCTATGACCAGAAAGTGAGGGATCAGTTTATATATTGATTGTAATGTAGAATTGATCCCCCACTTTATATCCACACTATAATAGTAAAGAATTTTTTTAAAAATAATCATATCGTCCCAAGCAAGGCATTTTACTGCCACTGTTTTGCAGGGAGTTACATAGGAGGAAAGTTATGAGAAAGAGTGACAGGTTATAGGTGCCAGGAAATGGATAAAAGAAGGATGACTGTGGCCATAAAGTGAGGGATCAATTTATATATTGATTGTAATATAAAATTGATCCGCCAATTTATACTATATAATAATTTCTTGTCTGTTGATAAGCCGTAGAAAACGAATCAATCAGTCAATGAAATACTGATTAGCTACACATGCATGTCTTTTAGATTTATTTACATTCTCTGAAATATTAATGTATAGAAATGTTTTTTTTATAATCATATCGCCCCAAGCAAGGCATTTTACTGCCACTGTTTTGCAGGGGGTTACATAGGAGGAAAGTTATGAGAAAGAGTGACAGGTTTTAGGGGGTGTCAGGAAGTGGGTAAGAAAAGGATGAGAATACTGATGAGAGTGGAGTGGACGGAGAAAGGAGCATGAGAGAGAGGATGTAAGTTAGTGAGAGAGGGGATGACTATTGACTTTACATTGAAATTCTTGGAAATTGTAGTTGTCAGGGAAGCAAGTAAACGGAAGGGAATTCCACAGGTGGGAAGTGCGAGAAAAGAAGCTGCTGGGGTAGAATTTGTGATTACAATTTATTGGTTTCATATTAAACGGGTGGGACCTAGTTCCTAATCTTGTGGCTCGAGTAAATTTATATATAGGAGGCACCAGTGAGCTAAGTTCGTCGGAGCAGAAACCGTGAAAGTATTTGTAGAAGAGACACAGAGAAGCTGCATTGCGCTGGTGAGAAAATGGCTGTATCTGAGCTGCCAAGTTGGGATCAATCACATTACAGATTCTCCGTTGGATTTTGTCAAGGACCCCTAGGTGGATAGCAGCGGCACCCGACCAGCAGTATTCAATGCACGGGCGTATGGTAGATTTATATATGTGAAGGATTGTTTCAGACGGGATAAACTTCCCGGCCCTACACAGAGAACCGACCTTCTTAGCAGCGGATTTAGCAATGGATTTTATATAGTCATTTCACTGTTGAGTTAACCCGAGGATTTACACTTTGAGATGAAGATAAGAGTTTCCTTTGAAATTTCATGGCTTGAAAAGGTTTTAAAGTTTGGCGTATTTACCATTAGAGAGAAAAGAATGATCTTTTCTGGGCTTGTAAAAAATCAGAATTATTTATTTAAAGGTAAATTTATAATGATTAACTTTTTTGTATCTAATAAATTCATTTTTTTTAACTCTCTCTTGAGAAAAAAGAAAAAAAAAGATTTTTGCTACTCACTCTATCTGTTTGTTTCTATTTTTATCACTCCTTTTTTTTTTTTTAATCGTATCACCCCGGGCAAGGCGGTAACGTCACTGATGTGCAGGGGGCTACATAAGAGTGAAAAGATTAGATAGGAGGAGAGTAAAGAGAAAGACGAACCAGTTAAGGATGGGAATACAGGTGTGATGACAGTTGCAAAGGTATAGAAAAAGGAAAAGGTATACGGGTGATGTAGAATGAACTAGAGTCGAGTGGTTAAGAGATTGGTATTGACATTGCATTTAAATTCCTGACAGTTGCAAAGGCAGAGAGAAAGGAAAAGAACAAGATAGAGCAAGATATACAGGGTTATGTAGAAGGAACTGAAGTCAAGTGGATACGAGATGGGTATTGACATTGCATTTAAATTCCTGACAATTGCAAAGGCAGAGAGAAAGGAAAAGAACAAGATAGAACAAGATATACAGGGTGGTGTAGAGAGAACTGGAGTCAAATGGTTAAGAGATGGGTATTGACATTGCATTTAAATTCCCGCAGGTAAGAATTCTATGCGATCAAGGTCCGCCAAGTACAGAAATTAAATAGATTAAAAGATCTGAAAATTTATCTTCATAGTGGAGTGGGGTGATGTACCTCATGTGCCCCCTTCAGAATTTTTAATATTTAATTTCTGTACTTGACGGACCTTGACAGCATCGAATTCTTGCCTGAAGATACGATGATGGGAAAATGACTGAAGCCGAGCCGAACTGCCCGATCAGGACCAATAATATTGCTGATTTTTCTTTTGATTTTATCAAGGAGATCATGATAAATAGCAAGGGCACTCGACCATATGTGGCAGCAATATTATAAGCATGGACGAATGGTAGACTTATAGACATGTAAGATAGATTCTAAAGATTAAAATTGTCTTGCACGACATTGTGAACAGACTTTCTTAGCAGTTGATCTAGCAAATATGACATATATATATATATATATATATATATATATGACTAGCAAATATGACTAATATTTTATGACTAATATGACTAATATGACAAATATGACTAATATATTTTTATGCTCTCATTACAATTGAGCTCTCTAGAGAAGAATATTTTAAAAATAGTTTCTACTTCTGCGATATATGCATTACTCTTCAAATGAATTGAGTTCTTTCCGTGACTGGCGTGTGTATACACTGCTTATATACAACACATCAAAATTTCCATTCTCTGATTCCATGCGCCTATGGCTTAGGGGGGTAGCGACTCCGATTGACACCATATCGGTCTAGTTTCGATCCCGGCCAGGAGCAAGTGGATGTGTCTAGCCACAACGATAAGCTGTGATACAGCGAAACAGGGTTGTATGTGGATGACTAATATATATATATATATATATATATATATATATATAGAGAGAGAGAGAGAGAGAGAGAGAGATAGATAGTGTTTAAATTATTCGGACTATTGTCCTCATCTTTGTTGCCATTTGTATGCCGTTTCGGCCGTTGTACGCTCTGGCCTTCTTCAGACGCTCGGAATTTCGAACCGAACCCTTTATTACGATCACTGAGGCATATGAACGATTTCTCGATTTGAAGTCATGAGTTATCTCCCTCTAACCCTGCAAGTTGTTCATTCCTGTTGTAGCCTGGTATTGAACACACAACGTATATATTCACTGGCAATAAAAATGAGGCCAATAGTCCGAATAATGTAAATACTATAAATACTACCTCATCTCAGAAATATATATACATATATATATACAGTACTGTGCAAAAGTATTAGGACAAGAACTATTTTATCTTTTATGAGGCATCAAATAAAGTTTAAAATCACCCTGTCCTAACACTTTTGCACAATACCGGTAGTGTGCAAAAGTATTAAAACACGGGTGATTTTCCTAAAAATCTCACTGAAATTCAAATACAAGGTGAAAGGCCAAGTAAATTGCTAATAAATATTGATCATTTTAAACCAGGTGTAAAAGAAATGTATTAAAAAGAAGTTATATTTAATTTTTCCTATTTTCTATTAAACAAGTTATTTTGAAACTACTCATTATTCTATTATCCTTGGATATGACTGACTTTTTTCTTATTTGGGAACAAATACAAGCTGCTTGGCATGAGATATCATTAGATACATTGAAAAAGCTTGTGACGTCAATGCCTGACAGAATGAAGGCTGTGATCAAAGCAAAAGGCTATTATACTAAATGTTAAATTTATTTTATAACAAGTATTTTTCTTGATAAAGCATTTGTTGAGTAAATCAAATAAAATTACTTTAATTAAATTGTTTATTTTTTGTCAATATGCCTCATAAAATATAAAATAGTTCTTGTCCTAATACTTTTGCACAGTACTGTATATATAGTAATTTTGTTCTTACAATGGTTTATATATGCATTATATCACTACCCCCAAATTTCTATGTTTCAGAACAATACTGTTCTTCTTCAGGTGATATTTTAAATAAATGCTGAAATTTATCTTATATTTTCTAAATAAATCATTTTCAACATTTATTTTAAAATATCACCTGAAGAAGAACAGTATTGTTCTGAAACATGAAAATTTTTGTGTCGTGACATTGTGGTGATATCGAGCAACATCGATGGACCGGATGTTTGCGCTTTCACGACCAAAATGAAAATGACCAAAAGTCGTCGCTGCGCCGCCGGCTCAGCGCAAATGTTCCGGTTGAAAACTAAACATTAATTAAATATTAAATTTCCAGTTCGCGAGCCTACGCGAATTTTATTTATCAGCCAATGGGAAGCCCAGAACCAAATACAAGTGTGAAATCCCAAATGAGCTGCTGTGATCCAAAAAGAAGATATAAAAAGCGGATACAGAAAGCATCGCCAGGCAGACCGACTCGAGGAGAAGAGAGTAATTAGTATCTCCCTTGACCCAAGTCAAGCGGCTTACTACGCTCGCCTCCCTTACCTTTTTCCTTCTTCCCTGCCTCAAAAACTACTTACTGACCTAAGGAGCGAATACATCAAAGATATTCCTTACTTACACGTTCCCAAATTCCTAAGCATTAATTCTCTTTCAGCATTTTATTGCCATGAACGTTTTAACCTCCGTTAGACCTATACTTCATGTATTACTTCAATTGTAAAAACATTAATTGATATGTGTATATATAAAATGTTTTTTTTTTTGCCTTTCTTGATTTGTAATCATTTTATGACTTATAGTGGGCTATCTACAACAAGGCCAAATTTCGTCAACCTGAAACAGTATACAACTACCCTTCACTAGAACGGACTCTCCACTACTAACAGAAAAGAATAGATAAGCAACCCGCTATAATATAATGCTTTTATAAACAATTGTAATAACATAATTACAATATTAAGCTCTACTTTGTATTGAGCACTCTTTATAAAAGTAAATGCTTAACTTGAAACTTACTAAAGTAGCTGTATGTTTCCCAATGTCACGAGTAGATAGGGGTTTGAGGATTTCTAAAAAATATTTTTTTTTTGGAAGCTTAGCAAATTTTTCCCATAAACACTGAAAGTGTCTATTCAATTTGATATCGAAGTTTAATAAAAATGGAGGGCAAAGTACCATTAATTACTGTTTTGTTTTTTGTTTACATTGGTAGCAAAGTAAGTATTTATTTGAATGTCTACATTTCCCCATTATCTCATTTTTTTTTTTTTTTTTTGACAATCAAACTTTCTAGAATGTTCGTAAAGGAGCTTCCAGTGCAAATTTCAAGCAGTACAGCATGCCGTTTCTAAATTTATGGGGGAGTGAATATGAAAATTATAAAATAGCGATAATGTATCCATTGACCTCTGTATATGTACGTATAGAATTTTTTTATGTTGTAATGTTGAAGCATGAAAAAACTGAAGAGGATCTCAGCAGGAAATTAAAAGTACTTGGGAACATCGAGAAATGAATAATAAAATCATCTGTCAACGTTACAACTCATTCCTTACATCTTTCAATTATAATACGCGAAAGATTATCCATGAGTATGAAACGGATTTTCTTAAAAATAAGCAGACACAACGTTCGCAATATTTATTTAATTTGACATGTCTAAAAGAAAATTAGCTGCCTATAATATACACACACAGATATATATATATATATATATATATATATATATATATATACTAGCAGTATAGCCCGACGTTGCTCGGGTGTAATGAAAGCTTTAAAACTAATCTATGGTCCTGGAGCTCAGACTCAGCCTAAAGAATATTTGTGCGAAGTTTGGTGAGAATCGGATAAAAATTGTGGATT